>JASPKZ010008384.1:0-385000 GCA_030220185.1 Diploptera punctata
ATTGAAATTTCGAAAATTTTTTCATTTTTTGGAAAAACAAAAGACTATAGCCTTGGAACTACCCAATTTGACATTTGGTTTTAGACCGGATGGTTTTGCATTGAAATTCCGGATTCGCCCTACCTAGTATTTTACAATTTTTGAATTTCGAAAATTGGACATTTTTGGAAAAACACAAGGCTTTGCCTTGGAAAACTTAATTGAAATTTGGATTTAGACCGGATTTTGCTTATAATACGGACACATCCTCTAGATAGTCTTTTGCTGTTTTTGGAATTCGAAATTCTGACATGTTGGAAAATCGCAAAGACTCTAGCCTGGAAAACAATTTTGAAATTTTGGGTTTAGACCGGTTTTCTGCATATAGATCCGGACACACCTCTAGTTGTATTTTTGCAGTTTTTGAAATTTCGAAAATTTTGACTTTTTTGGAAAACACACAGACATAGCCTGGCAAACTCAAATTTGAAATTGTATTTAGACCGGTTTTTTGCATTATAAATCCCGGAACATCCTCCAGACTGTTTTTTGCAGTTTTGAAATTTCGACAATTTTGCATTTTTGGAAAACACAGACTTATACCCTCGGAAAACTAAACTTTGAAATTTTTGTATTTAGACAGGATTTTTGCATTATAAATCTCGGACAATCTCTGGTAGTATTTGCAGTTTATGAATCCAAAAAATTGACAATTTGGAAAAACACAAAGACCATAGCGTAATAACTCATTTTGAAATTTGGATGAGCCGGTTTTTTTTTGCTTTATAAATCCCGGAAACACCCCTCTAGATTGTATTTTTGAGTTTTGAAATTTCGAAACTTTTTGACTTCTTGGAAAAACACAAGAAGCATTCCTCTAGATAGTATTTTGCAGTTTTTGAAATTTCGACAATTTTGACATTTTTTGGAAAAACACAAAGACTATAGCCTCGCAAAACTCAACTTTGAAATTTTTGTCTTTAGACCGGATTTTTTGCATTATAAATCTCGGACACATCCTTTACATACTATTTTTGCAGTTTTTGAAATTTCAAAAATTTTGACTTTTTTGAAAGAACAGACTATAGCCTCGGAAAACTCAACTTTGAAATTTTGGATTTAGACCGGATTTTTTGCATTATAAATCCCAGACACATCCTGTAGATATTATTTTTGCAGTTTTTGAAATTTCGAAAATTTTGACATTTTTTGGAAAACACAGACTATAGCCTTAGAAAACCCAATTTTGAAATTTTGGATTTAGACCTGTTTTTTGCATTATAAATCCCGGACACACCCTCTAGATTGTATTTTTGCAGTTTTTGAAATTTAGTAAAATTAACATTTTTTGGAAAAACACAGACTATAGCCTTGGTAAACTCAATTTCGAAATTTTGTATTTTGACCGGATTTTCTGCATTATAAATCCCGGACTCGCCCTGTAGATAGTATTTTTGCAGTTCTTGAAATTTCGAAAATTTTGACATTTTTTGGAAAAAGAGACCTTGGAAAACTCAATTATGAAATTTTGGATTTAGACTGGATTTTTTGCAATATAAATCCCGGACACACCCTCTGGATTGTATTTTTGCAGATTTTGAAATTTCGAAAATTTTGACATTTTTTGGAAAAACAAAGACTATAGCCTTGAAAAACTCAATTTTGAAATTTTGGATTTAGACCGGATTTTTGCATTATAAATCCCGGACACATCGTTTAGATAGTATTTTTGCAGTTTTTGAAATTTCGAAAATCTTGAATTTTTTGGAAAACCACAAAGATTATAGCCTCGGAAAACTCAACTTTGAAATTTTGTATTTAGTCCGTATATTTTGCATTATAATTCCCGGACACATCCTCTAGATTGTACTTTTGCAGTTTTTGAAATTTCGAAAATTTTGACATTTTTTTGGAAAAACACAAAGACTATAGGAAAACTGAACTTTGAAATTTTGGAGTTAGACCTGATTTTTTGCATTATAAATCCCGGACACATCCTCTAGATTGTACTTTTGCAGTTTTTGAAATTTCGAAAATTTTGACAATAGCCTTGGAAAACACAATTTTGAAATATTGGATTTTGACCGGATTTTTTGCATTTTAAATCCCGGACTCGGCCTTTAGATAGTATTTTTGTAATATTTGAAATTTCCAAAATTTTGAATTTTTTTGGAAAAACGCAAAGGCTATTGCCTTAAAAAACTGAATTCGAAATTTTGGATTTAGACCTGATTTTTTGCATTATAAGTACCGGACACATCTTCTAGATAGTATTTTGCTGTTTTTGAAATTTCGAAAATTCTGACATTGTTTGGAAAAACACAGAGACTATTGCCTTGGAAAGCTCAATTTTGAAATTGTGGATTTAGACGGGATTTTTTGCATTATTAATCCCGGACACACCCTCAAGATTGTATATTACAGTTTTTGAAACTTCGAAAATTTTGACATTTTTTGGAAAAAACACAAAGACTTTAGCCTTGGAAAACTCAATTTTGAACTTTTGGATTTAGACCGCGTTTTTTGCACTATAAATCCCGGACACATCCTCTAGTTAGTATTTTTGCAGTTTTGGAAATTTCGAAAATGTTGACATTTTTTTGAAAAACGCAAAGGCTATAGTCTCGGAAAACTCAACTTTGAAATTTTGGATTTAGACCGGATTTTTTGCATTATACATCCCGGACACATCCTCTAGTTAGTATTTTTGCAGTGTTTGGAAATTTCGAAAATTTTGACAATTTTTTTGAAAAACGCAAAGACATAGCCTAGGAAAACTCAACCTTGAAATTTTGGAGTTAGACCTGATTTTTTGCATTATAAATCCCGGACACATCCTCTAGATAGTATTTTTTACGTTTTGAAATTTCGAAAATTTTGACATTTTTTGGAAAAACACAAAGACTATAGTCTCGGAAAACTCAACTTTGAAATTTTGAATTTAGACCGGATTTTTTGCATTTTAAATCCCGGACTCACCCTCTAGATAGTATTTTTGCAGTTTTTGAAATTTCGAAAATTTTGACTTTTTTGGAAAAACAGACTATAGCCTTGGAAAACTCAATTTTGAAATTTTGTATTTAGACCGGATTTTGTATTTTTCCAGATTTTGAAATTTCGAAAATATTGACTTTTTTGGAAAAACACTAAGACTATAGCCTTGGAAAACTCAATTTTGAAATTTTGGATTTAGACCGGATTTTCTGCATTATAAATCCCGGACACATCCTCTAGTTTGTATTTATGCAGTTTTTGAAATTTCGAAAATTTTTGACATTTTTTAGAAAAACACAGACTATAACCTTAGAAAGCTCAATTGTGAAATTTTGGATTTAGACCTGATTTTTTGCATTATAAATCCCGGACACACCCTCTAGATTGTATTTTTGCAGTTTTTGAAATTTCGAAAATTTTGACACTTTTTTGGAAAAACAGACTATCGCCTCGGAAAACTCAACTTTGAAATTTTGGATTTAGACCGGATTTTTTGCATTAAAAATCCCAGGCACATTCTCTAGATAGTATTTTTGCGGTTTTTGAAATTTCGAAAATTTTTACATTTTTTGGAAAAACACAGACTATAGCCTTACAAAACTCAATTTTGAAATTTTGGATTTAGACCTGATTTTTTGCGTTATAAATCCCGGACACACCCTCTAGATTGTATTTTTGCAGTTTTTGAAATTTAGTAAAATTAACATTTTTTGGAAATAAACTCAATTTCGAAATTTTGTATTTTAATCGGATTTTTTGCATTATAAATCCCGGACTCGCCCTGTAGTTAGTATTTTTGCAGTTTTTGAAATTTCGAAAATTTTGACATTTTTTGGAAAAACAGACCTTGGAAAACTCAATTTTGAAATTTTGGATTTAGACCGTATTTTTTGCATTATAAATCCCGGACACACCCTCTGGATTGTATTTTTGCAGATTTTCAAATTTCGAAAATTTTGACATTTTTTTGGAAAAACACAAAGACTATAGCCTTGAAAAACTCAGTTTTGAAATTTTGGATTTAGAGCGGATTTCTTTCATTATAAATCCCGGACACATCCTTTAGATAGTATTTTTGCAGTTTTTGAAATTTCCAAAATCTGAATTTTTTGGAAAACCACAAAGATTATAGCCTCGGAAAACTCAACTTTGAAATTTTGTATTTAAGCCGGATATTTTGCATTATAATTCCCGGACACATCCTCTAGATAGTATTTTTTCAGTTTTTTGAAATTTCGAAAATTTTGACATTTTTTTGAAAAACACAAAGACTATAGCCTCCGAAAACTGAACTTTGAAATTTTGGATTCACACCGGATTTTTTGCATTATAAATCCCGGACACATCCCCTAGATTGTATTTTTGCAGTTTTTGAAATTTCGAAAATCTTGATATTTTTGGAAAAACAAAAGACTATAGCCTTGGAAAACACAAATTTTGAAATTTTGGATTTAGACCAGATTTTTTGCATTGTAAATCCCGGACTCGGCCTTTAGATAGTATTTTTGCAATATTTGAAATTTCGAAAATTTTGACATTTTTTGGAAAAACACAAAGGCTATTGCCTTGGAAAACTGAATTCGAAATTTTGGATTTAGACCGGATTTTTTGCATTATAAATAAAGGACACATCCTCTAGATAATATTTTGCTGTTTTTGAAATTTCGAAAATTCTGACATTGTTTTTAAAAACACAGAGACTATAGCCTTTGAAAGCTCAATTTTGAAATTGTGGATTTAGACGGGATTTTTTGCATTATTAATCCCGGACACACCCTCTAGATTGTATATTACAGTTTTTTAAATTTCGAAAGTTTTGACATTTTTTTGAAAAAAAACAGACTTTAGCCTTGGAAAACCCAATTTTGAAATTTTGGATTTAGACCGGATTTTTTGCATTATACATCCCGGACACATCCTCTAGTTAGTATATTTGCAGTTTTGGAAATTTCGAAAATTTTGACATTTTTTTGAAAAACGCAAAGACTATAGCCTAGGAAAACTCAACCTTGAAACTTTGGAGTTAGACCTGATTTTTTGCATTATAAATCCCGGCACATCTTCTAGATAGTATTTTTTACGTTTTGAAATTTCGAAAATTTTGACATTTTTTGGAAAAACACAAAGACTATAGTCTCGGAAAACTCAACTTTGAAATTTTGGATTTAGACCGGATTTTTTGCATTTTAAATCCCGGACACATCCTCTAGATAGTATTTTTGCAGTTTTTGAAATTTCGATAATTTTGGCATTTTTTGGAAAAGCACAAAATATAACCTTGGAAAACTCAATTTTGAAATTTTGTATTTAGACCGGATTTTTTGCATTAGAAATCCCGGACTCGCCCTTTAGATAGTATTTTTGCAATTTTTGAAATTTCGAAAATGTTGACATTTTTTGGAAAAACACAAGGACTTATAGCATTGGAAATCTCAATTCGAAATTTTCGATTTAGACAAGATTTTTTGCATTACAATTTCCGGACACAACCTGTAGATAGTAATTTTGCAGTTTCTGAAATTTCGAAAATTTTGACATTCTTTGGAAAAACAGAAAGACTATAAAGCCTTGGACAACTAATTTTTGAAATTTTGGATTTAGACCGGATTTTTTGCATTATAAATCCCGGACACATCCTCTAGATAGTATTTTTGGAGTTTTCGAAACTTCGAAAATTTTGAAATTTTTTTGAAAAATACAAAAACTATAGCCTCGGAAAACTAAATTTAGAAATTTTGTATTTAGTCCGAATTTTTTGCATTATAAATCCCGGACACATCCTCTAGATAGCATTTTTGCAGTTTTTGAAATTTCGAAAAATTTGACATTTTTTTGGAAAAACACAGACTATAGCCTTGAAAACTCAATTTTCAAATTTTGGATTTAGACCGGATTTTTTGCTTTATAAATCCCGGACACACCCTCTGGATTGTATTTTTGCAGATTTTTTAAATTTCGACATTTTTTTGGAAAAACACAAAGGCTATAGCCTCGGAAAACTCAACTTTGAAATTTTGTATTTAGACAGGATTTTTTGCATTATAAATCCCGGACACATCCTCTAGATAGTGTTTTTGCAGTTTTTGAAATTTCGAAAATTTTGACATTTTTTGGAAAAACACAGAATAGCCTTAGAAAACTCAACTTTGAAATTTTGGATTTAGACCGGATTTTTAGCATTATAAATCTCGGACACATCCTCTACATAGTATTTTTGCAGTTTTTGAGATTTTGTAAATTTTTGACTTTTTTGGAAAAACACAGACTATAGCCTTGCAAAACTCAATTTTGAAATTTTGTATTTAGACCGGATTTTTTGCATTATACATCCCGGACACATCCTCTAGTTAGTATTTTTGCAGTTTTGGAAATTTCGAAAATTTTGACATTTTTTTGAAAAACGCAAAGTCTATAGCCTATGAAAACTCAACCTTGAAATTTTGGAGTTAGGCCTGATTTTTTGCATTATAAATCCGGGACACATCCTCTAGATAGTATTTTTTACGTTTTGAAATTTCGAAAATTTTGACATTTTTTGGAAAAACACAAAGACTAGAGTCTCGGAAAACTCAACTTTGAAATTTTGGATTCAGACCGGATATTTGCATTATAAATCCCGGACACATCCTCTAGATAGTACTTTTGCAGTTTTTGAAATTTCGAAAATTTTGACATTTTATGGAAAAACACAAGGACTATAGCCTTGGAAAACTCTAATCGAAATTTTCGATTTAGACAGGATTTTTTGCATTATAAATCCCGGGCACATTCTCCAGCTAGTATTTTTCCTGTTTCCGAAATTTCGAAAATTTTGACATTTTTTTAAAAACACAAAGACTATAGCCTTGGAAAACTCAATTTTGAAATTTTGGATTTAGCCCAGATTTTTTGCATTATAAATCCGGGACACATCCTCTACATAGTACTTTTGCAGTTTTTGAAATTTGGACAATTTTGACATTTTTTGGAAAAACACAAAGACTATAGCCTCGCAAAATTCAACTTTGAAATTTTGTATTTAGACCGGATTTTTTGCATAATAAATCCCGGACACATCCTCTAGATGGTACTTTTGCAATTTTTGAAATTTCGAAAATTTTGAATTTTTTCGAAAAACACAAGGACTATAGCCGTGGAACACTCAATTCGAAATTTTGGATTTAGACCGGATTTTTTGCATTATAAATACTGGTCACATCCTCTAGATAGTATTTTTGCTGTTTTTACAATTTCGAAAATGTTGATATTTTTTGGAAAAACACAAACTCAATTTTGAAATTCTGGATTTAGACCGGATTTTTTGCATTATAAATCCCGAACACAACCTCTATATAGTATTTTTGCAGTTTCTGAAATTTTCAAAATTTTGACATTTTTTGGAAAAACAAGAAAATATAGCCTTGGAAAACTCAATTTTGAAATTTTGGATTTAGACTGCAATTTTTGCATTTTAAATCCCGGATTCGTGCTTTAGATAGTATTTTTGCAATTTTTGAATTTTCGAAAATTTAGACATTTTATGGAAAACCACAAAAGCTATAGCCTTGGAAAACTCAATTCGAAATTTTCGATTTAGACCGGATTTTTTGCATCATAAATACCGGACACATCCTCTAGATAGTATTTTGCTGTTTTTGATATTTCGAAAATTTTGACATTGTTTGGAAAAACACAAAGATTATAGCCTTTGAAAACTCAATTTTGAAATTTTGCAATTAGACCGGACTTTCTGCATTATAAATCCCGGACACATCCTCTAGTTTGTATTTTTGCAGTTTTTCAAATTTCGAAAATTTTGACATTTTTTGGAAAAACACAAAGACTATAGCCTTAGAAAACTCAATTCTGAAATTTTGGATTTAGACCTTTCCTTTTGCATTATAAATCTTGGACACACCCTCTAGATTGTATTTTTGCAGTTTTTGAAATTTCGAAAATTTTGACATTTTTTGGAAAAACAGACTAACTATAGCCTTAGAAAACTCAACTTTGAAATTTTGGATTTAGACCGGATTTTTTGCATTATAAATCTCGGACATATCCTCTACATAGTATTTTTGCGGTTTTTGAAATTTCGTAAAATTTTGAATTTTTTTGGAAAAACACAAAGACTATAGCCTTGTAAAACTCAATTTTGAAATTTTGTATTTTGACCGGATTTTTTGCATTATAAATCCCGGACACATCCTCCAGATAGTGTATTTGCAGTTTTTGAAATTTCGAAAATTTTGACATATTTTGGAAAAACACAGACTATACCGTCGGAAAACTAAACTTTGAAATGTTGTATTTAGACCGGATTTTTTGCATTATAAATACCGGACACAGCGTCAACATGGTATTTTTGCAGTTTTTGAAAATCCGAAATTTTTGGCATTTTTTTGGAAAAACACAAAGAAACTCAATACTTAATTTGGGATTTAGGCCGGATTTCTTGCATTATAAATTCCAGATACACCCTCTAGATTGTATTTTTGCAGCTTTTAAAATTCCGAAAAAATTTAACATTTTTTCGAAAAACACAAACACTATAGCCTTGGAAAACTCAATTTTGAAATATTGGATTTCGACCGGATTTTTTGCATTATCAATCCCGGACGCATCGTCTAGACAGTGTTTTTGCAGTTTTTGAAAATTTTGACATTTTTTTGGAAGAACACAAACTATAGACTTGGAAACCTCAATTTTGAAATTTTGATTTTGACCGGGTTTTGTTTGCATTATAAATCACGGACACACCCTCCAGATTGTATTTTTACAATTTTTTGAAATTTCGAAAAAATTTTAACATTTTTTTGGAAAAACACAAAGACTATAGCCTTGGAAAACTCAATTCGAAATTTTCGATTTAGACCGTATTTTTTGCATTATATATCCCGGACACATCCTCTAGATAGTACTTTTGCTGTTTTTGAAATTTCGAAAATTTTGACATTTTTTGGAAAAACATTTTTCATTTAGACCGGATTTTATGCATTATAAATCCCCGACTCGCCCTCTAGATTGTATCTTACAGTTTTTGAAATATCCAAAACTTTGACATTTTGGAAAAACACAGACTATAGCCTTGGAAAACTCAATTTTGAAATTTTGGATTCTGACCGGATTTTTTGCATTATAAATCCCGGACACAGCGTCTAGATGGTATTTTTGCAGTTTTTGAAAATCCAAAATTTTTCGCATTTTTTGGAAAAACACAACGACTATAGCCTTGAAAAACTCAATACTTAATTGGGATTTAGACCGGATTTCTTGCATTATAAATTCCAGACACACCCTGTAGATTGTATTTTTGCAGTTTTTGAAATTCCGAAAAAATTTAACATTTTTTGGAAAAACACGTAGACTATAGCCTAGGAAAACTCAATTTTGAAATATTGGATTTAGACCGGATTTTTTGCATTATACATTTCGGGCACACCCTCTAGTTTGTATTTTTGCAGTTTTTGATTTTTCGAAAGTTTTGACATTTTTTGGAAAAACACAAAGGCTATAGCCTTGGAAAACTCAATTTTGGAATTAGACCGGATTTTTTGCATTATAAATCCCGGACACATCCTCTACATAGTATTTTTGCAGTTTTTGAAATTTAGAAAATGTTGACATTTTTTTGGAAAAACACAGACTATAGCCTTGCAAAACTCAATTTTGAAGTTTGGGATTTAGACCGGATTTTTTGCTTTATAATTCGCGGACTCGCCCTTTAGATAGTACTTCTGCAATTTTTGAAATTTCGAAAATTTTGAATTTTTTTGGAAAAACACAAGGACTATAGCCATGGAAAAACTCAACTCGAAATTTTGGATTTAGACCGGATTTTTTGCATTATCAATACCGGTCACAATCTCTAGATAGTATTTTTTCTGTTTTTGAAATTTCGAAAATGTTGACATTTGTTGGAAAAACACATAAACTCAATTTTGAAATTTTGGATTTAGACCGGATTTTTTGCATTATAAATCCCGGACTCCTCTTCTAGATTGTATGTTACAGTTTTTCAAATTTCGAAAACATTGACTTTTTTGGAAAAACACGAAGACTATAGCCTTAGAAAACTCAATTTTGAAATTGTGGATTTAGACCGGATTTTTTGCATTATTAATCCCGGACACACCCTCTAGATTGTATATTACAGTTTTTGAAATTTCGAAAATTTTGACCTTTTTTTGGAAAAAACACAAAGACTTTATCCTTGGAAAACTCAATTTTTGCATTATAAATCCCGGACACATCCTCTAGATACTTTTTTTGCAGTTTTTGAAATTTCGAAAATTTTGACATTTTTTTTTAAAAACGCAAAGATTATAGCCTAAGAAAACTCAACTTTGAAATTTTGGAGTCAGACCTGATTTTTTCATTATAAATCCCGGACACATCCTCTAGATAGTATTTTTTACCTTTTGAATTTTCGAAAATTTTGACATTTTTTGGAAAAACACAAAGACTATAGTCTCGGAAAACTCAACTTTGAAATTTTGGATTTAGACCGGATTTTTTGCATTTTAAATGCCGGACACATCCTCTAGATAGTATTTTTGCAGTTTTTGAAATTTCGATAATTTTGACATTTTATGGAAAAGCACAGACTGTAATCTTGGAAAACTCAATTTTGAAATTTTGGATTTAGACCGGATTTTCTGCATTAGAAATCCCGGACTCGCCCTTTAGATAGTATTTTTGCAATTTTTGAAATTTCCAAAATGTTGACATTTTTTGGAAAAACACAATGACTATAGCATTGGAAAACTCAATTCGAAATTTTCGATTTAGACAATATTTTTTGCATTATAAATCCCGGACACATCCTGTAGATAGTATTTTTGCAGTTTTTGAAATTTCGAAAATTTTGACATTCTTTGGAAAAACAGAAAGACTATAGCCTTGGAAAACTAATTTTTGAAATTTTGGATTTAGACCGGATTTTTTGCATTATAGATCCCGAACACATCCTCTAGATGGTATTTTTGCAGTTTGCAATTTCGAAAATTTTGAATTTTTTTTTTAAAACACCATGACTATAGCCATGGAAAACTCAATTCGAAATTTTGTATTTAGACCGGATTTTTTGCATTATAAATACTGGTCACATCCTCTAGATGGTTTTTTGCTATTTTTGAAATTTCGAAAATTTTGACATTTTTTGGAAAAACACAAACTCAATTTTGGATTTAGACCGGATTTTTTGCATTATAAATCCCGGACTCGCCCTCTAGATTGTATGTTACAGTTTTTGAAATTTCAAAAACTTTGACATTTTTTTGAAAAAACACAAAGACAATAGCCTTGGAAAACTCAATTTTGAAATTGTGGATTTAGACCGAATTTTTTGCATTATAAATCCCGGACTCGGCCTTTAGATAGTATTTTTGCAATTTTTGAAACTTCGAATATGTTGACATTTTTTGGAAAGACACGAGGACTATAGCCTTGGAAAACTCAATTCGAAATTTTCGATTTAGACCGGATTTTTTGCATTATAAATCCCAGACACATCCTCTAGATAGTATTTTTGCTGTTTTTGAAATTTCGAAAATTTTGACATTTTTTGTCAAAACACAAATACTATATATAGCCTTGGAAACTCAATTTTGAAATTTTTCATTTAGACCGGATTTTTTGCATTATAAATCCCGGACTCACCCTCTAGATTGTATCTTACAGTTTTTGAAATTTCGAAAACTTTGACATTTTTTGGAAAAACACAGACTATAGCCTTGGAAAACTCAATTTTGAAATTTTGGATTTAAACCGGATTTTTTGCATTATAAATCCCGGACACAGCGTCTAGATGGTATTTTTGCAGTTTTTGAAATTCCAAAATTTTTTACATTTTTTGGAAAAACGCAAAGACTATAGCCTTAAAAAACTCAATTCTTAATTTGGGATTTAGACTGGATTTTTTGCATTATAAATTCCACACACACCCTCTAGATTGTAATTTTGCAGTTTTTGAAATTTCGAAAAATTTTAACATTTTTTGGAAAAGCACAAAGACTATAGCCTTGGAAAACTCAATTTTGAAATGTTGGATTTAGACCGGATTTTTTGCATTATAAATCCCGGACACATCCTCTAGATAGTATTTTTGCAGTTTTGGAAATTTCGAAAATTGACATTTTTTGGAAAAACACAAAGAATATAACCTCGGAAAACTCAACTTTGAAATTTTGTATTTAGACCGGGTTTTTTGCATTATAAATCCCGGACACATCCTCTAGATAATGTTTTTGCAGTTTTTGAAATTTCGAAAATTTTGACATTTTTGGAAAAACAGACTATAGCCTCGGAAAACCCAACTTTGAAATTTTGGATTTAGACCGGATTTTTTGCATTAAAAATCCCGGACACATTCTCTAGGTAGTATTTTTGCTTTTTTTAAAATTTCGAAAATTTTGACAATTTTTTGGAAAAACAGACTATAGCCTTGGAAAACTCAACATTGAAATTTTGGATTTAGACCAGATTTTTTGCATTATAAATCCCGGACACATCCTCCAGACAGTATTTTTTCAGTTTTTGATATTTCTAGGAAATTTTGGATTCACACCAGATTTTTTTCATTAGAAATCCTGGAGGGGACACACTCTAGATTGATTTTCTGCAGTTTTCAAAATTTTGATATTTTTTGCAAAATTCCAGACATGTGCAACCACAGGAATAATTCCATTTAAGGAAAAATTCCTATGGTTTGACCGGAAATCGAACCTGAGCACTAGCCTATCATTCTGGTCAATCTTTTTTTAAACTATTAATATCTCATAGTGTTACTTTCTACAAATGTAAATAAAATAAATATATATTCCATAAAACATTAAAAATGGGTCTATAAATTTGACTTGCAGAAGAATTTGCTTAGTTTATGCAGTTCCTGCGCAACAGACTTTTTTTCCATTATGCACCACCATCAACACTGATGTAGGAAATATTATGTCCAGGAAGATGCACTCATTTCCCATTTGGTTACAACATTAAAAAGTTCACATAACTTATAGGTTTTTAAGAATTAACATTATGAGTTATTATTTATATAGGAGAAAAGGAGGTGAGGTGATGCACTTTTCCTTAAGTTCATACAATATGCTTCCAAACTTATATATACAGAGAATCCATTTTAAGCGGAAACCTTTTTACAGCGTTGCAGTGGCTGTAACTTCTCCTGCTATTGTGCTTGTACCGGCGAGGAGCATGTTCCATTACTACTGGCAAATGAAGACAGAAGCTACATAATACAAATAACTCAACTAATTTTAGATTATAAAAAAGTAGGCCTAAACATAGAGGTTTATTACTAGAGACCGGATGTTAGGGAAAATGCCTATAGTTATTTATTATAGATATTCGGTCTTACTAATAAAAATCTCTAATACAGGCTTTCATCAGTTGTTTAATTATACAATATATAAGCCTTATGTAGATCACGTATAATTTCCTTACTAATAAACGTTGTGCCGGAGCTATATAACAAAACAGCAGTTATACACAATACGTCACATATTCATCATAATGATGTCAGAACAATATTACTCGCAGTTTTTAACAGAAATAAAACAACATCAACTAGTGATTAATTGTGTAAGAAATGAATATGGATAAGAATAGAGAGAGATTCCCTAATTGAGGAGGTACGGAAAAAATAAGTGTGTTTTAATTTATATACATTTCCCTTTACGCAATGTCAAATAAAACGTAGAATTGGTTTCACAGATAATGTGCTGCCATCTAACGTCAAGAATTTCGACCAATTCTTGGAAACTAATAAAAGCTTTTGCCATTACTTATGAATTATATGCAGTGTTTTAAGATGCGTTAGAAAACGTTCCAAATAGGAGGAAATGTTACTGACAACAAAATATTTCAAGCGAAAAAAAAAATCACTATTGTTTGACCGGGAATCGAACTTACGACCTCACGCATCGTAGTCACAAGCTCTAACCACAAGACTACCAAGTTAACATGTAACATCTTGCAATAATAGTACCTGTATACATTTTTATATCAGTGTGTGTGTGTGTTATGTATTAAAGATGCAAGAAAGGTTTCTTAAAATAATATTATGAAGCATTTAAACTACATTCAGGTTAAATCTTGTCTACAGCAATTATTGTAGAACATATCCTTTTGTGATTCAATGTTCAATTTTAAAATATTTTTAGGCCTAATCGAGAATGAGTGTAACGAAAGGCATTTTATGATGCCTTTATTTTCCTACCCAGAGCTTTATTAATATTATTTATGCCCTGTGCATCCATCAAACAGTCGTTAAAGTGTTGCATTTTGGGTTAAATTTAAGGAAACTTTCATCAATATCATAAGAAAACAATCAGTTGATCTTGATGTCCGACATTTTGTCTAGTTATAGAATCCATAAACAAGGCTGGAGGCATGTATAACAATTCCCATGTAAAGTTGTACACCTCTTCTACACTGAACAGCTAATATAGTAACCTTTTTTTATATATAGGAATTATCACTGTGAGGCCTGCTATAGGCCTGAAATCGCGATCTACTTAACAGAATAATGTGAGGAGAGGTAAGAATCTTTTAATTTAATATAGCTAATATAGTGTTTATTAGTAAGAATTTTCAACTGAGATGTGTATAAACCTTGTATAAAAGTTATATATGGATTATTAGTAAGAGGGATTGTAAAAGTGATTTCATATAAGCTTATACCAACAACGACCCTAGAGTTGTTTTCCATGAAATTCATTTTGTCTATAAATGCCTATTTCAGCTTATAATGCCTATAAACGCCTATTTGCAATTTTTTCTCGAAATTAACTCAGTATTTCATCAACATCATCAACAATCACGGATTAAGCCCATGTGGCTTGTTCCAGTCTCATAAATTCTCATTCAAAAGTTGGATCCATCTCTTCTTCGGTCTACCAACATTCCTGCGTCCTTTTGGTTTGTATTTAAGTATAATTTTGGGAATGCGATCATCTTCCATTCTTTGAACATGTTCTTTCCAGTTTTTTCTAGATTCTTTAATTGTATCTAAGAGTTTAAAGATATTTAGCTCATTTCAATGAAATCAATTGAAATGGACAAACTTCATGGCACAAATCATTTCATAGAAGTTTTCAAGCATTCTTTTTATAAATTCCCTTAGAATATTTTAGGATAAGGGTGGCAATAACCCAACAACCTAGCAGGTAGATGGTTTACCCCTCAATGCACTCCCGGTAGGTAAATATTTTATTTTTCCACCTCATGCATTCCCGTTAAGCGAATTATGCTCTGGCTCTAAGGTTTCGAGAAAAGTTGTTTGCTTCTTTTCAATACAAACATTGCTCAGTGACAAAGAGGCTGCCCATTATAAAAATGCAAAACAAATTCCATAAGCATCTGATACTTCGCATGCTATTGATAGCATATGTTTATATTCTTAATGTAAGACAAAAAAAAATTGTTGTCCATTTTTTTGTAAGAGCCATTTTGAATTTTTAATGCTTATATTAATGATGTCCACCGCTGTGGTCTCGAGGTAGCGTGCTGCCTTGTCACGCAGCGGGCCCGGGTTCAATCCCCGGTCGGGGCAGTTTTTCTGGGTGAGGTTTTTCCTCACATGTAAGACAAATGTCAGGAAAACTTTAAGGCCCAAACGGTCCCCGAAATCATATGGCCATCATCCTTACCATTATTATCATAATCATCCTTCACCGGTGTGGAAAGCAACAGGAAGCTACCACACCTACACAATTCCCTAGTAAAGCTGCAAGCATAGCATGAAAATGCTATGATTGCAGTGAAGGACCTGCCTTCGGGCAGAATTACTATGGATGGATATTAATGATTTTTAGTGCTTTTTGCCTGCCTATTTAGAATTTTATAAGTGCCTAACATCCGGACTCTACTTATTACTCACCATTTATTTGAGATAATGTTCAAAATGACAGCAGTCTGGTCGCTTTGCGGGCTGACTCCTTGGATTAGTTAGTTTCCTGCGCCAAACGTTTTAGTGAATTTCTAGGACTTGCTTCTAAACACACCAGAGTATCCTTTTTCTACTGTGAAAACATGTCTTTCATGCTTCTTCAGTATGTCACAAACTGAAGATGTTATACCACTTTTTCATCAACTTTAAAAGGCACGATTTTGTAGGAATCGTAGTCAGGATATTTTTGAGAAAATCTCTGAACACACCTTCTTTGGTTATTTCTCAATAAGTAACATCTTATAACATCTTTCTCCCATGCTGCGATCATACTGCTAATGACAGCAGATTGATGCGAGGTTTCCTCTTAAAATGGATTTCCTGTATATTTTCTATGTTGTCATATTTTCCGAAATAAACAATAGTTGCTATGAATTATGAATCAATCACCTTACATTGCTGAGGTAATAAATAAATTGGGTCTGCCGTCATCTCACCTCATATTTCTTCATTTCTTGACAGACAGACTCTGTACCAACTGAAGTTGGAACAAAAATGTTTCGAAACATGTCTTACAAGAAACAAGTAAATATGGGGTAAGATTACATTCGGAGAAAAAATTATATGCTCAGACTGGGGTTTAAACCCAGACCTTTGGCTTTCTAGACAATGCTCTACTGCTGAGCTATCTGGGCACTCCAATCTAAATACAAAATTTTCACTTATACATTATTAATTCCAGATTATTAACAATTTATAAGAAAAAAATTTGTGATTGGAGTGCCCAGATACCTCAGCAGTAGAGCATTGGCCTAGAAATGCAAAGGTCCTGGGTTTAAACCTCAGTCTGAGCATATAACTTTTCTCTTCAAATATAATGTCCTTCAGTGAGAAGTGTTAAATTAATAATAAAAACATTGATGTAAGATATATGAAATTAATATTGGGAAGTAAACATTATGAGGTATAATCATTGAAATTTCAGAGAACATTTTCTGACATTTCAACTCATAAATTTTGTAATGAAGATCACTCGGAGTTATGGCTGAAGATGGATGTGATTATGTTTGGAACCACGGTTTCGTGAAAATTTATGAGGTGAGTTGTCAAAAAATGTTCTCTGATGAATTTCAATGAGGTAAGATGATGGCAGACACAACTTATTAAGTAGATCCTCCTAATGTTACTTCCTAAAGTATTTTCATAATTGCTGAGATAATTATTTACATTTATAATGTAATTTCTGTGGTGTTTGTTTGAATTCATGAAGGTGATCATCTCGCATGGAATAAACAATTTCTTTAATGAATGATAACTTATAGTTTATTCATTTTTTAAATTTATAAAATAAATTTTTCAGAATTTCTTGAAGCTCTTCTTGGAACCAGTGCCCTTAGACACTTTGAGGACATTGAATCGAACCGTCTTGCTAAGCGGCCGACACTCCCCGATTGTAACGACATCTCCAATCTCAACATCCCTGAAACACAATACATTGTGTTAGAAATTGTATATAGCTGCACAATATAAGTAATATATCTGGTATGAAAATCAGATTTATTTGCATTGTCTTCACATCATATCAGAAGACCGTCATGAATTTTCATCATTATAAAGACCAAAACAGAACTAACACATTGGTACTGTCAAACCCAAAGGTTCATAGTTACATGGACACAAGCTCCCATACATCCCTATCCTGAGCTAATGCTTTCCAATCATTCCCACTATAATTCAATACCAGAATGTCGAAATGATGAGGTGGCATTGAAAAAAAATTAACTTCCTTTTAATCACCCATCAAACACAAGTTGAATCATGGCTTCCCTTTCTGGATTCTTAACCGAACTGATTTAGTTACGCTTATTTTCCTACAGATGTTTTGAGTGACATAGTCCCCATGTTACCCCAAGAGACATCTGTAATCAACGAACATATTAAGAATTAAATGAATATTTTTAATACCTCACCTCATTCCTTTATTCTTCTAGACTGCAATTTCGGAACTATATCTCCATCATCAGCAGCCTCTCGTCGACTGGTGTCATGTCGTTTCTTGGCAGTTTTCTTCTTCCTTCTATTGGTGGTTCATCAACCTCTGGATCAAATCAAAATTTGCAGGAATTTCGAAATTCATAAGTTTTTCTTTCTTGTTTTCTTGTATGTGGATTTTTTTCCCAAACCATGGGTTCTTTCTGTTTATCTTGCATGTTTGATTAGGCTGGCTTTTGTATCAATTAAAAATGTTTTGCAGACCAAGCATGGGCCAACATTTAATTGATACAAAAGCCAGCCTAATCAAACATACAGATAAACAAAAAGAACTCACAGTTTGGGAAAAAATCCACATTAAATAAAAACAAGAAAAACTCATGAATTTCGAAATTCTAGCAATTTTTTATTAGATCCAGAGGTTCATCGGTCCACCAATAGAAGGATGAAGAAAACCATCAAGAAACGGTCAACAAGAGGCTACTGATGATGGAGATATAGCTCCAAAACTGCAGTCTACAAGAAAAAGGATATGAGGTGAGGTATTAAAAATATTAATTTAATTCTTAAATTAAACCTCATAGTGATTTTTTCCCTGTGAAAGTTAAATGAACATATTACCTGGATGGTACAAGGTCAATAGAAGTCTCTTTTTTCAGGTTAAAGGTTCATTTACAAGCCTGAAAAATCTTCAAACTCTGGATACATGGATAAGAATCACTCCAGGGCGACCTACCTGTTCCTTGGCTTTTTCCATTTTAATAATACATCGACCAGGGCCAGGGCCAGGTCTGAACAGTGTCCCTCGGAACTAGAGGCTCACATAGCGGCCAATTATTAAATATATTTTAATTCCATAATTAATAGTTTAATATTGTGAAGAATAAAAAAAGAACTGATGGCAATGAGAATCTATTCCCTGCCAGCAGATTACCAGACTGTGCTTGACCACTGTCCACCACCAAATCGAAAATTATTAAAAAATAATCTATCTATTAAGTAGAATTTTTATCACTCACTTCATATTTTTCGTTTTAACTATAAACTAGTTTTCAAACAGTATCTATTACATCCTCAGTATTGTCACGACCGTTCTTCTGTCATCTTCAGACGATACTGAAGATGGGGCAGAAACTATGTTCCGAAACTAGTTTATAGTTAAAAAGAAGAAAAATATGAAATGAGTGATACAAATTCTACATAAATGAATATACCTCATAGTGTGAATTCCTAAAATAAGTAATCCATCGATAACTCTACTGCATTAACTTTTTAGTCGGCGAGGAAAAGCAATGGCGCTAGTGGTGAAGATGGGGGGGAGTGTCTCCTTCCACCGTTGGTACAAACAAATGACTGGGCAAGTGGTATATGAGTGGCAAAATATAGTGGTAGACCTACTTGAAATAGGAGATGAAGTTAATGTAAGGTCTTCGGAGTTTGTACCCCTACGGGTTTCTGGATAATTGACGTACAGAAATATAATCAGCACTGATTTCCAACTTCTCTCTGACAGACTTTCACACTTGACATTGTCACTAACAACTGACTATACACGACTGAACTTAATAAATACTGTCACTGCAATCTGAGACAAGGGTCTACTACCTCCAACCCCTGCTCACCCTCTTTTAGTTCAGTTTTTCTGCACTGAAAGTTAACATTGTCGAGTAATACTTCCAGTCAAAAACCTTTGGAGGTTTTACAGCTTCCTATGGTCCACTCAAGTAAAATATCATGGGAACTTGAAAACGGTACCTGCTTGCTTCTATTCACATAGATTCACCTAAATCTGCTACAACTGACTCAGACCCCCCCCCCCTTGTGAGACAAAGAGAGCTAACCTGATAATTATCAAATAATGAAAAGATAAAATCAAGTGAAATAAAAAAATATTTATAATGGTAGAAAAAGTTACCTGAAGCAAGGCGAGAGATGCACGGACATGTTTCTGTGTCTCTTCTCAAATCGATTGTATTTTCTGATATAATGCAGATAATCACGTCTGATAACTATAGTCCTCTGCATCTTCATCTTCTGAACCACTCCAGTGAGAATACGGCCTCTGATAGACACGTTCCCAGTGAATGGACATTTCTTGTCTATGTATGTCCCTTCTATAGCCTAAACAACACAACCACAATAAATTAATCTAAATTTAGCTTCAGACCAGTTGGCCATACTGCAGGACAATACACGCAAAGGAAATGTTAATTTATAACATTTTAAATTTCAACCTTAATCAATAAGCAATGGAATATGAAATCTTAATTAAAATATCAACTTTTGACAAAATATAAAATATGTTTAATACCATTCAATTCTACACATCACAAAATACAAAAACTACATGTTCTCTAATTCTAGGGTTGGAATTTAATAGTGGCAACACTGCTGTAGAGATGCCACGTGACGAAACCTAATGAATGATGTTGCTGACAGCACACATCAGTTACGTATCTACCTTACCTCAGAACATGTGGACTCTCCCTTCCCACATCAAGTGCATGTGAACTGACAAGAAGAGAACAGAACAGAACTTATGTTGACTAGCGGTTTAATGTAGTGTTGTCACAATATTTTCGAAACAGGAACAACAGACTTGGATAAAGATTGAATGTGCCAGAGGTTGTACAGCACAGCAGGGTCTTCAAGAGGCTTGCAGGGAATCTACTTACAGAACAGTAGAAAGGAAGGTAAAAGCCATCAACATGCCACTGTATGGCAATACAGATTTCCTGCAACCTGCTTGAAGATCTTGATATCACTCTGTGCTGTACGACCTCTGGTACATTCAATCTTTATCCAACTCCATTGTTCCTAAGATTTAAAATTTTATACTTAAATTATGTTTTATACCTCACCTCATATCCAGTCTTCTAATTATACCAATTTCAAAGCTTAGGCAGCTTCATCTTCAGTAATCTGTCGACTGATATATATGTCGATCAGGAGGTTCTTCTGATCGACATAACATTAGTCGGCAAGAAATTACTGAAGATGAAGCTGCCTAAGCTTTGAAACCGATATAATTAGAAGACTGGATATGAGGTGAGGTCAAATTATATTTGAAAAGAAAAATATACGCCTAGACAGGGGTTTGAACCCAGGACCTTTGACTTTCTATGTCAATGCTCTTCCATCTGAGCCACCTAGACCTCCAATCTAAACGCGTATTTTTCTCTTACACATAGTTAATTCCCTAACCCCAAATGCTACGAGCCGTTGCTACGATTTTTACAAATGGCAGCTTCTTTGTTAAGAAGACTTTTTATTGGGAATTTAAACATTACTTATAAAGCCAGTAGTGCTTCTTTCAATGTTAATATTATTCGTTTTTAAACACCTTAATGATGGACAAATTATATTTGAAAAGAAAAATATACGCCTAGACTGGGGTTTGAACCCAGGACCTTTGACTTTCTATGTCAATGCTCTTCCATCTGAGCCACCTAGGCCTCCAATCTAAACGCGTATTTTTCTCTTACACATAGTTAATTCCCTAACCATTTGCAAAAATCGTAGCAACGGCTCGTAGCATTTGGGGTTAGGGAATTAACTATGTGTAAGAGAAAAAAACGCGTTTAGATTGGAGGCCTAGGTGGCTCAGATGGAAGAGCATTGACATAGAAAGCCAAAGGTCCTGGGTTCAAACCCCAGTCTAGGCATATATTTTTCTTTTCAAATATAATTTGTCCATCATTAAGGTGTTTAAAAACGAATAATATTAACATGAGTTGAGGTATAAAACAATTTAAATCTTAAATTAAACTTCATAGTGAATTTTCCTAAAAGTTCAATCCATTGTTCGTTTTCAAAACTTTGTGACAACACAACATTAGAATGCCGGATAACACAAGGCTCTGTTCCTCTCGCCAGTTCCCATGAGCGTGATGTGAGAAGGGAGAGTCCATATGTTCTGAGATAACACATCGATGGAGGGCAATGAAAACTCATAATTCCATTTTGGTAAATTTTACACGAGAAACAAATAACTATTTTAAATAATTATGAAAATTGATACAGCAATAGTTCCCACATATTTTACTATAGAATATAAGTCAAGTTATTAATAAATGAAGTCCATGTTCTCATCAGGTTATGCATCACATATTCCTGTGCTGGCTACTGGAGTTGTGTGTTTTTCAATGACTGATGGAGTTACAAGGTTTTCATTGCCTACCGTCGATTAGTATGTAACTGATGTGTGCTATCAGCGACATCATTACAGTGCCACTCAGTCTCCAGCCCTGATGTTTTCATGAGTTTTGCCTATATGGATATTCAGTGATGGGGCCGCTTTATGTACCACGCAGTTAGCAGAAATACGCTGACAACATTACAGCAATTTCAAATCTCACTAGCGGCGTTCAAGAGCAGTGATTGGTTGTAGCAGACGTCCACTCTCACTCAACTATTTCCTTATTCGCAGTAGGGGGCAAATTTCTCCCTTTACCCCTCATATAACCTAAACATCAAAGCCAGAGACTCAGTGGCTGGACTTTAGGTTCCATCGCATGGCATCTCTACATCAGTGTTGCCACTATTCAAGTTCCAACTATCATCATCATCAAGGTATGGGCCTGTTGGCCCGTTCTGCTCCCCGGCGCACTACATGCCGCATGCGCAGGTCGTCCTTCCAACGACATTTAGGTCTTCCTACATTTCTTCGGTCTAGAGGCCTATAATGAAGCAGCTGTTTTGATAAACGATTATTTGGCATTCTTTGTATATGTTCAAACCAATTACGTTTATTTGTGTGTATTTTCTCGTTTATATTATAGATTTGTAGTTCATCTCTGATATCTTGACTTCTCTTTTGATCTCTTAGAGATACACCTGCAACTGATCTGAGAAATCTGATTTCTATTGTCTCAATTTTATTTTTATCAGAGATCGTTAAACGCCAAGTCTCAGACCCGTATGTTATGTTGGAACGGCAACTGTTTTGTAAAATTTTAATTGAGTTTCCCTTGTGGTCTTATTTCTCAAATATCTTATTTCCAACTATCATAATTTAAAATATGTAATTTCATAGTCATGTGAGAACTAGAAATACTTATCTCCATTTTATTGATTATTTTAATTGAGAAAATAAAAAGTGTTTAGAAAGAATTACTTTTATACATTTCAATAGTATATTACAATAGAAGGATTAAATACAGTACTTCACATATGAGTTGAAATGTTTTTGCCTGAGTTGACACATGAGGTCATAATGTTTCAACATGAATACATAAGTCTTGTATCATATTATACTTTTTTCATACTATGATGTTCTCACCTTTAATTAAATTAATAACATTGAGTAAATAAGACATCAGGTATACTATTACGATCTTCACTACTACAGGACCGCCTTTTAGAATGTCATCAAACATATTTACAGTGATGTTCTTGGGTAATTAACATGCTACAATCATTGATTGAATTATTTCCTATGTCAGAAAAGGATAGATTAATATTTCAATGTAATAATAGAAATTTTAACATCTGCAATGATGGGCAATTATTATTTTGAAAAGAAAAATTAATGCCAGAATTGGGATTTGAACCCGGAACATCTATCTCTATAAGCCAACATGCTTCCACTTGCATCCCTATTCAAAAGCTAATTTTCCTTCTACATATACACGGTGATTACAAATGATTGGAGCGATTTCATGATTTTATTGTAGCGATCTTATTTGACATATCTTCACAGAACTTTAAAGTTATGTATAAAAACTCATAAGGTTTTTTTTTGTTTTCTCTCGCAGCCGTGTTTCAGCTTTAAACCGAGAGAGCGCAGCAGTTATCAAAGATGGCGACAGGCGAGGAGAAAGCATATGCTGTGCTTGAATTTCATTCAACTCAATCTGTGATAACTGTGCAACGACACTTCAGAACGAAGTTCGAGAAAGATGCACCGAGTGCCAACTCCATTCGGCGATGGTATGCGCAATTTAAAGCTACAGGATGCCTCTGTAAAAGGAAATCAACGGGTCGTCCTTCAGTGAGTGAAGAAAAGGTTGAGAGTGTGCGGATGAGTTTCACACGTAGCCCACAGAAATCAACACGAAAAGCGAGCAGAGAGCTGAACATTCCACAACCGACCGTTTGGAAGATCTTGCGGAAAAGATTGAAGCATAAACCTTACCACTTGCAATTTCTACAAGCCCTTACGCCCATTGACAAAGTGAGTCGGTTTGAATTTTGTACACAAATGCAGCAGTTTATGGATGAGGATGGTTTTTGTGAGAAACTTGTCTTCAGTGACGAAGCAACATTCTTTGTGAATGGCAAAGTGAACAAACACAATGTGCGAATCTGGGGCACAGAAAATCCCCGCGTTATTGTGCAGCACATTCGCGACTCCCCAAAAGTTAGTGTGTTCTGTGCGGTTTCTCAGTTCAAAGTTTATGGCCCTTTTTTCTTCTGCGAGCAGAACGTTACAGGACACGTGTACCTGGACATGCTGGAAAATTGGCTCATGCCGCAGCTGACGACCGACAGTGAGACCTTCATCTACCAGCAGGATGGTGCTCCACCACACTTCCATCACGATGTTCGTGAATTTTTAAACATGAGATTGCCAAACCGATGGATCGGTCGCAGTGGAGAGAATGATCAGAAATTGTTGTCATGGCCTCCACGCTCCCCCGATTTGACGCCGTGCGATTTTTTTTGTTTGGGGGTATGTGAAAGATTCAGTGTTTGTGCCTCCTTTACCAGTAGACTTACCAGAACTGCGAGCTCGCATAATCAATGCCTTTGAACAAATTAATAGGGACATGTTACGTCGAGTATGGGACGAACTTGATTACAGACTTGATATCTGCAGAATCACCAAGGGGGAGCATATGGAGCACCTGTAACATCTCAAAAAAAACCCTGGGAAGTTGCTCTATGTATCTGTAAAAGTTCGTGAAAATATGTCGAATACTACAGCTACCATAAAATCATGAAATCGCTCCAATCATTTGTAATCACCCTGTACTAGGGTATTCGATAAGTAAAGGCAACACTGTTGTAAATCAGCGATCCTAGTAGTGACCATTGTAATCTTATGGTATGTTGTTGAGCAGTGTTTGTTGTAAACAGCAAATTCCCAATTATTCATGTGCATATTATCCGGGCATGACTTTTTACTGTATTTTTTAAAAATGAAGATAAATACTGCACTGTATTTTGTATTGTTATGAAAAAATTCTTTATTTTTAAATGTGCTACTGTGAACTGCGCTTAGAAACTAGCACAATAGAGTAACCTTCACTCACAACCCCCACCCCCAACACATTTAACGGTACCAACCAACATTCTGAGAATATAATACAATTTCAGAAATTTCCGTTGTGTGAGTCACTGAAAGTTTGTTACAGATTGAAATCACAGATAAGCTGTGGCAGTGGGTTTATCGCTGGTTAGTAGTGTGGTCATCTGTGGTTACTAGTGTGGTTATCGCTGATTATTTGTGTCATCCCTGGTTACGATGGCAATTTTTAATAACTGTTGTAACCAGAGTGGTCATGACAGGAAATTGTCCCACTTTATTTTCATATTTACGAATAAAATAAATTAATGATAATTATGACTCACACCTAAGTACATTTAATATAACATTTTATGAATATTTCTTGCATTTAAGTAGTGTTAAAGTGGGTAAATAAATTTCTGAACAACTTCCATATGTGTTTTTTTTTATTTTCCGTGCATATCTCGGTCCCAATTAACATGGATAATTGGGAGTTTACTATAAATCTGTAATAATGAAAGTCTCAAAATAGCAATATTTTGTGAATACATTCACTGTTTCTCACATTTCGTAAAGCAATATCGCCCTAAAAAGATGTTCAGTAGAATTTGTTTACATGGTGGAACTGGAAAGTATTCAAATTCAGCCATCAATACAACTGTCGAATTTTGGTCGTAATGATGGCTAAAGATGGGAGGGATTCCACTTGAAACTGCAGTTTCCATGCTCAGAGAACACGAAGTATGGAGGTGAGATACAACTCATTTAATTAAACTTTATTAATTACCCCTTTCTTGTAATATACATGCAACATGTATCACCAAGACACAAACCCGCTGCCTGTAATGTATAAGTTCCTGTAATACACATGCAGTTACATCACCTGCTGCTACTCCACCAATACATAAACCCAGATCCTTAAAATGAACATGCGACTATCATCACAGGACAAAAACATATTGCATGAGATGTACCAATCTAACCACTAAGTCCGATTCCTAAGAATTAATAGAGACTCGAATCTAACCACTCTAAGTCCGATTCCTAAGAATTAAGAGAGACTCGAAGTTCATGCATTAAAAAAAGGTAAAAGGCACTTAAAATAGCCTAATGTAATTTTAAGAAATATGTGCTATGCAATTTAAACAGCTTTAAAAATTTGTCGAAACACTGCTATATTTTTACAAATGGCAGTGTCTCCAGTGTCATATGGAAGAGAAACTTGGGACACTAACTAAAAAGTACAAAAAAATGTTTCACAGATTATGAATGGAATTCATAGTTCATTACTTGTAAAAATGATTGATCCCTTTAAGTAGTACGAGATTTCCCATAAGTAAACAACTACAAGTAAACAAATCAATTCTGAATTCATAGACAAACCTTATTCTCCCGCAAAGAGGATTTACGTACAATTGCTGGATATGACAATGCGTCAATATAGGTGTATTCTATGTAAAATTTGACTTAACCCAATTGTCTCGGAAGAATTGTAGTGCCCATTAATGATCAATTCAGAATGAGTAAAATCGATAAATTTAAATATATTTGAAAAGAAAAATTGCACACTCAGACTGGGGTTTGAACCCAGGGCCTTTTACACACTAGGTGAATGCTCTACCAACTAATCTATCCGAGAAACTCCAATCTAAACGCAAATTTTTCTCCCATATACGCTGTTAGTTCCCATGCATCAAATGCTATGAAGCCATTGCTTCTATCTTGCAAATGGTGACTCCTTTATTAAGAAGACCTTTAATTGGGAACTTTACATTACATTATAAAGCCAGTACGGCTTCTTTCGATGTTTTCATTATTCATTTCATACATCTCAATGATGGATAAATTATATTTGAAGAGAAAAATTATATGCTCAAACTTGGGTTTGAACTCAGGACCTTTCGCACTCTAGGCGAATGCAGTACCAACTGAGCTACCTGAGACACTCCAATCTAAATGCAAATTTTGCCTAGAATGCTAAAGGTCCTGGGTTCAAACCCCAGTCTGAGCATATAATTTTTCTCTTCAAATATAATTTATCCATCATTGAAATATATGAAATGAATAATAAAAACAATGAAATTTAAATATATTTGTACAATGATTTGTATATCCATTGAGAGGGTGTTCTCTTAGCTAACACAATTCCTGGAGGACTAGTGGTTAATCATGTTCGCCTCTTTTTTTCAAGATTTGCAGGTTCAAGCCTGGCCAAGATAAATGGATTTTTATGTAAGTAAAAATCCTGAGCATGGCTTTCTTCAGAAGGAAAGTAAAACGATAGGTATCATGTCACATGAGAACCTCAAGCAAGATCCGTTAATTCTTTCATGCCCAAATTTCAACTGCAATGCTGACCCAAGTTGTTGAATGAAAATTCTAGGAAATTTCAGTTAAAGTTATAACTAGTACAAAAGCTTGGCTTGCATTTTTCACTTTAAGTTTAATGTTTTGAAAATAGAGGAAAAGAGAAATTTAATATGTTCATACTTTTCCAATTTCAACAAAGAAACTGTTGGATATTTAAATCTGGAGCAAATGGGTTAACACTTGAAAATTAAAATTTCTTCCCTGCTCACCAAAGTGGCATATTTGGTATCAATCATGATTAGTGTTATTGTAGAATATGAACAAACTCATATGTAACATGTTTATATTAATTAAAACTCTTAGAAGCTTTGCGCCAGTTACCTTTGGTACTCATAAAGTACTCGTAAAATGAAGAAAAGAGGAAGTTTCCCTTCTTAAAATGAAGAAAGTGTTTCCAGACAGTGTGATCAGTGCTAGCCTCTTCCCACCTCACTCCCCAGACTTAACAGTGGGTCATTTATACTTGTGGGGTAACTCGAAAGATAAATTTTATCAAACAAATCCTCACACATTGGAGAAACTAAAAGAGAACATTACAAACAAAATCAGAAACATTACTGTGGAAGAACTTGCTCGAAGAATGTGGTATCCAGATAATCTGTCCGAGTGCCCCCGTAAGATATGGGAACTAAAGCCTATTTCCTTTTCTGCCTCGTCAAATCACTTCCCTCCCTGCATTCCTATCTCTCTCTTGCAATTGCACTCCAGTGTTGTCAACTCAAGTCCCACCTTGCATTATTCAATATTCAAGAACCATGACACTGGGGGAAGTTTGGCAACATCCCTACTCGTTAAGTTATCGTGGCTCTCATTTGACGTATGGGGAGGGGAGTGCGGTGAAATGGTGTGAGCATAGACGTGTACTTTTCTAAGAACAATGTCAGCGCTGAAGGCTCACAGATCCATTGGTCCGAGTATACAATACCTATAGAAGGGCAATACTTTCAACATTTACAATATAAGATAAGTGTTGCTGCTATAATGGTAATGTATAAATTCTCATTAAATGCCTTCTTGATTTAGGACCTGTCTAGAAAACATTGGTAGCAATCTGCCTCAGACAAAAAAGAGAATAGTATATAAATAAGAAAAATTAGTGTTTGCATCAGGATGCCTGAATCGTGCAGTCGGTAGCACACTAACATATAAAGTTAGAGATCTCGGATTCAAATCCTGATTCAGACAATTTTTCTTTTTAAAATAATTATATGTAATTATTTTTGTATAGTTAAAGCAGGGAAGCATATGCATTGGGTGCAGGCTTCAAAGTAGAGAGTGAAAACATTGCTCGCGCAAGACACTGTTTTTTTTTAAATTTAGTTCACTATACATTTCTATATGATTCTCCATATCTCGAACATACTTTTTTGGGACACACAATATTATATGTTCCTCAATGTGTTTAAAAAATTCCACAAAATCCCCATAATCATTCTTGGCATCAAATTTGAAAATATATTAATTTTCATTATAATTATATGAGGGATGATTTAAGATAGTGATGAGCTGCCTTAAGTAATCCCTCATTGTATGAATGAGGAAAAACTACTATAAATTAGAAATATGTATAAGCAGTTACTTAAATGGTCACTCATTTTTAAGTGACGACTATGAATTCTATCTTATGAATATCATGCCTATACAATGTATCTTTTTTTGATGATCACCAATGAAAGAAGACTTTTTGCCATAAACCCAGGCTCTAGTAATTAACATGCATGATTTCTGAAATGGAGGATAGAAGAATAAAATGGCAGGGCCAGGTAAAAGAATGGACACTAGAAGGATATAAAGACAAGCATTGTAATTTATTTTAGGAAGGAAGAGACAAAGCCGAGATATAGTTGGGAAGAAAATATTAAATTATAGGAGAGGAGAGATAAAGGCTTTTGTACAAAACTAAACTCCTGGAAGAGGAATGTAAGACTACATTGTAAAAATTTCCAAATCAAGCACTGGAATTAGATTAGGATAAGGGTGTCCATTCGTCCTGTTTTTCCCAGAACAGTCCTGTTTTTTTGGAAAATGTCCCGCTGTCCCAAAAGTTTTCTTGGGGATGCTGAAAGTCCCACTTTTGTGATGATGCTTTGTCAATGTATTTATGAATGGCGACTTTAGTTTTGTTTTTTTTACTATGTAATTATAAATATGAACATTAGATAGTGCCAGTTGTATGACCACGATGCACTATGGTCAAATGAAAAAAAAAAATACAGGGATAAGGTGGACAGTAAATCACACACGAATTCTTCTAAGTTCTTCAGAACTGCAGTGCGCATGTGGGAGTTGCTGGAATGATTAATGTAGTTTTCGGTAGATGGCTCTGAAGTTGGCATTACCAACTTTCAGAATAAATTCCCAAATGCTAAAAAAATGGACAAACTAACTCTCCATTTTCTAACCTAACAAAACAAATTACCTGCATATTATTTAATAAACTATAAACTAATTTTACGTACACTAACTTGTCCAATCGGAATCTAACAAAATGAAGTTAATTTCTAGAAACATGGTTTGGAATTATTTTCAAATGTTGGTAACTCCGATTTGAGAGTCATCTAGCAGATGTTACATGAAGCATTAGTGCATCTGCGATTCACAGTGTTCACGTAATGTATAAATATTTAAAACTCATAAAAAATGTTTATAAAATGGTTTCAAAATGTTTAAAATAGTACGAAACATTATAAATGGTTAAAAAGTGTTTAGTGCATCTGTGGCATAAGAATGTTGGATGGAAAATTATGTGGGTGTAATTGTAAACCTCAGCCAATAACAGAATGAAAGTTGAAACTGTAAAGGCATTGCTCATGGTAAAAACACATTTTAACGATGTATCATGTACTTCATTTTATGATAGAATTTTAAAAAAATAAAACTACTTGATGAAATACATAAATTATCGAAGTGCAGCAATGCAAATGGATCTACCAGTCTACCTGTGTAGTTAGAGTAGACATAATGTAGCTGAGTAAGAAATTTTAAATGGACAATAAGAAAAATAGGCATAACTTATGTGTAATTTGTTTCATACAATTTTTTAAACTTCCTTTTATATTTTGTTAATGTCCCACTTTTTTTTAAAATGTCCCAGGTTTTTCCTTTATTTTTTTTGTACATGTCTCCTTTTAAATTGAAAGTATTATGGACACTCTAGATTAGGAGAAAATAGACCGAAGAGTTGATTGGGATATAAATGGGAAAAACAGGAATGTCAAGAAAAGAGAAGGTAATGGACAGAAAGGCTAGAAGAGAAGACATGCAATGACCGAGGTAGATGGAGGCCTCATTTCTTGGAAATTGAACACAAGACTAGATGAAGAGAAATGATCACTACTCATTTCCTTAATCAATAAATTGAACCAAACTACCTCCACCAGGACACAAATCCAGATCCTTGTAATAAACATGCGACCAGCACCACATGACCTCCACCACCAGTTGCCTGTAAAAGTAACAAGGAAAGAACGAACCTCTCGTGGAGTTTTAAACCCGAGCCCAACATTACGATATCTGCGTAGCGACTTCTTCTTCTGTCCTAATTTCCTGTTGAGGTTCAAATGCGGCTGCTTCTGGAAAGCCCTCTCTGTCTGAACATAACAAAGCACACAAGGTTAGCACAAACCTACCTCTCGTGGAGTTTTGAACCCCAAACCAACGTTACGAATGTAACGCAGAGACTTTTTCTTTTTGGTTCCAAGCCCTTTCTTACGGTTCAGAAAGACCGTTGGTTGTTTTTGGAATGATCTCTCATTCTGTAAAACAAACAGCATAGTATTTACAACTGTTGCTAATGTAAGGAAATTAATGAGTTAAACAAGCATTGATTATCAATTCTGAGGCAGTGCAGGTTTTCATGCAGACTATATTTGTCTAACATACTGATAGCTACTGCTTATATTTATGCCATAGCAAAATGCTTACAAGCGTTATCTGTGATTTATTCCAGCAATAACACACCAAAGGTTACAAAGTTTCTACTACAGGCAATAAATATAATTTTAAAATTGTGGGAAACAAACACAGATTTTGTTAGGTTAGCTGGCAGTTAATATTACAAATGATTTTCCCATAATAAGGAATATTCTGCTGTCTAGAGCCATCTATAGTGAACTTTATTCTTTTGTAATATTATGAGAAAAACCGCACAAGTGTGCAAAGGATTCTAAATTTATAAATTACTATGGTGACCAGTAAACAGCTTAACATCAAATTCTTTGACGTGATTGAAAAATATAAAAAAAAAGAAAGAAAGGGTACGACACAAAAAGTGGACATCCAAATTTCGAGATAATTTTGGGTTTAAAATTAAGCTTAGGAACGTCAAAGATGAAAACATGAAAAAAATTTGCAGACCATCCAGAAACAAAGCTATAAAATAATTTATAAAGCAATATTCCCTATATTATCTGAAGTGGCTGCCATTGTGGTCGTGACGTCAGATTCGATATTCAGACGTTAGTCCAAGGTAAAAACATGTGCGAAAATAGAATAAATATTTTATTGTAATAAAAGTGCACAGCTGTATTTCCAAAATTACATAGCAAAGAGTTAAAAAATTTAATAAAAATCACATCCTCACAGAGTTTCTTAAGAAAAAATGGTTTAACTGAATCGAATGTCGATAATAGATATATCATCAAACGTATTTCTCAAAAATGAACAACGGCAAATTAGCCCTTACTAAATATTTGGTAATATCAAGAAATGTTGTAAGAACGATTAAATAATAAATGAACGATAACTCGATTAGTTCATCGTTCTTGATCATTTTAACTAGTTCATTGGTGAAAAAAAAGAAAATATATTCTCTGATACTAGATGTCTCTCTCTCTCTACTTCTTTGTCTTCCTTTCCTCTCTTTGTTCTTTATCCTATTTTCAATTCAATATCTATCTTAATTATATGCAATCCAAACTACTTCACTATATATTATAAATTATATTACTATGGATTTTGGCAAGACTTGACCTTGGACCTTCGGATCTATAGCACCATGCCTAACAACCTTGGCTAATTAGCCACATTGATAAAGTAATATTTTTATAAACCTTATTTGTTATTATCTAGATTCCGCAGAATGGATTAAGGTAATATTAGTGAGAGTTATGTAATATATATCTTTAATTTCAGTTCGATGTTTATTTGTGTGAAGAAAAACTGAAATATCTTCTGGAGTTTTTTTGGGTGGTTGATGGTGGCAACGTTGGAACATCATGGGAAAGTAGGAAGTAAGTAATTTATCCACGATCATGTTTTACGTAAATATATTAATAGGCTGTGCTTTCCTTCAGGTCCGAAAAATTTTTCAATTTTATATCTTATTCCACTGATGCACTAAACACTCTTAAACACTTTCAAAACATTTTGCAACACTTTTTAACACATTTTAAACATCTTCCAACGTTGCAACGAGTTTTTTTTCATATTTATATATTTGCGTAAAACACGGTCGTGCTACAATGTTTACTTCCTGTTCTTTGTTATTTTCCCTCCACTTCCTATGTTGTTCCAGCATTGCCACCATCAACAACCCGAACTTGCTTTTTAAATGTGATTCCACGTTCCCTGGATTTCACCTACGTTAGAGTAATTGATTTGTGTTACAGTAATTGATTTAGGTTTGGTTAGTTTTTAGGTTCCTTGCTTTTTAAAAGTGATTTGATACGTAAAATAAATTATACATTTTTAGACAAGTTCTGGGATTATTGTGTCAATGTTGATCATACTGACTTCTCATACAGATACCGCCAACTGCTGGAGGTTGCATTTATCTACCTGGGATAATTGGAGCACTAGCACATGCGCACTGCGATTCTATAGAACTTAGAAAAATTTTCTACCGACCTAAAGGAAAGCATATCCTATAAATATAAAAAGTTGTAAAGAAAGCTTGAAGATCATTGGAAAATGTTTAAAACAGTACAATACGTGTTTACAAGTGTTTAGTGCATCAGTGGCATAAGAATGTAAGTGCAGAATTCTGAGAGGCATAAAACCGACCACATCCAGAATATTACATGGAAAATTGTGTGACGGTTTATACACCACAGCCGCCACTTATTTATAACAATCTTCGCCTACCTCACTCCCATAATCTTCGAAATTTGTAAAATAATTTATTAGAATACATGTATAATAACCTAAAAGCTAACCGATCTGATTGAGGGTCTTTCCACTTTTCAGCAGTTGCCCTTTTACCAGCCGGCTGCTGGCCCTTCACAACCACATGTGTCAATCACAGAGGTAGATGATCAACAGCCAGTGTAGGGGTGACATGTGGTTAGCATGTCGAGTCCCCCAGCCGTTATAGCTGGTTCCTCAACCTGGAGCCGCTACTTATTGTAGCTACCCAATTGCCTCACGATGCTGGATGGGCACCGGTCCTATACTGGCCGAAATACCATGAGAAAATTTCTTCCCCCATGGAGACTCGAACCAGCGTAAGTCCCGTAGCTCTGCGCCAAGGCTTCCTACCTTAACCGCTAACCTATTTAATTACTTTAACCTGTGAAAATAATAAATAAAATGGCATTTAGACAATACTAAATTACAGGTATGTAAATAAATTATACTATATGTGTAAGAAACTAAAAGCTAACCTAATTATGTATAAGAACTTATTACACTAACCTACTTTCTTTAGTGATGGCCTGCAGATTTTGTGTTTTCATCTTTGGTGATCCTAAGCTTCATTTTAAAACCAAAATTATCTCGAAATTCGGATGTCCACTTTTTGCGCCATAACCGAATTAAAATGTTTAACTTTCTCTTTAATTAGAATTTTCTTAAAATCATAAATCCGTGGGAAATGTATATCGAAAACAAATGGCAACTGTATTATATTTTCGCAATTTTAAACAAAACCGTTTCTCCCCTAATATTGTTGATTTAATAAAGGGCATTATATCAAAACAATCTAAAAATAGTAAAGTTTCATTCTATTAAAACAAAATTTAAAATATGAATAGAAACTGATAACCACGTGGGCTTGATATATAATTCCATTACCCAAAACCATTTACTATTTAACATATATGAATTAATAATACTTAAAATGGTAATAACGATGTTCAAAACTAAATTGTAATTAATTAATAAAACAAACCTAATGGCTTTAAGGCCATACAAAAATAACAATTCTTTACCTGATCCGCCATTTTCTTAAAGGACACAAACGCAAATGGAAACGGAAGTACTCAATAACTTAGGATAACTTGGCATATAACTTAGAGAATAGAGATCAATATGCATAGAGAACCGAAGATCGATAATGCAGCGGAGACAGGATAGCCAGATGAAAATATCAAATTTCCCTACACGAAGATCAAAATTTCTTTTCCTTTTCAAGAAAATCCCTTTCTAAAAAAATATCTATGGGCGCATTCAGCGGCCAGAAGCGCTTTAGCAAAAATAGCTGCCATTGCAGTGGAAATTGTTGAATGGACCGCTACATGCAGCGGAACCGCCAATTTCAATTTGTTCATGGGCACATTACTCATATTATTAGGCGATGCTATTGAAATTAATAATACTAATAAGGATATAGAAGATTTACAATTTATTTTAATGGATGTAATTTATGAAATGGATGAATAAATCGTCCGAAATAAAATATTATTATAGAGTAAAAAATTGTATTTTAATTTTATTATTAAGATATCAGGCGGGTCCGTGACACAAGCGATTAGAAGCTCGCCTCTCACCGCTGGGGTCTCGAGAACTTTAATTATAGTGTTATTAGTTTATTCTCATAAAAAATTGTATTTTAATTTTATTATTAAGATATCAGGCGGGTCCGTGACACAAGCGATTAGAAGCTCGCCTCTCACCGCTGGGGTCTCGAGAACTTTAATTATAGTATTTGTTATTAGTTTATTCTCATTAATATGTGTTTTAGTAAGAGTAGTTTTTTTTAACTTTATTATAATCAATGTCACTATACATGGATAACATAGTGGGGGAAACGGAGCTACAGCAGGTTTTTTCTTCCATTTTCCCTTACCACAATTTCATTCCATCTTTCCCCATACTCATTTCATCCATTTTGTTCATCAGACTTAGTCAGCCTGCAACCTTGTTATTCACAGACCTCTATAAATATAGAGGCTTAATCTCATATCTTGATCCGACCCTCAGTTGGACACAACTTGGTATTATTTTATTATATTAAAATATCACACGACTGCAAATTTCCTATGTGATGCATATCTTTCTCCTTCAACATCACATAATATATATATAGTTTTATAACCACAGGTGGGCTGTAAGGCAAATTTTATTCAATTGTTCAGTAATTTTATTCATGCCATTTCTTACACATGTTGACACTTTTAGGCCTACATTTAAATCTATGAGGATTACGGTCAGTTACATTCAAAACACAGGACACTCTCCGGGCATATGTGCCCCCACTTGCATATAAGTGGTGCAAGACATGGCATATATACAGCAACTAAACAATTGTATAAAGGAAGGCATCATTGTATTTTTTTCAACGTCAAACATATTTCATCTTTATTTTAAATTTGTTAAGGAATAGGAATGAAAACAAAGAGGAATATCAATTTATAACAATTTAAATACAGTTTTCATAATAATTGATTAATGTTATACTTTTGCATCATCTGAAAATATCAATTACTCATAAGTAGAACGAGGAATTTTATGAAATTTCATGTTTTAAACTATTTGTCAGAGAGCGCTGAGACTAAGTATCTTTACATTTCATGATATGTAGAATCAAATAAGACCAACAAAAAACTTCATATTTCATAATATTTTAGCAAAATGTTCATATTTTAGTGAACATTTCATACTCCTTCATATTTTTCAACTTTCAAATTCCCGTATTTTTTTTCAATAAAAGTTCTAGGAATTCATTAAAATATTTCTTGAAATAAATGTATTTATGTAATTTGTGACAGTGTAACTTGGTAGACAAGTGAAAATTCTTCAGTATCCCTTCTGAACAAGATAGATAGATTTTATAAAAGCAAATAATTAGATGAGGAGTCACAGAGTGACAGTGTTAGATGGAGCTTTTTGTCCTTAACTCGATCCCCAGACAAGAACATGAGCCTAGATGAATAAATAGAAGAATGTTGGAATATTCTATAGTCAGGTATAATAGCTGTCAACTTGTTATTGTTACCTGAGAGCAGTCCTTACTTTGTGAACAGATTACAGCATTTAAATATAGGAGAGACTGCTGGTAACTTGAAGCAGTAAAGTAAAGTAATCCCACTACAGGCCTCAAGAGGTCCTTGGGGTAGTAGGAGGATAAGGCTACCACTTTTTTGGTCAATCGGCACTGGGATGTCAGCCCTGCATGACGGCCACTTTTACCTCCAGAACAAGCGTCTGGTACTCATTTCCGTTTAAGTCATTTGTGAAATTAGTAAAGTTCATGTAGGTAAGGGCATCAAACTATCGAATATAGCATGATACAAGTAGGCTGCCATAACATTGTGTGATGTTGAGCATAATCTTTCATTGTGCAAAACAATTCTGACCGACACGCCTTATAGTTTACTATCAGAAAATATAGAAAAAAAAATCTGTGTATTACAAACAGAATTGACAATTGGATTGTTCAAAACACAATTAGACCAAGATTATGGACACTATTTTAGACCCATTTCATAAAAAAAATGTTAAAATAATTCTTAACTACATTTCACCATGTTTGAAGTTCAATATTAAATGTAACTTTAATTGCAAAGAGAGTTCTGAAACAATCCCTGGAATCAATTATGGACTAATAACTTTTAACATCTTGTTTCTCCAAATGTGACATCTGGAATGGTTTACTTGTATTTTAAATCGTCCAATTTAATGCTATTGTTACACTTGCATCTCCAGGAATTTAATATCTTTATGCAATGTAAAAATAGCAATAATCCAAACTATACGTGCTCTTCTAAACTTTGTTAGTGCTATATTTCGTGGAAACCTGTTTGTTTTAGTTACAATCTTTTGTTTTTTGTATATGTTTGGTTTTCATAATTAAATGTCATTCAGTACATTAATTAATTGTATTATACATAACCTCTCATATTTTATTTATGAAGGTAAAGTGATTCCACTACAGTCTAGGGAGACCTTTGGGGTAGTGGCTTGTTGAAGCTCCCTGCCATCTTTCTAGACAGTAGACACAAGATATCTGCCGGGTTATCGGATCTGCCTTATGGTTGCATTTGTGCTCAGAACATACATCTAGTACCCACTTCCATTAGGATCTGAGACCCCAGGTCCACAATGCCACCAGAAGGTCTGGTCCAGCTAAAAATCTTGTCAATATCGAGAACTCGAACCCACGACTTTCCTGTTTGCACCACGTTTCTTTAAACACCTATACTATGGCGTGATCCATTAAAATTGTTTCAGATCATGAATATGATATTTTATATTGGGTCAGAATTAATGAAAAAGCTAATTAAAATCGAAATACAGTGAATATCTTGCTATCTTGAGCTATAAATAAGTTCTGTTTGTCTCATTTATATGCTGGTATGCACACTTATAAGTTATAGTGAGTCTATGTACATAAATATATGTAAAAAGTTTAGAAAATTGTAGCTTCATAATATTTTTGCATCATAATTTTCATATTTTTCATATTATGTCTTTACGATTTCATATTTTCGTATAATTTTCTTCATATAATTCCTCGCTCTACTCATAAGAGTATCTACCATAATCTTTATGGCTACAGTAAAACAAAAATTATAAATGTAATTTCCAAATATATATATAAATTCTATCATAACCTCATAACAGCAGTTAATTATAGATAACCACACACTCACCATACTTAAAGACATTATTTAACATGATCTCTAACATTAGCAATCTTTGTAAAGTTAAATGTTATACTAAATATATCACTGAATCATTTATAATATATGAAAAACATTTACCACTAAGGTTAATGGTAGTATACAGTGAATAGCAATATCCCATAAGAGAGACTACATTCATTTGAATTAAAAGATATAAGGTCAAATTTTATTTTACGAGAAATTGGGAATTAAAGTGAAATAATGGATCAGCTGTAACTAAAATCCTATGTTTAGTGCAATTTTTTTCTGTTAATACATTAACCAACTCTGGCTTTAATTTTAATAAATGCACATCGCACTAGAGTATTTGTATCTTTACTGGTCAAATTTAGATAAGAATTCTAGAATATTGTAATATCTCAATTCAATTTATGGCCAATACTTCACAAAGCTCTTTATTCAGAAAAGATTACAAATATAAGACACACACTTGATCTCTTTGTCCACTCCACAATTTTCTTATTGTGTTACACATTTGCAGAAGAGTACAAATGCTCATTTTATCTGTAGAGAAAATTGGTTTGACAACCACTGTAGCACTTCCAGAAATGACCCCCATCAACACAATCATAAGATTCTAATTTATTTTATATATCTTGAAATTAAAAATATAAATTATAATTAACTTTGCACCAGGTATTAGTGAATGAATCATCTGAGGATATAATTCTCATAATAAAAAACATTAACTTGTCAGTAATGCAGTAATGCATCTACATATAAAGAAGAGGTTATAATAGTAAATTCTTGATGTTGATAACAATCCTAAAATTACCAGTGTCTTTAGTTTTACTTAATATATCACTTATATTCGTCTAAAAAGGGTAAGCCACCTCGAATAACTCATATGTTAATGTCCAGACATAAATAACACAAAATATGTATATCAAACATAAATTGTTTATAGACAAAGACGCCATGTTTGAACTGAATAAAACAACCAATCACAATGGATGCAGCAGTTTCATCTGTCTGCTGCAATAGTTGCAGGTCCACTAGAGCACTTTGTTCATAGAGGGCTTTATTGCATGCTGCATGTGCTTTGGCCACTGAATGCACCCAATGTGGCAGTTCAAATCTGAGCTTGAAAGAGCTGACAAATTTTGTTCAGAGGCTTCTCATTTCAGGATTGACAATACATTACGTGCTGTAAATCTATGATACCGGACCCACGGCTTCACTTCCCTTCCAAAGGAAGCCTTACTCAAATATCTATTTCCATAAATATTTATCGATACAACATCAATCTAATCTTAAAAGCCTAAACTATGAAGAAACAAATAAATAAATGGACTGTATATATATATATATTTAGCAGGTTTCACATCTTCCTCCGCACATTTAATCTACAGTCATTCTCCTCCACAACTCCAATCTCCATCGACCTTTTTTCCCTCAAAACACATTATTTTTGGCCTTCCTCTTCTTCTACCAAGTGACACATCTTCCTGCACCCAATTAATCTACTGTCATTCTCCTCCACATGTATCTGTCATTCCAACCTCCATTGTCCAATCCTGTTTTTCTCTCAAGACACCATCAATCCACGTTAATTTTGGTGTCGTCTTCTTCTTATACCGAGTAGCACCCATTCTAGTATTCTTCTTGGAAATATGTCTTCTGTCATTCTTTTTACATGAGCATACCATTTTAATTTATATATATATAGTCTGTCCACATCTGTGGTCTCATGGTAGCATGCTGCCTTGTCACACAGTGGGCCTGGGTTCAATTCCCAGTCGGGACAGGCTCCTGGGTGAGGTTTTTCCTTCACCTGTAAGACAAATGTCAGGAAGCTTTGGGTCCAACGGTTCCCGAAAATCATCTGGCCATCATCATCCTTCAGCGGTGTGGAAAGCAACGGAGAGCTACCACACCTATAATTCCCTAGTAAACTGCAAAGTATAACATAGTATTTAAATGAAAGACCTGCCCTCAGACAAAATTTGGATATGTAGGCTTTAGTAAATTTGTCATGTGTTCTAGTAAAAGTTCACTGATTTTAAATTTAATTAAATACTTTTTACTAAAAGTTTTAAAAAAATCCTTAAAAGATTTTTGATGTGAAAATGGGTTCTCATAATGAAATTCCAGCCAGCAATTGCCTTGAAAAAAAAACAAGAGTCAATGGTGGTTACAAAGGTTTGAATTCGGGACTTCCCAAATACAAGTCTTAAACGCTACTGCTTGACCTACTTGCTCGGATTTAAATTTTATTACAAGTATATAAAAAATATATATATATTTGTAAGGTTCTTCTATTGCAATTCTATATTTGAGATTAAATTAGCATGGAAGAAGCCCCAAAATTCTAGATAATCCAATGGAGATTCGAGACCAAAGGGTTAAGAAATGTATAAAAATTTTTAAAGTATCAGAAGAAGAAAGTGCAAGCATTGGATACCTTAAAGATCTAAAACTAAAAAAATAGATTATTTATGTATTTCAAATGAAGACGTAAACAACTGAATGAAGTTGTACAAATATTTACAAAAATCATTATACAACTCCACCATATGTAGAAGTTAAAACTTTGATGTATTTATTATTAATTTAACACCTCACAAGATTTTTCTCTTCAAATATAATTTATCCTTCAGTGAGAAGTATTAAATTAATAATAAGAACATCAATAGAAGCCCTACTGGCTTTATAAAGTAGTGTTTAAATTCCCAATAGAAGTCTTCTTAATAAAGAAGCTGCCATTTGCAAAGATAGAAGAAAGGTTTCATAGCATTTGGCACTAGGGAATTACAACGTATATAAGAGAAAAATTTGCGTCTAGATCGTGACTCGCCACGTTAGTTCAGTTGGTAGAGCATTGGCCCGGAAAGCCAAAGTTCCTGGGTTCGAGTCTCGGTCTAGGCGAAGATTTTTCTCTTCAAATATAGTCAAAACCTTATTAATTCTTGATATCACATTCAAACAGCCCATGTTATAGCAATACTAGTTTGATTCCCCAAATAAATTGATTGGTTTGCATATTAATAATAATTATATTACTTAAAAACTGAATTTCCTAAGGGGAAAAAATTTTTTGGACAATATGGCCACTAGTATCGTGAGGAATTTGGGTAGACAATAAGTAGTGGGTCCAGGTTAAGAAAACCAGCTAAAATGGCTGGGGGACCCGACATGTTGACCACATGTCACCCCTTTCTAGTGAATATCATCCAATTCTGTGGTAGCTGAATGGTATGTCCAGGGCCTTCTAGAACTGTCGCATCTTAAAAAATAAATAACACTGGGCAACAAATTTTCACTTTCAGAACATTGCACAAACTTTGAGATGTGCCCTAATATATTTCAGGTGTGCTGAAACCGAATCTTCAAACAGTTTCCTTGTATCACGTCAGGATTTTTTGCAAAACAGAGATTAGTGTAACTCTCAATGCACAAATGCAGTGGTTTTAAAACAAACTTCTTTTATGATGTTTTAAGTAAAATAATAATGCAGTCACTACCCTCAGAAGTTCCCATCTAGGGGATATGTGGATGGCGACCACAAGGTGCCCAAGCTGAGCAAAATATTGCTTCCACTTACTTGTGTTTTGCTCATTACTTTTATCTTTAACTGATCTGGTATTTCTTCCTTTTCTAGTACCAAATCCCTCTTTTTACTTTCCTATCCAGTCTCCCTTGACCAACCTCTTGTTTTCTTCGACCCTGATGGTATTAGAGTATTCGAGGCTAAAGGGTTCATTTCTGTCTTTCCTATATCTCTTTCTTTTAACCTCGTGGACACACACCTTGAATGTCCACATAAGATGCATGTTCAAATGCAGCCCCATTGCAACTTATAGCATAAGTATGCAATGAATTTGTGTTGTCAGCTGCGGCTGGATGCACATAATGAAGAAGGATAATGCAGTCACTGTTAGAAATCACTAAATATTGAAATATTGTCAACTTAATATATAGTGATAAAGAGTACAGTTAGGGTGCATGCAAATACATTAGCCTCTACTCAAATTACTTCCAATCACTGGTGAGCTAACTTTCCGTGAGCAAGTGCAAAGATCGAATTAGCTACCCACTAACTGTTCATGCATGAAAGTCATTGTTTTTGTAATATTGGCAAGAAATTACCAGAATTCTCAGCGATAAAACCACTTCCGTTATTTTTGTCTGCTAGAGGAACGCATTTACTCTTGCATCCCGCAAATAATACCATATACGTCTGCATCGCAAAATATTACGCCAATTCTCCTGTTCTTCCAGTTAATTCTTTGGTAGACTCTATCAAATTGCTCTTCTCCGCATATACCCAAAACATGATCAACGTCTTCAAGGTCCAACATCTTGGATAAAGCAGCAAGGTTTCAAACTACATCGGTTCCCATCGGGTTGCTCACGATTCGTTTCTCTGCTAAGTCACCTCGCCAGGTAGCTTAGGAATTTCAACAATTATTATCGCATGAACAAATTTTTGAGTATGCAAAAACGTATTTGGATCCAACTTTCTCAGCAGAGTACAGGTAGAGAATGACTTTTACGGTCTATTGCATTCATAGATTCAAGCCTTAATCTTCAGTATTCAATGTGATCTTATTTTTTTTGCATGTGAAGCTTTTTTCTTGTTGGCTTCCTTTTATAAACACTTCTAGGAGTTTCCCTCTTCATCATCCAACAGTAGTCAGCGAGCATTGTGGTGCTTCACCTGCCTTGGTATCTTGTTTCTAATTCCTTGAGATCTTGATGGAATCTCTCCCATGTTCTTTACTCTCAGGAAAGTAGTCCAAGTGAGAATGTACTATGTGAAACTTGAGACTCATGTTGCATCCAAGTTCCTTGAATGCATTCAACATTTTGTTTACCAAGTTTTTGTAATCTGGGTCCTTTATATTACCTAGAAACTTTGTAACAACATCTCAGAATGATTGCCATGCTAACAACTCTTTTGAATTCATTTTACTTTCAAAAGTAACATCACTTCCTGATATCCGGGCCTGTAAATATAGCTTCTTTCACTTTTGCATTGCTTAAACTTGGGACCTTTTCACTAATGTACACAAAATTATACTTAAATGTAAACATAAATTTGCAGGTATTGTGAAACAAGGTTGTTCAGGAAATTACAGATAATGATAATTCGTAAACTATAATTTCTGAGGAAATCTGATGTGATAGGGGTTTTCTGAGTTCAAATCTGGATTCTGTAGGTAAGTTTCACACTAGAAACAAAATTAGACTTAAACATAAACATAAATTTGCAGGTATTGTGAAACAAGGTTTTTCAGAAAATTACTCTTAATGATAATTCGTAAACTATAATTTCTGAGGAAATGTGATGTGATAGGATTTTTCTGAGTTCAAATCTGGATTCTATGGGTAAATTTCACCCTAGGAAAGTTCCATGCAATGAAATCATTGTTACCCAGTGATAATTTAAAAAAAAAAAACATATATATATATATATTTCATTGAGAAATGTTAAATCAATTATAAAAACATCATATATATATATATATAGTTCGGTATGCTGGCTTAAGTGATAACATGCCTGCTTCCTGACTAACATTGGGTAACCCTCACAACCTGCTATCTATACTGCATACTGCCTCACTCCATTGCACTCAATGCATGCAGGGAATCCATGTCCTTTGCACAGTGGGTTGCCATTGCTTGATTCTGGCTTCGATTTCTGTGCCTTGCAGTTAAAAGCAGCAGATAATTTTTTTTTTTTGGATATGGCCTTGATACATCACAACGCTTCTCTGGGTGAAATTTCAAAGTAGATTTCAGCATGCAATGACCAACAATTTTGTTGATAGACAACAAAGGCAGAACACATTAAAGAGTAACAAATATTTCCTGTTTTAAATTGGTTTTAACTTCACTTGAATGATTTTAATCTGTCAATAATGATCCTGAAGTCCATCTCAGAAATCTGTGAAGTAAACCCATCCTTAGAAAGGAAAGGGATGGACGGAGCTGTGTACAGTTGGTAATAAAAGCTGCTTCAAACACAGCACAGAGAACAATATATCATACTGTATAGTCCTTTTCTCTTCTCACTATAGTTAAGGTAACATTTAAATACAGGGTGCAGTATAATTCAGTTAACCAAAAATACAAATATATTATTTTCTACAAAAAACAACTACCAGTACCGAAATTGCTCCAAGTGACCTCCATTGTTGTTTAACCATTTATGATGTCGTTTTAACACTAATTTTCAGTTATCACACAATTTCCCATTATTACCCAGAGTTTTTTTTTCTAATTCCTGTTCTATCAAATCTTGTAAATGTTGCAGGTTTAATGGTTTTGTACTGAAAGATCTAGGTGGCCAAATCAATTTTATCATGCCTTCCAATCCACTTTTCAAAATGGTTATCCAAAAATGCACTGATTTTTAATCCATAGTGCGGTGGGGCACCATCTTGCTGGCAAATAAGGTTGTTTCGTACTGCTTCAAACATAGGGCTGATGTCTAATTCTACCATGACTTCATTTTTTAACATTCTCCTTTCTATTGCCTAATAATGCTATTTCATCAGCATAAACTAACACCTTATTAATACCATTAACTTGTAGGCCTTCTTCATCCTCTTAATGATTTGATGGCATGCTCTACTACAAAACTGAATAGCAGAAGAGATAGTGCATCTCCTTGGTTCAACCAATGTGAATTTCAAAAGTATCCAAAAACTGTTTCCCTACATGCACCCTCTACTTTGTGCCATTTAGACACATTCATATAAGTCTAACTTTTTATGAATTTCGAACTCCAGCAGGATATTATATAACTTCTCCCTCTTAATTGAATTGTATGCTTTTTTGAAGTAGATGCATATACACCTTAATGTTTAAAGTTCTAGAGAAACAAATGATTAATACTGTATAATTTTGACGTACGCTGGAGGGAAAATTTTCTATAGGATCGTAACAGGCCTTGGCCTAATACTTGGAAGGAAGAAGATAATTTTGACGTATAGAAATAATTGTAGGAATATTTTTCAGCCACTGGAGTGTTTATCCCAGATTCTATCCGAAGAGATGCTGCTGCCCTGTAGGAGAAGATTCCTGAAGACATTCAACAGACTTACACCAAGAAGATCTTTGATGGTTGTGTTGAAAATATGATCAAGTGCTTTTCAAACCCAAATTTGAATTCTGTCATTTATGACCTGAGATGTTAAAAGAGGGCCATTAAATAAAAACTAGCTTTCTTCTAACTGCTAGCTGAGGTAGCACCATGAGCATGGATTTAACTTCATTACATCAATAAATATAATTCTTTGAAATGATAAAGGTTTGGTTGAATTAAATTAAGTAATATTAACATTGAGTAAAGGATAATGATTTTGAGTTACAAACAACAGAAAAGGAACCAGTACTGGATGCATTAACTAAAGCATTAGTACACGTGTACCCACATCCACGCTACCAGCCTATGGAGCTCTATTTCAAATTAAGTTTTGAGTCAACACACATCTGCTTGAGTGGGTGTTTGAAGTTTTCTTCACTTCCAGACAATGATATATATCCACAAATAAATGCATTAATAAAAATAATTTTATAATTAATAATGTTATAAAGATGACATGTTTTATTAAACTTTAAAAAATTTAATTTTGAAAGTGAAATTAAAGAATATTTGAACTTCTAACAGCTACAACTGGAGTCTAGAGAAACGATATAATCTTACTGCTCACACATGGAGTGATGGCTGTAATGGTGAGGGAATACCAGCTCACCAGAATTTTTAATTTAGGCATGGTAATATAAATAAGGTGAATCTGGAGTCATCTTACCTCATAACTTGTGTTCTATTTCAACTAGTTTCAGTGTATCATCTATACCATCATCAGCTATTCTAGACTGATGAATTTTAAGATGTCTTCTACCACTCCATCTTTTGGCTGACTGAAGAACTTTTAAATCAAATCTTTTTCCCCAGGATTTTCAAAATTCATAATCGTGTTTTTGTTCTTCTGTGTGTATATCTCACAAATGGTGAATTCTTTTGTATTATCCAACTGTTTCAATAATGTTGTGTTTACATCAATTTTATGATTTTCTCATCAAATGTGAGCAGCAACTGCAGGTTTTTCTACTTCTCTATTTTTTTACATTTCTAATGTGATATTTTCTTCTAACGGTCAAATTTCTCCAGAATTGCCTGATTTATTAAAAACAACCTCATAATGTTACTTCCTAAAGTAATTTATTAATCAGACACCACAATTGTAAAACCAGATATAATCAACTAACAATTTTAACAGATACACTAATCATAATCTTTTTTTTTAAACTAATGCATGGAAGTAAACATTATGAGGTAATAATCATTGAACATTTGTCAGAGAAAATTTTTGAAAAACTCAGCTCATAAATTGCATGCTTTTCACGAGACCCAGGTTTCAGACAACATCTTGTCCATCATCAGTCACCACTCCGACTGATGAAATTCTTCAGCCGTCAACTTCTCTATTGTCAACATCTTCAATCATAGATGGCAACACAGAAGATGTTGACAATAGAGAAGTTGATGGCCGAAGAATTTTATCAGTTAAATTTGTGAATGATAATGGACAAAATGTCTGAAACCTGGGTCTCGAGAAAAGCACAAAATTCATGAAGTGAGTTTCTAAAAATTTTTCTCCGACAAATGTTAAAAAACTTATCAGAATACTGATAATCATGACAGAAATGAAAACCAGACACAATGAACAAAACCAGAAATAAAATCTTATGTTTATATTTTGAAGAACTTGCAATGTTTAAAATATTTTGCAGAAAATCTTGAGTCTGTGGACAAGAGAGTAAGGGATGAGATTGTTGTTCTCAAGATTGAATGCATTATTAGAGGAAGTTCGGGTAATGTGGATCCTGTTAATATCTTCTTTAATTGGTGCTGTCCTCAAACAGAAAATATTTTACTTTCTTCCCCTCATCAACTTTGACGTGTTCATGGCCAGTTTATTTCATCCTTTGTGCAAAGAAGGGTTTATTTGTGATATTTATGAAAATGACCATTTTAAAGTTTTTCAAGCTAAGAATTATTAATTCTTAATTTTTCTATTGAATGTTATAAATATTAAAAAATCTTCTAAATATATTATATTATGTACATGCTGTTTTAATATACATAATGGTTTCATATGATATTCTGTGACATGACGGCTGTATAAACATAACGAAGAAATTTGGTTAATGTGGACCCTCCATGAGGCAGCTGAAGTTGACCTGGGTCTACTTTACACAAATATGTATATTTTATCAATGAGGATGCTATCAGTAAAAACCATGCTCTTAATTAAATTTATATATCTTTGTAATTTTATTAAACCCAAAGACCATCGCTGACTGCAGATAAATGACGTCCATCCATCCATAGTAATTATGCCCAAAGGCAGGTCCTTCACTGCAAACATAGCATTTTCATGCTATGCTTCCAGCTTTACTAGGGAATTGTGTAGGTGTGGTAGCTTCCCGTTGCTTTCCACACCGGTGAAGGATGATGATGTTAATGGTAAGGATGATGGCCATATGATTTCGGGGACCGTTTGGGCCTTAAAGTTTTCCTGACATTTGTCGTACAGGTGAGGAAAAACCTCAATAAAAACCTCACCCAGAAAAACTGCCCCGACCGGGGATCGAACCCGGGCCTGCTGCGTGACAAGGCAGCACGCTACCTCGAGACCACAGCGGTGGACATAAATGACGTGTGAATGTTATAATCAACAATAATTTTCAAAACATTAAATAAATAAATAATCCATAGTAATTCTGCCCGAAGGTAGGTCCTTCACTGCAATCATAGCATTATCATGCTATGCCTCCAGCTTTACTAGGGAATTGTGTAGGTGTGGTAGCTTCCCGTTGCTTTCCACACTAGTGAAGGATGATGGCCATATGATTTCGGGGACCATTTGGGCTTTAAAGTTTTCCTGACATTTGTCTTACAGGTGAGGAAAACCCCCGATAAAAGCCTCACCCAGAAAAACTGTCCCAACCGGAGATCAAACCTGGGCCCGCTGAGTGACAAGGCAGCACGCTACCTTGAGACCACAGCGGTGGACTAAATAAATATCAATGCTTTTAATTTCGTTCAGCCATAAATATTTTCAGAATAATTTGTGCCTGTCTGTATAAATTAATAAAGTAAATAAACTTAAAAATAGTCTAAAAGCTAGGATGAATTCTGGGGTCCACTTTACCCAAATATGGAGGTTAAAGTGGACCTTCTAGTAATGTAAAAAAAAATATGAAGATGTTTCCTAATTTGAATAAAATAACAATGCCATTTCATAGTTATAATACTAATGATAATCACTGTAATTAAACAAAATTCAAATATCTTAATTAAAAGAAGAAAAACTACAAATTCAAAATAGGGGTTCACATTACCCGAAGTTCCTCTATTATGACAATATAGACAAGCAATTGTGGAGTGTTGATTCAAAATGTATTAAGTGCAGTAAAGCAAATTTTACAGGAAGCATGAAAGAAGTTTCATGGATATGATAATGAGAAAAAAGCAAACGTGTTAACGTCAACATTAGAGCCCTTGAGTAAAATAATGGGCCATGTCCACTTTTGATGCATTTAAAACTAAGCATATGTTTTGATAGCTCAAGAGTGTGTGTCAGTAAAAAAATTGATTATGTCCGGAAATGTGACTTTTCCTGCCATACTCGTAAGAAGTGAGGGCATTTTATTTAGTATTATAATGGGGCCATGTCCAAGAGTGTAGTGAACTGGCAAATTCTGAACTAGATTTTGCTGATTTCAGTGATTCTAGAAGTGATCAGTAAGTATATATATGCTATATGACCTAAACTAATCATTCATGTTTACTTCAAATTTAATGACCAAGAAATGTTAGTAAAGGATGGTTTTTGAAAGGTTTGTCAACTTTCACAGCCTTCAAACTAACAATAAATAACGGTTAAATTACACAAAAGGGGGTTGTAAGCAGGCCACATCCCTTTGCAATTCTTAAAAGTACAAAATACTACAAGAAAAAACAGGGGTAAACAAACTATCTGAAATTCATAAGTTCTGGGACGCAGAACGCATGGTCTGGGTATTCTGATTTAAAACCCAGTGCAGCGCTGGGGTGATTTAAATGGGTTTCCAGTGAACGTACCAGGCGCTTTAAACGTGTCTTCAATGGGTTAATCGATCTAGTGGAGAGTATTATCATAAATTGGGAATTCAAGGGCTACACTGAATATATTTCTAATGGAAATTACACAACAATTATTATACTCGGCTGATCATGACACTTGACTGAGGTGCCTACAGGAGGAAACAGAGAAAGAATCTGCGGCCGGGATCTCTCCCTCTGTATACCTTGATAGCACATCAGTGGGACTAGTGACCAGTTGAGAATAGACACACACACACACACACACATGGGATTTGGAACTTAATTAGATTAGTGAATGACCACAAAACGAGCGAATAGACTGTAACCTAGGTCAATCTTGGCTAAGCGATTTTAGGGAAATCACACAGAAACCCACAAGAAGTTAGAAGAGTAACAGAATTAGGATAGGAAGTAAAGGAAGGCATTCTATCTTGATGGAGGCCTGGCATCTGCTAGAGCCACTGGGATAGAGATGCGAACAGAGACCCTGGCATTCTATCTTGATGGAGGCCTGGCATATACTAGAGCCACTGGGATAGAGATGCGAACAGAGACCCTGGCATTCTATCTTGATGGAGGCCTGGCATATACTAGAGCCACTGGGATAGAGATGCGAACAGCGACCCTTAGGAGGGGATAGCATGAAGATAAGAGAAACAGAGAATCAGGATAGGAAGCAAGGGAGGCATACTACTTCGAGGCGGCCTGGCCTACACTAGAGGCACTGGGTAGGGATGCGAACAGCGACCCTTAGGAGGGATAGCATGAAGATAAGAGAAACAGAGAATCAGGATAGGAAGCAAGGAGGCATACTACTTCGAGGCGGCCTGGCCTACGCTAGAACCACTGGGTAGGGATGCGAACCGCGACCCTTAAGAAATATCCACCGGTGGTTAGAAAAGCGGATAGAATATGGTCCTAACGGGTAGATAACTAATACTAGCAAAATAACACCGGAAACACTAGTGCACTAGAGGGAACAGAAGGAAAATTGGGAAACGCACATACATACGATTGTGCCATCGACAGGTAGAGCCAAGAGGGACAGATTGACCTAGGATGAAAAGGGAAGAGGACGACATAAAACGAGAGGTTAAACACCTATGGTGGTGTAGATAAGTTTAAGCACATAAGCAGTCTAAAGTAAATAGAGTCCTAGGATACAAGCAGAACAGATAGGAGTAGTTCCGAGTGAAAGAAGAAGTAAGGAAAGAACCCTGGAGTAGGACGTGGGTAAATATTTCAGAGTAAGAAGGGAAAAATCGAACCCCCTAAATGATGATATGTATGAAATGGGAAATCAAGGAAACCCCGGGAGTAAGAAGTAGAAAAAAAAAGCAGTTTAAATACATGTAGATCAAGAAACAATCAGGGAATAAAGTATACAAAACGTAAAATAAATGTATAAAAGTTCAACAAATCAGCTATGAGAATTTGCCATTCAAACTAACAGTTAGGTGAGGTAAGAGTGTAAAGTACACCGTATCAGAAGTTAGGGCAGCAGAAGGGAGAATGAGGACAAGGACTCAGGTTACGTAACATACTGTGACCTTCTAAAATCGAATCAGTAAGGATTAAGAAGTTAAACTAAGTGGATTGACTATATTAGTAGTAAGATCAGATGGTCAGGAAAAAAATTAGACCAATGAATATTGAAAACCTGAATCCCTGTCCAGACACAAGTAGCTTAAAAATCATATCTCAATTCAAGAACAATTAAGACTAGGAAAGGGAGAGTTAAGAAATAGAGGCAGTTATTTCAGAAGTGGGGAAAGGAAAAGAATGCTCTCAAACTCAGGACCCTAAGGAAACGATGACAGAAATTCAGGATGCGAGTATTAATTGGTGTTTGTAAGGACTAATTCGGCTTTGGTCAAGTAGCATTTACATGATAAATAAGTGTAGTATATGTCCTTCCGACTGATGTGAAGACGAGCGCACCCAGTCGAATCCAGGACTCTATTATAAAGAAAGGGACTAGATAAAACCCTTAGAATTAGGCAAAATTTAGGGCTGCTAAATATAGCAAAATATCGACAGATCTAATTATGGAAATTATGTGTATATATACACCTGAAGTACTGTAAAGATGGAAGTTTTAGGGAAGATAAAAGATGATTTAGAAACTGATATTTGTAATAAAATACACAGAATTGATAGGCATAAGAGCACTCTTTTCCGTTTCCAGTTTAAAAAAACTAGCCAACACAGAAGTTAAAACAAGGATTTTGTAAGAGGTTGGCGAAAAAAAAATGCAAAATACAAATTTTGTTGTTTGTAACATTGAGATATGACTAACTAGGAGTAAATTTAGAGGAACTCAAACCTAGGGAAAATTATATAAGGTAAAAATGTACATGGATGTTCAAAAAATTTCGGGACATTTTGATTATAAGATAGGTGAGTCATCCCGATAAGCCCATAAGCATCATTGGTTTCATTGCAAAGGCCCAACTGAACCTATTAAAAATACATCGTGTAAGACTCGTAGTAATTTGGAACAAACACAACTACAAAAAAAAATCAAAATAAACAAAAGAAGAACACTAAGACAAGTAAAACACATTTCTGGCAAGAACAACGACTGCACACATGTCTGAAGAGACTATGCTCAAACTATGCGAACACGACTGGGCTAACTAGAAGCGACGGAGGATGTTAAGTCACCTAGGACATTCCCCACACCACGAAACTTGGTCAGATCAGCTGATACCAGAAAAAAAGGAGGAAGACAGGGTCTATGCGGGTACGACTTACTACATCAGGGATGGTCATTCAACATGGAAAATGTCCACCAGTCAATACGGTGCGACATGAGAGACCAAACAAATACCTTAACCATGTCAAACCAAACCTTTGCTAGTCCGTGGATCAGATAGTAATTCCCAACCAGTATTATACAGTGAGGAAAAATTGGATAATAAAACACATAAATCCTATTAAACCTATCCTCCGGATAATCCATGGCTCCTAAAAGAAATTGCTGGTCTCGAGAACTTCAAAGGACAGACCCAGTATCCGGCATGGCTCTCTCCCGACTGAAGGAAGATACCATCACCGAACGTGGTCCCAGGCATCGGATTTCAAACAGGGATGCTGTAAGAGATCAACATGAGCTGCGGACATGCGCGGCGACAAACAAGAACATAGTGCTCAAGTTTCTCGGTGGACGCGGCTAGTGGAAAAGCCGAGTGTTGTGAAGAAAGTGATAAGCTCAAATTAAATATTTTAGAAAAAAAAATGATAATAAATAAAATTTTCGAATCTAAAGAAGTGTGCAAAAGTAACTTGTAATGAAAACAAAAACAAAAACAGAAACAGCAAAGGAAAAAAGAAGAGGGAATAAGAATATATATTTTGTGTTTCATGTATATCTTCTTGTTTCAGGTGCAGAGTGATAAGCTAATCCATTTTTTCCCCCTGATGTCTAGCATGTTTTTAACACCAAATGAACGGTGTAGCAATAAGATGGAGTAGGTAAACGTCATATGTCAAATGTTCCATATAGAAAGGAGAACTTCGGTAAAATACGAGGAGAAAATGGATTAACTTAAGCACAATATTTCACCGTACATAATTATTTAAAGGGTATTCATGTTGCATTTCTTGTTGTACACTAGTATTTTGGACGGGGTCAAACTTGGGGAAAGGAAAAGGAGCTACACTGTAAGATCTAGGTAAGAAAAAAAAAAGATCTCTAGAGCATGGTGTGTGGTCAAACGAAATTTCAAGAAGATTTCATGGGGAACAACATACTATGGTTTATGATAACGGCCTGAAAAGGGCTTTTTTCTTTAAAAATCCCTTTGTCAGGTTTGAGGAAGGGGGAGTCTGTTATAAATAGGATAATTTAGGACTAGATATTTTAATTAATTATTTTAAATAGTATTAATATTATAGGTTTCATATTAGTAATATTATAGGTTTCATATTAGACAGAATTGGTAATCAGATTTACCTTGACTAGTACAGTTAGGTCTATATCAAATCATATACAGTTACAAGTTGAGGTTCTGGAAACATCCAAAACGAAATATAGCCTAAGGATGAGAAGGTCAGGGTTTTCGCATTCCAAAAGACAGACAGGACAAATGTACCGCTAGGGCCTATGAACTTACTATGCTTGGTGAAAGAGAGAGAGATTACAGTTAGGCCTTCAGAGTGGTAGTCATAAAAGCGTAGAGTGACTGAACGGCCAGTGTTGAAGTGGTTGGAGCAGAGCTGTGGTAAGTCTGCACATGTTGTTCTTAATAGGATATTGGGGGCCTTTATAATAAGATCAAGATGGATAGGTTTAGAAATAAATTTAAGTAGTATGAAGTAATATGGGTTGTTTAGCCCGGTATGGGGCGAAGTTTCAACATACCGCGGTTTAACCTCTCTCTCTTTCCCTCCCCCCATGAATATGTATTAGAATAAGTTAGGCTAATTTATTTATTTGTAATTATGTGTTCTTATAATTTTTAAATATAGATGGTTATTTAATTAGTTATTTATTTGTCTCGAATACCCTCTACTATGAAGTCATCAGCCATGCCGTTCGGCTAACGTAATCCGTAGGTAAATCACACTATCTTACCGTTCACTAGTAATCCATGTTCCAAAGGTCCTTTATGCCCTAAAATAGCTACCAGAGGTGTAACAGTAATACGAAACCGATGCTGCCAATGACTGAAGAGGAAAAAACACAATTTAATAGTATTAATGTTTGTCACATTTGCAAAAAAGGTGGATTTTCAAAGGAAATTTTTAAAGTTAGAGATCACTGTCATGTAACTGCCAAGTACAGGAGAGTAGCTCACTCAAAATGTAATTTGTTTTATAGAGATCAGAATTTTGTACCTGTACTGTTTCATAACATGTCTTCGTACGACGGTCATTTGTTAGTTAAATCTTTGGGATATGACGATAATAATGTTGATGTGATTGCAAAAACGGAGGAAAAGTACATTCATTACCTTTACCAAATATGTACCTGTGTTACAGGGGTGTAATAAATATACGAAAGTGCGTTTTATGGACTATTATTTTTTAATGCCAGTTTAGGCAAACTTGCAGAAATTCTTGAATTTTACGAAACTACAAAATACTTGAAACACCACTGGAAATTAATGTGTAAAAAGGGTATTTTTCCATATGAATATGTAACAGATATGAACGTTTTAGAAGAAACGTGTTTGTCAGCTAAATCAATTTTTTTAGCACTTTGACCAATAGTGATATATGTGATGAGGATTATTGACGTGCAAAAAAATGTATGGAATACGCTACAGGTTCAAAATTTAGGAGAGTACTCTGATATTTATTTAAAAATAGATGTTTTAATACTAACAGATGTATTTGAAAACTTTACGGAAGTTTGCTTAAACGTGTACAATTTAGATGCTTTGTATTATTTAACAGTCACCGATCTTGCATATTCAGCTATGTTAAGATATACAGGAATTGAACTATTTATAATAAAAGACGTTGATGTGTTAATGACTTTTGAGCGTGGAATACGAGGCGGAATTTGTCAGTGCATAACTAGATATGCGGAGGCAGATGAAAATAATTTTGTTTATTTTGTAGATGCAAATAATTTGTATGGGTGGGCTATGAGTCAATGCTTACCTTATGGAAACTTTAGATGGTTGAGCAAGGAGGAAATTAATGACTTTGATGTTCTGTCAATAAGAGAAAAGAGTGCAAAGGGGTATATTTTAGAAGTTGATTTAGAATATGGTTTAGAATTACATGGTGATCATAGGGATTTACCGTTTTGCTGTGAAAATAAATGTCCACCAAATGGTAAAAATTCAAAGTTGCTAACGACTTTGGATGATAAAAGTAATTACGTAATTCATTATATAAATTTAAAACAGGCTTTAGAAAAAGGGTTAAAGTTAACAAAAATTCACAGAGTTATTGAATTTGATCAGGGTAATTGGTTAAAAAAATACATTGACTTAAATGCAAACAAGCGAAAATTAGCTGAAAATGAATTTGAATTTTTTTTAATTAATGGTAAATGCAGTTTTTGGAAAGGCTTTGGAGAATGTTAGAAAAAGAATGGATTTTAGACTGGTGTGTGGTGAAAAAAAAAATACAGGAAGTTGGTTGCAAAGTGCACGTTTTTTGATAGAACGATATATGGTGAAAATATTGTGGGCATGCACTTTCAAAAAACAAAAGTAGTTTTGGACAGAGCTTTGTATGTAGGAATATGTGTATTAGAATTATCCAAAATACACATGTATAACTTTCATTACAATATAATGAAACCGCTTTTTAGTAATAATATAGAGCTTTGTTACATGGATACAGATTCATTTATATATTTAATAAAATGTAAAGATGTGTATGAATACCTCACAAAGATCACTGTTCATTTGGATACAAGCAATTATTGTTCAAATCACAAAATGTATAGCTTGTTGAATAAACGATAACTAGATTTGTGGGGTTAAGAGCAAAAATGTATGCAATTGAGGTAGATAGAATAAAACAAGTAAAAAAATTGAAAGGGATTGCCAAAGCGGTGTTAAATAACTGTACATCCATTAACGAATATGTTACGTGTTTAAATTCTGGAATAACAACTTATTCCGAGAATTACCTAATAAAATCAATGAAACATGACATTTATACAGTATGTGTAAATAAAAAAACCTTGGATGTATGCGACGATAAACGTATAATTGGATGGTATACATACCCTACCTCATGGACATCTAAAGTCAAATGTTGTGTGCGCATAAAAGAGTATAAATAGCCGGTATATATTTTACAAGGCAAGTAGTTGTTAAAAAGTGAAGTTAAGATGAAGAAAACTGATTTTATAAATTTAATGTTTCGAGGTACTTGGTGTTTTACGCTAACTAATGCGAAACATTTTACAAAAGACGAGTGGAATTGTTTAAAATCCTTAACCTGCTTAAATTTAAAATCGGTGTTAATATGTGAAAAACATAGCGGGAACATAATATATAAATTTTGTAGCACATGCTTTGAAAGTAAAAGGCATCATGAAAAGTATAAATTTGCCGGAAGTTGGGAAAAAAACAAAAATAATTACAATATGTAATGAAATATACTTTAAACACAAAAACATGTTTATTATTGCGACTAATGTAAGCAATGCTTAATTTCAAAATTGTTTTTGTGCACAAACGCAGATGATTTAAACTTTAACAAAATGTTGTGAAATATTAAAGAGTATAAATACTCATAAATATGTTAGAAGTTAGGTTAGCAATGGAAGGCACACAACAAATACCTGATGAAGTGAGACGCAGTTACAATATTATTATGAACGCGATTTTAGATAGATACGTTGATTTTGATGGTGAACCTATTCAACTAGAAAATAAAATTATTATACCACAAAAAAAAAAAAGAAACCACTGTTTGCACTTTCTTAAATGTACTTTTTCCTAGGCATTAATCCAGAAAAATATAATTGTCATATTTACATCATACATCAGAAATGAAAGTTTGATGTGTTTCATTTCATCTCCACTAGAGAGCATTCTTACAATATTGCGTTCCTTTGTAAACAAATAGTATGATCTGGTTGCAGTGATAAATGAAATAAGCAGCTGAAGCTTACCTACCGTTTCTCATTTGTTTTCGAACATCGCCGTTTACATTAAATATATAAATATTTTAAAATAACTATAGTTAAATAATGATTTGTGAGTAAACAGCTTAATTTTATTCGTTAAATAGTCCTAACAAATGTCACTCTTGATTTCCAAATACTCTAGATAAATTGGAAATCACTCGTGGCATTACTTATGATAAGCTGATGATAAGGCTCCAGTGTTTGTTATTGATTGTTCCAAACAAAACGGCATTAAAGTAGGATCCTTAAATATAAAAATTGAATTTGTGGCCAGTACAAATATTTCTGCCAACACTAAAGCTTTTTGTCTTATTATTCACGATAGAAAAGTTACTTACAAACCTCTCACCGGTATAATTAGTAACATTATATAATTATGGAAAACATGCATAATTGATTACCAAGGGTTTGAGGTAAACAAAAATGAAATTATAAAGGAGCTCGCGGTAACATGTACATGAAATCAAACATTTGCACATTTAATTTTTTTACCTCCTTCAAACGTGCATCCTAATGGTTTACAACAAAACTCTTTGGAAAAACATCACGGACTAGAGTGGAACAGTGGTTTTGTACCGTACGAAAATTTACAAAGTGTATTGGAAAATGTAAGCAAAAATGTTACAGAATTGTATGTTAAAGGATATGACAAATTAAAAAAATATAAACCTGGAAGCCTTTGGCAAAGGTATAACAATTTCAAAGAGTGTGGATTGCACAATACACATGTAAAATGTTTTTTTCATAATTCTAATGTGTTAAATTGTTCTTTGTTAAATGTATTTTTGTTGTCATTGTGGTTTAACACCAACATATGAACATTTGTCTTTTAAAAATAAGGTAAATCATTGTGTAAAAAATATATATTGTTTTTAATACGTATTTTTTATGTACTCCTCTTATTATTACGCAGTTTATTTAAATTTATATAAATTGCTATGTGATAGTAATTAGTTTTGTAGTATTAGTTGTACACTTGATGTGAATAGTTGTAATGTTTCAATGTAAATGATGTAAAATACAAATTTCTAGAATAGATAACTTTAAGAGAAACTTAAAAGGGTTGTTTGCCAAAAACTCATAATGCAAACGTTAAAATTAATCAAGTCAAAAAAAACTCTGCCTGTTGAAGTTACAGGTACAACCAAATTACAAAATTATGTAAAACATAGCATTTTATTTCCAAACACTGTGAAATGCATAATTGTTGGAAGAAGTGGATGTGGTAAAACAAACTTACTATTAAATTTAATTTGTCACGAAAATGGTTTAAAATTTCAAAATATATACATATATTCACCCACACATTTGCAAAATGCCTACCAACATTTGGATAACGTTTTAGTTAATGTACCAAACATTGGTTACTACAAGTATTACAGCAATGATGATACAATACCGCATCCTACGGAAGCCAAACCCAATTCATTGTTTATTTTTGATGATGTTGCATGTGATAAAAAATGATGCAGTAGTTTAGCATGGGAAGGCACAAAACATTGATGTATTCTACCTCATGCAAACATACTCAAAAATTCCAAAACAATGAGATAATTGTAACTTAATTATACTATTTGAAATGGACTATATGAACCTAAAACATGGATTTGACTATTATGTTAACTGCGATATGAACTTTAACACGTTTAAAAATATTTGTTACAAATGCTGGAATTTGCAAAAACATGGGTTCTAAACCATAAACAGAGAAAAAAATAAAAACTTTGGAAAGTACTCAATGGGTTTTCACGTAAATATAAAACATTTAATTTGTTTTTTACTTCAGTCCTTTACTCAACTGGCATGCAAAGATGTCTTACGGAAGACTAGATAAACCTTACATTTGTAGAGATACATCCTTACATCCACATCCATTTGTTACCAGAAGAGCAAGAGTAATAGTGCAAAATGAATTTGAAACAGATTTAAACGGAAATTATGTGTTCAACAATTTAAAATTAACACAAGTTGCTGCACCAACGGAAAACAATGATGCTGTAAACAAGGAGAACGTAGATAATTACGTACTCAAATTGGATACTTTTAGACAGCATGTAAGTCATCTTAAACACTAATTACAACAATTAAATGTAATTAACGATTTAAAGCTTTTAATAAATCAAACAATTTCAAAATTTCACCTGAAATACATTCAAATATACAAAATTTATATCAAATATGCTTGAAAGCTTTCACTCAATATTGCCACAATCGCAAAGCACAAATGCCTATTCATTATCTAACGGTTTAAACTTCGTTAAATTTATTTTTGATTGTGACTTCATCGATGTTTACGTTGAGCTATTTGATGTCAAAAAGGGTAATAATAAAATTAAACGATGACAGACTTGTATTAGATAATAAACCCACATCTGTCTCCAGAGGAAATAAATTATCCTTTCATGTAATGTTAGAGGAACCAAATTACATGGAAAAAGAAAATCAACCAATTTTTATACAAATTATATACCACCACAAATTAAATGCATACAACAGTGAGGTTAAAGATGTCGATTAGCAAACATCAAAAGTGTTTAAAACGTCAAATAATAAAACATTAGACAAAAATTAAGACATTTAAAAAACATCAAACAGGAGTATTTACAATTGAATACCGAAACATTTCAACCAATTACCAAACCATTTAAGCAAATTACCAGCGGTGTTAAAACATCAAAGTCTTTAAACACACAACAAACTCAAACACATGCAACTTCAAAACATCAAGATCAGCAAACTGACACATTCACAACACCTGATAAACCTACTGCTGACGACTACTTGGAACCTTTAATTAACGTTAACATAGGGAAAAGAGGATATGGTCCTAAATACACCAACCATAAAGTTATGCTTGGCGACACAGAAATGCTATTGATTATTCAGGTAAAACTTTAAGGTTTGATTTAAACAAATACAAGGAAGTATTAAAAATAACCAACATTCATAGAGAAAATGCAAACTCTCCAATAATTGTATCACCCTCGCCTAAGTACAAAAATATAATTTCTAAATTATTTGAACATACCGGAAAAGAATTGGTGGATTGGAAAGATGTTCACATTAACCACAATATTGATTATAAATACTGGACTGACCCCCAACATATTGGTAGACAGACTAAAGTTACTGGTGGCTTCGTCCAACGAGGGAAACAATGCTCACACCAATGAAATTCAAGAATTAAAAAATAAATATTATGACTAAAGCTAACATTGCTTACGAACTACATAAACCTTTGCGATGTTTTCAAAGAAGACACGTAACAAAAGGCTTGTACGATGTATTTCAAAGCGATCTCATCGATATGATCCCTTATGCCAAAAATAATAGGGGTTACAAGTATATGTTGTCATTGATGTGTACTCAAAATATGTATGGGCCAAACCGCTTAAAACAAAAATGGGGCTCAAAGTAACTATAAATTTTTTAACAATTCATGAAGTTACCACAAAAGCCCGCCTACATTCAAACAGATAATGGAAAATAATTTTACAACCATTACTTTAAATCCATGTTTATGCAGTTTTAATATAAAGCATTACTCAGTATATTCTACAATGAAAGCTTGTGTGGCAGAAAGGTTTATTCGAACTCTAAAAACTAACATATTTAGAAAACGTACAGAAAAAGGTACGCACAACTGGTTCAACATATTACCTACTCTAATCAACAAATATAAATCATACAGTTCATTCTACAATCAAAATGAAACCAGTCGATGTTAAAGATAATTTTCTTTTAACCATTGTATATAATTATTCAAACCAAAATATATACAAACCTAGATTCAAAGTTGGGGACTTTGTAAGAATTTCATTACATAAAAACACCTTCAGCAAAGGTTATCTTCCATCATGGAGTACTGAAATTTTTGAAGTTTGAACAATTCAAAAAACTAATCCTACTACATATTTGAGTAAAGATTTAAAAGGGTCCGATATTATTGGTGCTTTTTATGCTCAAGAACTTCAAAAAACAAAGTATCCCAACATTTATCTGGTGGAAAAAGTTTTAAAATCTAAGGGTAATAAATTTTTTGTAAAGTGGCTTGGATTTCCACATTCTGAAAACTCATGGATGCCTGTAACTAATTTACTTAAATAAAGTTTTTTCAAATATAGTTTTTTTTTAAACTCCCAAACCCTACATTTCCTCATGACACGTGACAATGATAAAGGATAGGTACAGGTTAAATAATTACAACATTTTTATATGAAAATATTTAAACAATACTCTTCATTTTATTTAAAAATACAATTTTTTATTCTTTTATTCAAATTCTTTGAGCAGGGTACTGGTCATCTGCAACATACAAAATAATAAAACAAAATTAGTATAAAAAGTAAAAAAAAAACTCTTACCATATTATAAATACAACAGGGCCTAATTGCAGGTATAATAAAGATAGAAGCAGAGGTGATATTTACTGATGTTTTATACCGGAAAATAGGGAGAAAATAATCACCTTTAAAAATACTAATTATTTTAGATTCAAGTTCATACAAGGGCTGTTAGGAAGTAAAAAACGAGTAAAAATGCGTGATATCCGGAACTTATTGTTGAAATCGGTCACAACAACAACAGAATGTGGGCCAAAATATCAACATGTTTTGATGGAAAAAACAAAGATTTCCATTTTTGACCTGACGAAAGTCTTGAACTACATCAGGTGAAAGTTATATGTGGGTTAGAAGTGAAGGGCGGCTGATGAAAATTCCACATGGAAAGTAAACTTTCCACCCGAGATTTTCCCCCGCGAATCAAAGGCAGATCGGTAAAATATATACTCGCGACTTGTAGACGAAAAGTCAGACAGAAGGCAGCTTGGGAACGATCTAGGACGGACATGATTTCGAATCTCGGAGTGTGTGAGTATAAATGCAATTTATCCTAAGTTCCAGGTTGAATAATTAACTTTAATAAATTAAGACATTAACAATATATAATTTGAATATTTCACTTGGATTAGCTTGAATAAATTAAGATTTTAGCTATATATATTTTGAATACATCAAGTTAAAAATAAATTAAGATTTTGATAATATTTTAGTTTGAAAACTTTAAGTTGAATACATAGGATTTTTTCTATAACATAGAGTCGAAAGAAAGACCTCAACTTTAAGACGAAATACGTCACTCTATTCTGAGTTCTCTCATTATTTAACGTAACAGCATAGGTAACTTAGCGTCATAAAATAAAGATTGATACATTGTGTCTAGAGCTATAATTACGTGTATTTTTGTATATGAATTATTTAATACAGAGTTTTATAATATATATTTGTTAAATAAAAGTTGGTATCGCTGGGTTATGTGTGGAATTTATAACGGAACAGACATTCCTATCTATACTTAGCAGACGTCCGGAATCACCCTCCTATTGATGACAACCAAACGACCTCTACAGCTAGAGTAGTCGCCACTTAGTTAAATATTGCATTATAAATATTTGCTTTATGCCCTTTCACGCTACCTTATAATCTGTCCTATACAGAGTTATAAAAAAATTGGTGCCTGGCGGTGTGATATTCGTGTGCATAATCTTCTATTATACTCACGGATAAAGAAACGAACCCTAAATTTTCAATCCACACAAGACAGCGATCGCAGCTTTTCATCTATATATTATTTATAGGAGTTTTTTTTTTTCTACATGAATCACATGAGAGAGGTCAGAAATTTAAATGTAAGTTAATTAGATGAGCAATCATTATTAATAATTAGGACAAATAACAGTAATATTTTAATTGTGTCCAATTTTAGCATATAAACTTGTGTTTCGTTTACAGCACAGATTTTGTGACATTTTTTTGTTGTTTAAAATAATTTTTCTTTGATAGTGGTAAAATTAATTTATGTTGACGTGTCCAATAGTTCATTTAGTGTTTATGTAAATGTTTGTGGAATTTAAATTGTGATTCTTTACAGGAAGTATTTTATTTTGTTTAGAATAAGTGAATTATTGTGTTGAGAGATATTGTGTGTGGGGTTAAGACATTTAGATACTATTTCATTGTGGGAATCATAAACTTAGGTGTTGTGTTAATTAGTAGAACTACTCTTGACGCTTGCAGTAAGGATAGTTACGTTAGGCTTAATTTGTTGTGTTCATAAATAGAGAAGAAAATGCCTCCCAAGGTTAACCCGCAAGTTCCCGAAGAGGTGTCCCAGGCGATAGGAGAATTATCGACTAGGATGGTAGCACAAGAGGCCGTAATGGCACAATTTAGAGAACAGATTGTATCAGTCGCAGCCACTTCCGCGGCACCCTCCATGGCGACGCCCCCACCTCCGAATATAGACCCAGCTAGTGGAGCAGCTCTGGTAGACCAGATTCCCCCCATGGGACGGAATTTCCCCGAGCATGTCAATAGAAGCTTTCCTATATATGGTGCACACGTTAGCCACTATAAACCGATGGAACGATGAGATTAAGGTTATGTTATTAAAAACCAAATTAACAGGTGCTGCTAGGACCTTTTTAGAAGCCGACGCGAGATTAATACACGCGGATTATGAGACCTTGGCTAGACGACTCAAGGAACGGTTCTCCACCAGCGACCCCGAGAGATACGCCAGAAAGTTAGCCGAAATAAAACAAGGACGGGAAGAGCCGGTTCGGCGATTTGCCGATAGATGTATGCATTTAGGACGGTTATCGACTCCCCATAAATCAGATCCAGTGGCTCAGGCAACGGTGATAGAGGAGGCTGAAAGCAGGACATTACTAGCTTTCCTCAGAGGAATAAATGGGCGAATGCGAAGATATCTTAAATTATCTTCCCCTGCCACCTTAGAGGAAGCGGTGCAGATAGCCCTAAAATGGGAAGACGTAGATATAGAGGAAGCGGGCGCTCCCGACGCCGAGGCGAATAAATACCAACACGATGCCGACTTAGGGTCAAAACCCGAGGAACATAGAAGCTACCCTCCCCCACGGGATAGTCCATCCCAAGGCCCCTCAGGGAACAGGTCAACTATCCCATACAGAGAGGCAATGATATGCAACTACTGTGCTAAGCCCGGACATACGGTATTCGAGTGTCGAATCTATGCCGCCCAACAGGATAGGCCATTACCTAGATTTACGCGAACTGGTTCCCTTAGATATAAACGGGCGCCGTTTCGGAATCATGTTCCCCCAAGGAATTCAGGACCCAACCCGGGAGGGAATTCTAGGAAGAGACCCTCCTCCCCGTCAGAATAGTAGGGAGTGTTATTCCTGCAACCAGACCGGACACTTTTCCCGGGAATGCCCACGTAAGAGGGAGAACCCAAACGCAAATCGTTCGGTGACGCAGACCCAATCATCGAACCAAGCACCCCAGAGAAACTAGGAATATTCAGGGTCTACACTACCACCATTGAGTTACTAGTCACCGTCAGAATCGAAGGGAAGGATAGAACCTTTCTCATAGATTCTGGAGCAAGTGTCTCGATAATCAAACCAGGGATTAGTAACTCGGAAATTTCACCAACCATAGCGAACGTTTATGACATGTCTGGAAAACGGATAGAGTTAATGGGTACCCAACTAGTTACTTTCGAGTTGGAGGACAGTACCTATAACGGGAAATTCCTGGTTTCGCATTTATCTTGGGAATTTGATGGATTATTTGGCTTGGATATGCTAAATAACCTAAAGGCAGACATCAATATGGAAGACCAATACGTAAAGCTAGGGAACAAAATGTATCCCCTACAAGGTCATAACCCTCAGAAGGACTGCACGGTGGAGAAAGAGAAGGGAGAATCGAGGACGACTGATCACCGTCAATTGGATATCTCGCCTAGCTCTCTCTCGGACCATACCTCAAAGATTAATGGCCGTGGATGGGAAATTGTAACCCAAGGAAAAATTGAAATTGCCCCCAGGACTATCCAGTGTATTTTAGGACGAATTAAGACCTCTAACGCCAACAGTCTGCCACTGGAAATATTAGTAGAGCCTAGGATGGATTTAGGCACGGATAAGGAACAATTGTATTTCGGACGAACTCTTACACCTCTCTTCTATATGCATAAGAAGCGTTGCGTAAAATTAGGGCCCAAATCGAGACCACGAGAACCGCACCGATACTGCTTGATAGAGATAGCGAACACTAGTAACGAACGCAAGACGATAGGCGCCGGAAGAACGATAGGCATCGGAGAGTTAGTAATGAAAGAAAACAGAAATTAAGGTGAACACAGAAACGAAAAATACAGGAAACAGGAAAAGTGGGAAAAAACGTAAACGGAAAATTTATTTACAAAAGTTAGAACAAATAAGGAAAGCGCGAGAACTTTCAGATAATCAAGAGAAAATCGGTCGGTACGTAGAGCAGACAGGTGTAAGGACGACAAACAAACATAACAAAGAGGCTTGTGAGGAAAATCCACAAAGAAAACGCGATAAGGAAAACCAGGAGGTAAATCGCGTATTATTTAATCATCACCATAGGTCCGGGAGTTGTTGTAGCCAAGAGCGATTAGATCATCATACGGAGTATGAAAGAGAAACTGAATACTACGAACGAAACTTAGAAAATTTTGAGCAGGTAGATGAGATAAAATCGGAACTCGAGGAGAAAGTGAATCACTTAGACCCGAATGAAAGGGAAAGTATCCTGCCAGTATTACTAGACAATGCAGATTTGTTTTTATATGAAAAAGGAGGTGTGTTACCGTGTACTGACATGGGATACCATGAGATAAACACAGGCAATGCCCTACCTATTAGAAAGAACCCATATCCAGTCCCCTACGCTCTAAGGGATGAATTAAAAAAGAAACTAGATACCTTAGAAGAACAGGGGGTAATCATTCCAGCAGTTACGCAATGGACTGCTCCGGTGATATTAGTGAAGAAAAAGCAACTAAACCCAGATGGGACACCCAAAATGCGTTTAGTTGCCGACTATCGGACTTTAAATAACGTCACTTTACTCCCTAATTATCCCATACCAGACCTGAGAGCAAACCTTGCCATGCTATCAGGAAAGATGTATTTCACTATCCTAGATGTTGAGAGTGCTTATTATAACATTCCCATTAAACCTGAGGATAGCGAGAAGACTGGGATAATCACTTCATTCGGGACTTATAAGTTTAACCGACTGGCTCAAGGCCTATGCGGAGCACCCATGACATGGAGTCGAATACTTGACAAAGTGCTCATGGGAATGGGAGATCTAAAGCCCCTAGTGTATTTAGACGACATACTCATAGCTTCCCCTCAGCGGAAACACACGTCCTTCAATTAACTAAAGTGTTTGAGAGGATACGCGCAGCAAAATTTAAATTAAGCCGTGACAAGTGTGAGTTCGCGAAATCAGAAGTCGCCTACTTGGGACATATTGTAGGAAGAGAGGGCATCCGACCAAACCCTGATAAAATAAAAAGTATAGAAGAATTTCCTAGACCAAAGACCGTGAAAGGAATTAGAGCTTTTTTAGGACTTGTAGGTTTTTATAGAACCTTCATTCCGGATTTCGCCCACACTAGCGTACCACTAACGGAGCTAACACGAAAAAACATGAAGTTCGTGTGGGGTGAACGACAGCAATCAGCTTTCGATTCCCTCCGCACTGCCTTAATGACTCACGCGATCCTACATCATCCCGACTTCAGTAAGACGTTCTTCCTTAGTACGGATGCGTCAGAGACGGCAATTAGTGCTATTCTTTGGCAACAGGAAGGAGACGCCGAGCGACCCATAAGTTTCTGGAGTAGGGTCCTAAACCCTGCAGAAAGAAACTATACTACCACCCACAAGGAACTAGCCGCAGTCGTGTACGGGATCAGGGCACACAGATGTTATTTGTATGGTGTCCGATTCACTGTAGTGACTGATCACAATGCGCTAGTCTGGTTAAAAGTAACACGTGACCATGGGTCCAGTAGATTAACCAGATGGGCTACCGCTCTAAGCGACTATGATTTCAACATAGTACATAAGCCCGGGAGACTGCACACGAATGCAGATATATTATCTCGATACGTGGGTCTTATTCAGACAGGCGAGGCGGACCTATCTCTAACTAGGGAAAATATTAAAGCCCATCAGGCTGCCGATTTCTTTTGCAATACAGAAATCGAGAAGGTCCAGAAAGGGAAACCTAGTAAGCTCCTCCTGGATGACGAGGGTCTGGCCTATTGGCATGATAAGGACTCTCATCTTCTAATCATCCCGAAAACGTTAGTCGAGCCTACACTCAGGACTCACCATGACCTCGTGACGTCAGGACACCAGGGCGAAAATCGAACCCTGGCCCTCCTAAAAGGAAAGTACTATTGGGAAGGTATGTAGAAAGACGTGAAAGAATATATAAAGAAATGCAGGTCATGTGCCATTATGAAACGTGGAGACTTGGTACCAGCGCCCCTAGGGGATTTGCCGGAGGCTACCTACCCGTTTCATATAACATCCATTGATTTATGTGGGCCATATCCGACCACGCCTCGAGGAAATAGATACCTCCTCACTTTCATCTGCCATTTCACCATATGGCCGGAGGCAATATCAATACCGTCACAAGACGCCGAGACAGTGGCGCACGCACTTATGACATGTTTTCACACGTTTTGGGTGTCCTAAAATTCTGACGTCAGATAGAGGGACACAATTTCTATCTGATTTGTTTAAACACATGAGTAAGATGCTAGGGCTAAAAAGGATTTTATCCACCGCTTATCATCCAATGTCCCAAGGAAAAATCGAGCGCTTCCATCACGGAATGAATCAGACTATGAGTCACTATGTAAACAAAAAGCAGTCTGATTGGGATCAGTACATAGATTATAGCTTAATGGCGGCGCGAAGTTTCCCACACTCTGTCACTGGCTACTCACCACACTTTCTATTGTTCGGACGCGAGATGACCGCCCCCACTATAGATGATCTAACCGCAAAAATTAGACAAAACAGGAATCCAGCACCCGACACGGCCGACTGGCACGTGGTAGAGTTGGCTAAAGCATTAAAGGACGCCCACGCAACGGTAAGGAAAAAGAACCAAGAAGGGCGAGAAAGACAAAAGAAATATTACAATCGAGGAAAAAGATTACGGGAATTCGAAGTAGGTTCCTGGATACTGTTGAAAAACATGACGATAGGTTCCAAAGGTTGTAAAAAGTTTTCCCCTCAGTACTCGGGGCCCTATCAAATCACACGCCGGATGAGTGACTTTAATTATGTAATAACGAAAGAGGACCACACAGAGATAACAGTAAACGTGAATCGTATGAAGAAAATACACTACGACCCTACGACCCCGCCAACGAACCTCCCCAATCCCAACCTAGGAGTTGAGGGAAAATCCCGCAGAAAACCGCTCCCGACACTACCCCCACCAACTGAGCCCAATCACCCCTTCTCTCAAACTGATGGAGGCGACGCAGACTCGGAGTCATCCGAGATCGACATCCCCGATCCCAAAGACCCTCCTTGGGAACCCAACCGACCCATATCTACAGTCCCTATACCATATAGACCCTTGACTCCACAAGTGACAATTCCACCATAGGGCGTAGTAGGAAGGTTGACCGAACCATTAGACTCAGAGGACGAACCGTTCTTAGGATTTGACATTAATCCTAACGATACTGAAGCTGATACACACACTCAGGCTAGATACTTCCTAAGGCAAAGGCCTATTCGAAGACCGGGACGATTGAACTGATTTGAACCTTCCAAACAAAATATTTCTTTACACTCCGAGTTATAAGCAGATTGAAACAAGACAGGCAATATGGTAAACATAATATGGAAGACCAGGAAAGCAAAATTACAAATCGAAAGTGTGTTACCATGGACGGGAGTGAGTAATTACGTGTATCCGTCAGGAAACTTGTTAGGGAAGTGTGATGAGGGGCACCCGTGTGAAAAAAAGCACAATTAGGCCAACGAGGATGATAGAAATTATTAACGGTATAAGGAGATCAAGGGTGATCATGCATACAGGAGCGAAGGGAAGGCGATGCATCTAATAAATAACTTATGTAAATTAGATTAAGTGAAGGAAAAGGAAGAGGGGCATGGAAACTTGGGTTACACAAAATACTATTACTGAGCATGACACAACAAATAATACACTCTACCGGCAATGGCCTGCTGAGATGGACTGGCTTGGAAAAGAATGGATGGCCTAAAGGCGCCTAGACTCTCTTATACTGCAAGCCTAGTACCATGTCAGTTAGGACTAGTGACCAGTCGAGTAGTAGACACACACACATATGGGATATGACATATTACGATAATAGATGAAAATTAGATCGCTTAAGACTCTTCATATTTAGGCCTACGAGGGAAATAAGAGGATAGGCTACAACTTAGGTCAATCTTGGCTAGGTAACGTTAGACATACACACACAGAGATAAAACATTTACATAGTCGCACACAGAGATGCAAGTTGGGAAGGACTAAGGACCCTTTTGGAGAGGCTTTTGCCCTCGACAATTTGGCGAGTTGCCTGAACACTTCACCAACATGCTAGGAAGAAAGCTAAGGGACGTTATGGACCATGCGGAACAAACATCGTTAAAGAGATACGAGTTGGGAAGGACTAAGGACCCTTTTGGAGAGGGTTTCTGCCCTCGACAATTTGGCGAGTTGCCTGAACACTTCGCCAACGTGCTGAGAGATAGGCAAACGAAATCACAATGCAATTACGGGCAGAGAGACCCATAGAAACAGTAATGATACCCGGGTTTAGGGAGTGATGAGGGCAATAGTAGGATCACCATCAGAGGAGAATCGGATCAAATCCACTCCGATGATGAGGCCGTCATCCAATGAGCTCAAGAAGGCTCTCCCTAAGATTAACGTCAAAATCGAGAATTCTGAGACAGCAGAATTAGAGAATCAGGATGGAAGCGGTACAGGGGAATAAGGACCCTGTTGATAAGATTGGGATTTCTCCTGCTCTCCTCTTAGGGCAGATGCTCGTAAAGACGGGACCCGAGGATGAGATTAGGAACCCAATCTCTGTCAATTTTGGCAGATGCCTGCCCCTCCCGCTTGCCAACGAGGATTAACGAAGTCTGGGAGACAAGGAGAGAGGTAGACGGAACTAGGGACCCTGTTGATAAGGTCTGGATTTCTCCTACCTTCGTCTTAAGGCAGATGCCCCTCGAAAAGTCGGGACCCGAAGATGAGGATGGGGACCGAACACTATCAATTTTGGCGAATGCCCGAACGCCGATCTAAAAATTCAGGGATACAAGAAGCGATGGTCAGGGACCATCCAGAGTCAATAATGATGCCAGGGAAACAAAAGAGGCCACCGGTGGTTAGAGAAAAGCAGAAAGGGAAACCGCGATGAGAAAGCCGTAGGCACACATAGAATATGGTCATAACGAAGGGACAACTAATACTAGTCAGGGACATCAGAAACGTTGAGACACCAGAGAAGAATACTAAAAGGAAACATACATACGATTGTGCGATCGACGAGTAGGGCCAAGAGAGACAGATTGACGTAAGTAGGGATATTACATACCAGGAGCACATTAGGTAGTACATAAAGGAGAGGTTAAACACATTAGGCAGTACATAAAAGGAGAGGTTAAACACATTAGGTAGTACATAAAATAAGAGGTTAAACCCATAAGGTGGTGTGGGTAAGTTGAAGCAACAATAAGCAATCTAAAGTTAAAAGAATAAGTATCTAAAATACATGATGAATTGAAAACATAAATAAATGCACAAGTAACTGAAAACATAAATCGATCAATTAAAATTAATTAAAAAAACATGGAAAATATTAAGGTTAGAATGAACCTGTGGTAGGAAGTTGACTGAACAACGGTTTTAGAAATAATGGAACCTATCGACATGAACAGACGAGTAAATTTATAAATTTTTCTTAACGACTAACATGCTCATGGAATTTCTGGACCCTACAAAATTAAATTAAAAGAAACTAAGTAACAGAGAAAAATATGATTCGGTAAATAGAGGAAAATTTTATGATATGGAAGGTATGGATTTAAACAGGGTGAACACAACAAAAGGGGAAGTAAAAGGAAAATAAAAGCAGATACCACACACACATATCAAAAAGGAAAAGGACTTGACGAAGAGTGTTAAACTCAGGTCCTATGGAAGGGAGGCGACCGGACGTCAGGTTGAGTAATAATTTAAATTAGAATTTTTTTTGGTTCAAATAATTGTTAACACCCCATACGACATGGAGTTTTGCTATTAGTACAGACGGGCGTACTACGGTAGGACTCAGCTATAGTATGAGACATTTTCCATTTTTCTCAATTTTAATGAAATCTTAAATCCTAGCTGATATATGAGAAACTAATCAGGGATTAGAGATTGGCACATCCCAGAAATAAACAACCTGACGGCCGATCACCCTTTTGGACACAAGGTAATAAGAGCTAAATTATGTTCAGAACTAAGTGAGGGTTAGGATAACTAGAAATGGGAGGAAATCAAGGATTGCTCATCTACAACATAAGCGACTTGTAGTAAACTGGTACTGACAACTTCCAGTAAAATAATTCCCAAAGAAAATCACACCCGAGCAAAATATCATGTCCAATTAATACTAGCTAAATTTCACCTGGACCTAAATTGCATTTATACTAAGGGAATCAAATGGGTTTCAATATTAACCATAAGCTTTAACTTGTCCACCCAATCTCTAAAACATACACGAGAGTTTCAGCTGCCAAAACCCAGCCTCACTCCTGGATCTGCGGCTCATCCTGGCCTGTACCAGAATGGAATCAAGATTGGGCGTCCTGGAGACTGCACAGGTCTAACCACCAGCATAGGGACTACCAGGACCACCTACTCCACTATACACATCTCCTGATGAAGGCCATTACCAGGATAAGTGTCCAGCTGATCCACAAGAAAACCAACCCAGCAACAAAAAACTCACTATCCCCAAAGTCAACCCTAACCTCTAATCCAACTTACCCAATGAATCACCTAGCAGCTGAACATCCAAGCAACACAACACTTTATGAAGAAATTCCGTCAAACCCATCCTGAAATTGTCCTATGGACCTATCTGGGTGTGGAACGCGGACCTTGATAATCAAATAGCATGGTAAGGCCTACCTTGAATTACGAGCCGGCACATGTTATGCAGCCCGGCACCTTATCAGCACATGGACGATGGTGGACTCGAAACCTGACCCTCGAGCAAGACACTAACTTCCAGCATGGAACGATTAAGTGCTAAAGACATAAAAGTGAAATTTTACAGGTCTACACATGGACATTCCAAGAAAAAAAATAAAAAATAAATAATAGTGAATAAATTTTTTTTTCATGACATGTGAACGACAGTATAAAACATGGTGGTAACATAAAGAAAATATACAAGTGGTGTAGTAAATGAAACCCAATAGAACTGTGAAAACGGAAGAACTTGAAGAGTGAAAGACTAATAGTATTAAGGATTAGGGTAACTAATATCATAATCAGATTAGGTTTAGATGTGTAAGAACTGAGAGGAAATTTATTCACGATAGATTTTGCAAAGTTTTACCATTCATTAAGATGATGTTAAATCGCGATGAGGCAAGGCATTTCGATTACATAAATTAAAAAACATAAGCGGCATATTTAACATCGGATAAGTTTCCTCAAAGTTATAACAAAGTAAAAAGTACTTATTTTAGGAATTCTCACTATGAGGTATATTCTACCTTAAAGTAAAAAGTACTCACCTGGAACTTTTAGAGAAATTCCAAAAAGGACACGTGGTCCCACACTGCATTGCAGACACTTAACGGGAGACTGACAGGATACGTGTAAACGAGGAGAGTCGATAGGGAATGTGGATAGGTAACCTAACAAAAACAAAATCCCGGACAGGGCTTCAAAATTACCAGGGAGCAATCTCATATAAATCCCTCACGCGGCAACCAACGTAAGCATCGAAATTAAGGATTGTTTTTCTTCTCTTCTTCTCTAGGATAGAATCGTAAGACAACAACAGAGATAAAGTATCACGGGACATAGGCAAGCATAACGATTAATTTCGGAAGGAGACGAGCCCTTCTCTAGTAATTGTGATGCCCCACCATCAGGAATTCCATTTTTTTTGTCTTTTATGTGTTTTATTTTTAGAACTCACACGATGAAGTTGGGATCAACTATATAAATATATGCCCGCATCAGTCCGCGACGCAGGGTGTCTGGAAGACTTTTGTCCACCGGCACATGGTCCGGCAAGAGGAAACTCTGGCATTCCCCATCGACCACCACGGTGGTCACCCACTGGGCGGATACGGACTACCTCCAGCTCCCGATGATCAGGTAGCTCAGACACGTTCACTGAAGTTCCGGCTACAAATCAGGAAATTACACGTTAGTAAAAATATAGATGAATAAGAAAATAACATACCTTATCGGGAAGATACTCACCGGCAGACATGATGTAACGACAGAGGATTCATTACAAACGACACCCCTTTATATACCACCCTCCAGAGAAGGCATGACGTAGGCATGTTAAACACGGATGACTAATTTTATGGGTAGTCATACTTGCGGACCTACGGATTCCAAAATTTTTGAAAATTCGTCTTTAAGATATTATAGGATAGAGAATAACCGTTGGTTTTGCAAACCTATGGTTATGTCTCGGAGGGGGAGGAATATTATAAATACAACAGGGCCTAATTGCAGGCATAATAAAAAACGGATAAAAAAGATAGAAGCAGAGGCGATATTTCAAGGGCTGTTAGTAAGTAAAAAACGAGTAAAAATGCGTGATACCCGGAACCTATTGTTGAAATCGGTCACAACAACAACAGAATGTGGGCCAAAATATCAACATGTTTTGATGGAAAAAACAAAGATTTCCATTTTGACCTGACGAAAGTCTTGAACTACGTCAGGTGAAAGTTATATGTGGGTTAGAAGTGAAGGGCGGCTGATGAAAAGTCCACATGGAAAGTAAACTTTCTACCCGAGATTTTCCCCCGCGAATCAAAGGCAGATCGGTAAAATATATACTCGCGACTTGTAGACGAAAAGTCAGACAGAAGGCAGCTTGGGAACGATCTAGGACGGACATGATTTCGAATCTCGGAGTGTGTGAGTATAGATGCAATTTTTCCTAAGTTCCAGGTTGAATATTTAACTTTAATATAGTTAAATAAATTAAGACATTAACAATATATAATTTGGATAATTCACTTTGAATTAGCTTGAATAAATTAAGACTTTACACAATCCTATTTTAACTACTGTAGTATATATAAGCAAACAATGTTTTAAAATTAAAATATTACATTTTCTTTAATAAAATGATTTACCAAGTGTGGGGGTTCGAACCCACAATTTCATATCACAAATAAATACTCAACCAGTGTGGCAACTTTAACTTCATAGTTTAATATAGCACTTTTTACATTACAAAAAATCTACTACACACAATTAGTAATGTACATATTTTAAATGGAGTTAACAGTAAATGTTAACCGAATGAAGAAAGTGCACTACAACTCTACGACCCCGCCATTTGACCGTCCCATTCCCAACCTAAGAGTCGAGGTAAAATCCCACAAAAAAACCACTCCCGACACTACCCCCACCTACGGAATCCAATCGCCCCTATTCTCAATCCCACGGGGACGACGCAGACTCATCGACATCCCCGATCCAAAAGACCCCCTTGGGAACCCGACCATCCCATTAATCCCCATATACCCTTGGATCCCCAATTAACAGATCCACCTATATCCTTGGATTCCCAATTAGCAGTTTCATGTAGGCAAAAGGGCATAGTACGGAACTTAACTCAACCTTCAGATTCAGAGAATGAACCATTTTTAGGATTTGACATTAAACCCACAAATACTGAGGCTGATACACTCAGGTTAGATACTCTTTAAGGCAGCAACCTGTACGAAGACCAGCAAGATTGAGCCCACATCTTTTTTCTCGCAGTGGTGAGCCTAATGGCTGCAATGGTGAGCCTCTTGAGCACAACAGGAGCAGGGCAAGAATACGGAACACCCCTGGATAAAGGGATAGTCTTCCTCTATGAGAAAGACATACTAATAACAGGCAGCTTTTGGGATAGTTTTCTCTCTTGATGTACAGCATTACCAATATTTTAGTGATCGAGTAGAAACGCAACTCAGGAACGTCATAACTTCAAAGAGTATTTTGCAACGAATAGGAAACATTACTCTACCAGAGGTACAACAGATCTCTGTAGCCTTAACTTAAGTAAAGGAGCGAATACTAACACTCAGTCACCTTTTGGCCCCCAATAGGGAAAGACGCGGACTACTAGATGTAGGCGGTAAGATTTTAAATTTATTTGGAGTAGCTACCGACAAGGACCTAACCACAGTGCATGACGTAGTTGAAAAATTGGAAGATGATAAAATGTTGATATACAGTTCAAATGACCAAATTTCGTATATACAGGATCTGGACCAAAATGTTAATATTATAAATACAACAGGGCCTAAGTGCAGATATCATAAAAAATGGCAAAAAAGATGGGAGCAGAAGCGCTATATACTTATGTTTTATACCAGACGATAGAGGGAAAATAATCAACATTGGAAACTCTAAATAAAACCATAATCGAAGTTAGGAAAAAGGCTTTAAGAGATAAAAAAGACGAAAAAAATTAATGAAATATTAAAAGATCTGGAAGGTGCATGTCACAACCCACAGCTCAGGTCTTGGGAAAAACATATTTTTCAAGCTATTAGGACAGAACTATGAAAATACCAGGAATATGGCACCTTTTGAATAACACATTAGTTAAAGAAACTAACACCTCGTTAATCTACATCTGATAAAAACCTATTTATTACCCCATATTAAGAAATATTACTATGACCGCCATGGGCTCCCGCTGGAAGGGGAAAAATGACTGAATAAATACGCGCGATTTTGAGACTAAAAATCAGATTGAGGGCAGCTTTTGGAGAGATCTTGAACGGACATGATTTCAAACCTCGGGTTGTGTGAGTATATTTGCGATCTATAATAAGTTCCAGGTTGGACAAATTAACTTTAAAATATTGAGTAATTAACTTTAAAATATTGAACGAATAACTTTAAAATATTGAATAATTAACTTTAAAATATTGAATGAATAACTTTAAAATATTGAATAATTAACTTTAAAATATTGAATGAATAACTTTAAAATATTGAATAATTAACTTTAAAATATTGAATAAATAACTTTAAAATATTGAATAAATAACTTTAAAATATTGAATGATTAACTTTAAAATATTGGAATAAATTAAGATTACACAATATATAAGTAAACTCACTTTGAGTTAACTTGAATATATTAATACATTAAACAATATATAACTAGAATAAATTAAGATTTTAATGAGGTTTTAGTTGGAAAGCTTTAAGTTGAATCTAGGATTTTAACTGGAGTCGAAGGAAGGACTCCAACCTTTACGACGACATACGTCGTGATTCTGAGTTCTCTCATTATTTAAAGTAACTAGCGTCATAAAGTAAATACTATTACTTGTATATAAAGTTATAATTACGTGTATTTTTTATGTATGAATTATTTCAGCAAATGTTCTAATATATATATATGTTATAATAAAGTTGGTATCGTTGGGCTATGTGTGGAGTTTATAACGGAACAAACATTCCTTCCATAAATAGAAGTAGACCTTGAAAGATCCCCTAACCTTGATAACAGTAAACGTCTTCTTCAACCAGACTGGTGACAGCAGTTAAACATTGCATCAAAGCATTGCCTTCTGACGCTACCTGCCCCGATAACTATTACATTTAAAATATAAATCATAGCCCTTTGAGCTTAACCTCGCTACCTATAACCTACCCTATAAAGTTTGTAATAAATTTGGTGCCTGGCGGTGTGATATATTCGTGAGCATAATTCTATATTAAAATCGCGGATAAGGAAACGAACCCTAAATTTCAATCCACACAGGTCAGCGATCGCAGCTTTTTATCTATATATATATTAATTACAGGAGATTTTTTCTTTCTACATAATCACATGAGAGAAGTCAGAAATTTATATTAAGTAGATGAGCAATCATTATAAATAATTAGGTAAAGATAACATAATAGTTTAATTGTGTTCAATTTCAGCATAAATTAACTTTGTAACTTGTGTTTTATTTATAGCACAGATTTTGGGACATTTTCTTTTGGATTGTGTGAATTAATTTTCTTTAATAGTGGTAAAGTTAATTTATGTTGACGTGTCCAATAGTTTTCATTTAGTGTTTAAGTAAATGGTTTTTAAGTTGTGATTTTTTTTACAGGAAGTGTTTTATTTTGTTTAGAATAAGTGATTAATTGTGTTAAGAGATATTGTGTGTGGTATTAAGACATTTAGGTACTATTACATTGTGGGAATCTGAAACTTAGGTGTTGTACTAATAGGTAGAACGACTCTTGACACTTTACAGTAAGGGTAGTTACGTTAAGTTTTAATTGTTGGGTACGTAAATAATAGAGAAGAGAATGCCTCCCAAGATGAATCCGCAAATTCCCGACGAGGTGTCCCAGGCAATAGGAGAGTTGTCGTCTAGGATGGTAGCTCAAGAGGCCATCTTGGCACAATTTAGAGAACAAATTGTATCAGTCGCAGCCAATTCCGCGACACCCTCCGTGGCGACGCCCCCACCTCCGAATATAGACTCAGCCAGTGGAGCAGCGCTAATAGACCAGATTTCCCCATGGGACGGAAATTCCCCGAGCATGTCGATAGAAGCTTTCTTAGATATGGTACATACATTGGGCACGATAAACCGATGGACCAATGAAATTAAAGTTATGATATTAAAGACAAAATTAACAGGGGATGCTAGGGCCTTTTTAGAAGCCGATGCAAGATTAATACGCGTGGATTACGATACCTTGGCTAGACGACTCAAAGAACGGTTCTCCACCAGCGACCCCGAGAGATACGCCAGGAAGTTAGCCGAAGTAAAACAAGGAGAGGAAGAACCGGTTCGGCGGTTTGCCGATAGATGCATGCGTTTAGGACAATTATCGACACCCCATAAATCAGATCCAGTGGCACAGGCAACGGTGATAGAGGAGGCTGAAAGTAGAACATTACTAGCTTTCCTTAGAGGAATAAATGGGCGAATGCGAAGATATCTCAAATTATCTTCCCCGGCCACCCTAGAGGAAGCGGTGCAAATAGCCCTAAAATGGGAAGACGTGGACTTAGAGGAAACGGGCGCCCAAGACGCCGAGGCGCATAGATACCAACACGATGTCGATTTAGGGTCAAAAACCCGAGGGACATAGAAACTACCCTCCCCCGCGGGATAGTCCATCCCAAGGCCCCTCAGGGAACAGGTCAGCTATCCCGTACAGAGAGGCAATAATATGCAACTACTGTGCTAAGCCAGGACATACGGTATTCGATTGTCGAACCTATGCCGCCCAACAGTATAGGCCAGTAAATAGATTTACGAGAACTGGTTCCCTTAGGTATGAACGGGCACCATTTCGAAACCATGTCACCCCAAGGAATTCCGGATCCAACCCAGGAGGGAATTCTAGTAATAGAAACCCTCCTCCCCGTCAAGCTGGTAGGGAGTGTTATGTCTGCCACCAGACCGGACACTTTTCCCAGGAATGCCCACGTAAGAGGGAGAACCCAAACGCGACTCGTTCGATGACACAGACCCAATCATCGAACCCGGCACCCCGGAGAAACTAAGGATATTCAGGGTCTACACTACCACCAGGGAGTTACTAGTCACCGTCAGAATCGAAGGAAAGGATAGAACCTTCCTCATAGATTCGGGAGCAAGCGTCTCAATAATCAAACCAGGGATTAGTAACTCGGGAATTTCAACAACATTAGAAAACGTTTATGATATGTCTGGAAAACGGATAGAGGTAATGGGTGCCCAACTAGTCACTTTCGAATTAGAGGACAGTACCTATAAAGGGAAATTCCTGGTTTCACATTTATCATGGGAATTTGATGGATTGTTTGGCTTAGATATGCTAAATAACCTAAAGGCAGACATCAATATGGAAGACCAATACGTAAAGCTAGGAAACAAAATTTATCCCCTACAAGGTCAGAACCCTCAGGAGGACTACACGGTGGAAAGAGAGAAGGGAGGATCAGGGACGACTGATCACCGTCAATTGGATACCTCGCCTAGCTCTCTCTCGGACCATACCTCAGAGATTAATGGCCGTGGATGGGAAATCGTGACTCAAGGGAAAATTGAAATTGCCCCCAGGACTATCCAGTGTACTCTAGGACGAATTAAGACCGATAACGCCAACAGTCTGCCACTGGAATTGCTAATAGAGCCGAGGATGGATCTAGGAACGGACAAGGAACAATTATATTTCGGACGAACTCTTACACCTGTCTTCTACATGCACAAGAAGCATTGCGTAAAATTAGGGCCCAATTCAAAACCACGAGAACCGCACCGATACTGCTTAATAGAAATAGCGAACACTAGCAACGAACGGGAAGACGATAGGCATCGGAGAATTGATAATAAAGGAAAATACAAACATTAAGGTAAATACAGAAAGGAAAGACATAGGAAATACAGAAACAAAACTAGATAAATCGAAGGAATCGATAGTACAAGACGGTACCCGGGTATTAGGAAGCCCAATGGGCAATAGTAGGATCACCATTAAGGAGGGCTGGATCAAATCCACCCACTTGATGAGGCCGTCGTCCGATGAGCCCAGCGAGCCTCCTAAGGTTAACGAGGAACATGGAAATCAGGAGGGAGGTAGGGACAGATCGAGTCACTGATGACCCGGATGGACAACCCCCGTCCTCTCCCTCGAGGCCGTGCCCGAATAATATTCGAGTCACCGAGTTGGGAGGCGGCGTCCATTCCGCGTCCTCAAGGTCGCAGCCCGAGAAGTCCGCTAGCCCGCCCCTCGGAATTAGTGCTAAAGGAAGCATAGGAATGGGGGTAGACACAAATCGAGAAATTGACGACAAGGATGGACAACCCCCGTCCTCTCCCTCGAGGCCGAGCCCGAATAATATTCGAGTCACCGAGTTGGGAGGCGGCGTCCATTCCGCGTCCTCAACGTCTCCGAACGGCGAAATGTCGAGGTGCCCCCCAAGCTGTGAAGATGCCGAAAATGATGCTGTCAAGGGAAAGAAGAGTGCGCAAAGGGACAGTATGGAGATACAGAGTAATCTAACAGGATAGATCCGAACAAATAAAGGAAGCCAGAGCTGCAAAAAGGGAGACGTCCCTAGAGAAAATCGGTCGGAACATAGAGCATACAGGTGTAAGAAAGATAGGCAGGCATAACGTAGAGACATGTGAGGGAAATCCGCAAAGACAACGCGATAAGGAAAACCAGGAGGTAAATCGCGTATTATTTAATTATCACGACAGGTCCGGGAGTTGTTCTAGCCAAGTGCGGTTAGGTCATCATACGGAGTATGAAAGAGAAACTGAATACTACGAACGAGACTTAGAAAATTTTGAGCAGGTAGATGAGATTAAATCTGAACTCGCTGAGAAGGTGAATCACTTAGACCCGAATGAAAGGGAAAGTATCCTGCCAGTATTATTAGACAATGCTGATTTGTTTTTGTATGAAAAAGGTGTGTTACCTTGTACTGACTGGGATACCATGAGATAAATACAGGCAATGCCCTACCTATCAGAAAAAACCCATATCCAGTCCCCTACGCTCTAAGGGAGGAATTAAAAAAGAAATTAGATACCTTGGAAGACCAGGGGGTAATCACTCCAGCAGTTACGCAATGGACTGCTCCGGTGATATTAGTGAAGAAGAAGCAACTAAACTTAGATGGGACACCAAAAATGCGTTTAGTTGCCGACTATCGGGCTTTAAATAACGTCACACTGCTTCCAAATTATCCGATACCTGACCTGAGGGCAAACCTTGCCATGCTATCAGGAAAGATGTATTTCACTATCCTAGATGTTGAGTGCTTACTATAACATTCCCATTAAACCCGAGGATAGCGAAAAAACTGGGATAATCACTCCATTCGGGACTTATAAGTTTAACCGACTGGCTCAAGGCCTATGTGGAGCACCCATGACATGGAGTCGAAAATGGACAAAGTGCTCATGGGAATGGGACACTTAAAGCCCTTAGTATATTTAGACGACATACTCATAGCCTCCCAGTCAGCAGAAACACACGTCCTTCAATTAACTAAAGTGTTTGAGAGGATACGCGCAGCAAAATTTAAATTAAGCCGTGACAAGTGTGAGTTCGCGAAATCAGATGTCGCCTACTTGGGACATATTGTAGGAAGAGAGGGCATACGACCAAACCCAGACAAAATAAAAAGTATAGAGAATTTCCCTAGACCAAAGACCGTGAAAGGAATTAAGAGCCTTTTTTAGGCCTTGTAGGCTTTTATAGAACTTTCATTCCGGATTTCGCCCACACTAGCGTACCACTACCGGAGCTAACGCGAAAGAACATGAGGTTCGTGTGGGGTGAACGACAGCAATCAGCTTTCGATTCCCTCCGCACTGCCTTAATGACTCACGCGATCTTACATCATCCCGACTTTAATAAGACATTCTTCCTTAGCACGGATGCGTCAGACACGGCGATTAGTGCTATTCTTTGGCAACAGGAAGGAGACGTCGAGCGACCCATAACTTTCTGGAGTAGGGTTCTAAACCCGGCCAAAAGGAACTATACTACCACCCATAAGGAGCTAGCCGCAGTCGTGTACGGAATCAGGGCACACCGATGTTATTTATATGGTGTCCGATTCACTGTAGTGACTGATCACAATGCACTAGTCTGGTTAAAAGTAACACGTGACCATGGGTCTAGTAGATTAACCAGATGGGCTACCGCTCTAAGTGACTATGACTTCAACATAGTACATAAGCCCGGGAGACTGCACACGAACGCAGATGTATTATCCCGATACGTGGGTCTTATTCAGACAGGCGAGGCGGACCTATCTCTAACTAGGGAGAATATTAGAGGCCATCAGGCTGCCGATTTCTTTTGCAATGCGGAAATCGAGAAGGTCCAGAAAGGAAAACCTAGTAAGCTCCTCCTGGATGATGAGGGTCTGGCCTATTGGCATGATAAGGACTCACATCTTCTAGTCATCCCGAAAACGCTAGTCGAGTCTACACTCAGGACTCACCATGACCTCGTGACGTCAGGACATCAGGGCGAAAATCGAACCCTGGCCCTCCTAAAAGGAAAGTACTATTGGGAAGGGATGTCGAAAGACGTGAAGGAATATGTAAAGAAATGCAGGTCATGCGCCATTATGAAACGTGGAGACTTAGCACCAGCGCCCCTAGGGGATTTGCCGGAGGCTAACTACCCATTTCACATAACCTCCATTGATTTATGTGGGCCATATCCGACCACACCTCGAGGAAATAGATACCTCCTCACCTACATCTGCCATTTTACTAGATGGCCGGAGGCAATACCAATACCGTCACAGGACGCCGAGACCGTGGCGCACGCACTAATGACTCAAGTTTTTACGTTTCGGGTGTCCTAAAATTCTGACGTCAGATAGAGGGACACAATTTCTATCTGATTTGTTTAAACAGATGAGTAAGATGCTGGGGATAAAAAGGATTTTATCCACCGCCTATCATCCTATGTCCCAAGGAAAAATCGAGCGTTTCCATCACGGTATGAATCAGACTATGAGTCACTACGTAAATAAAAAAGCAGTCTGATTGGGATCAGTATATCGACTATAGTTTAATGGCGGCGCGAAGTTTCCCACACTCTGTCACTGGCTATTCACCACATCTTTTGTTATTCGGACGCGAGATGACCGCCCCCACGATAGATGATCTAACCGCAAAAATTAGACAAAACAGAAACCCAGCACCCGACACAGCCGACTGGCACGTGGTAGAGTTGGCTAAAGCATTAAAGGACGCCCATGCAACGGTAAGGAAAAAGAACCAGGAAGGGCGCGAAAGACAAAAGAAATATTACAATCGAGGGAAAAGATTACGAGAATTCGAAGTAGGTTCCTGGATACTGTTGAAAAACATGACGATAGGTTCCAAGGGTTGTAAAAAGTTCTCCCCTCAGTACTCGGGGCCCTATCAAATAACACGTCGAATGAGTGACCTTAATTATGTGATTTCGAGAGAGGACCAGACTGAGATGACAGTAAACGTAAATCGCATGAAGAAATTACACTACGACCCTACCTTCGAATCCCCCCACTCCTAACTTAGGAGCCGAGGCAAAATCCCGCAGAAAACCACTCCCGACACTGCCCCCAACAACGGAACCCAATCACCCCTTCTCTCAAACGGATGGAGGCGACGCGGACTCGGAGTCATCCGAGATCGACATTCCCGATCCCAAAGACCCTCCTTGGGTACCCAATCGACCCATACCGATGGTCCTTATACCGAATATACCCCTGACTTCGCAAGTGACAACCCCACCAGAGGACGTAGTGGACAGATTATCCGGAATGGCAGACTCAGAGGACAAACCGTTCTTAGGATTTGACGATAAGCCTTGGAAACAAAAGCTGAACAAAACACCCAGGGTAGGTACTCATTAAGACAACGGCCCGTGCGAAGACCAGCCCGACTGAGCCCACCTCTTTTTGCTAACAGTGGTGAGCGTATTGGCCGCGGTGGCGAGCCTCCTGATCACCCCAGGAGCGGAGCAGGAACGCGGACCACCCCTGGATAAAGGGATAGTCATCCTGTATGAAAAGGACATATTGATCTCGGGCAGCTTCTGGAACATAGTTTTCTCACTCGACGTGCAGCACTACCAGGATTTTAGCAACCGAGTTGAAGTACAACTACGGAATATTGTGACTTCTAAAACTATATTACAAAAACTAGGGAACATTACTTTACCAGAGGTGCGACAGATATCCGTTGCGTTAACCTCTGTGCACGAACGGATAATGACCCTAAATCACCTCCTGGCCCCCAGTAGGGAGAGACGAGGACTATTAGACGTAGGCGGAAAAATACTAAATTTCTTGTTTGGAGTAGCCACAGACAAGGACCTAACCTCAGTGCATAACGTGGTAGAAAAACTACGAGAGGACGACAAAATGTTAATACATAGTGCAAATGACCAGATTTCGTACCTACAGGACTTAGACCAGAGAGTAAAAAATAACACCGAGATTATAGCCGGACTATTAGACGCGGTGGACCAGATATATTTAGGGAATGTGGAATTCCATCAAGCTATGAACGCCCGTTCACAACAAATTGCTCGGGACTTATCGCAATACGAAGAAGTGAGTACCGAATTGCGAGAGCTAGAGTTCCTAGCCGTGCAATTGCAACAGGACATATTACGGATACAGGAAGGTTTAGATGTAGTAGCCACCGGACGGCTGGCCCCTGCATTGATTTCCCCTAACAAGTTGTGCGAAGTGTTAAAGCAAATATCTCCCATGGTGCCGGAGGGTACATCTCTGTTAATTGAACCCACCCATGAGAATATGTATCTGTATTACGATGCGATAGAGACTCGTGCTTACGCCACGACTACTGATATACAGATTGTCGCCCGAGTGCCCTTGAAAGGCACTGACCTAATGAACCTGTACGTGGCACACCCCCTACCCGTATATCAAGACTCTCTAGAGAGTTTTATACAATTGGAGGGAGAGTCAAAATATATTGCGGTCTCTTCTACTAACCAGTTTTATGCCCTATTAGATCACCCTACAATTGGGTCCTGCCACCGCGGAATAATTACTATTTGTTCCGTTTCACAACCCTTATACCACCAACATTACCCCTCGTGTTTGAGCGCCCTTTATTACAATAAGGTAGGGGAAGCTCATAGACTATGTAACAAAATCATTTTTACCGAAGGACTTTCCTCCAGTTTGGATCCAGCATCCGAAACAAAATAGCTGGATATATTCTGTGAACAAACCGACTAAGATAACTACTAGTTGCCCATCTTCCGAGGGCTCTATAAAAATCTCCAGAGTTATAGAACACACGGGAATTTTCCAACAAGAGTCTGAGTGTCGGATTTATACAGAGGATTTCGCCCTAATTCCAAGAACCTTGCGGCGGACCGAAGTAGTATTATCTCAACTACATTATCTTGTAACCGAGCTACCCACACTCCTTTCGGAAGACCAAGAAACTATACTGAATACATCACAATCAGAGATTCCCAGTGTATTGCGTAAGCTACACAGACAATTGCAAACTATACCCACGACTCAGAATGGCAGGCCAAACTTACAGCATTTAATAAGTCACCTCGAAGGTGCCGAAAAGCAAAAGGAAACCCAGATTTGGTCATGGGTAATTTCCAGCGTTTTGATCACCGTGATTCTAATCATGCTTGCTACCCATCCGTGGTGCAAGTTCATGCGACACAAATGTTGGTCTAGAGGTAACAGAGTTCATGCCCCAGCACGTCCACCCGTACCTAGGATACCCCTTTTACCGCCCCCTGCGCCACTAAATACACGCCCCCCAGTAGCTATTACTGAACTACCCACAGGCAATGCCAGTGGGACTAATGAGGGAGCTGATGAGGAAGCACACGTAACACTACTACCACAGACAAATAGGGCTTACCTGTATCCGGCAAACACCCTAAATAGTTGGAGACAAAACACTAAATAAACAAACCTTGATAAAAGTGAGACAAAACATAAGACATACATAAATAAATGCACTAATAACTGAAAACAAAATCAATCAACTAAATTTAACGAAGACAAGGAAATAATAGGGCTGGAATGAACCTTTGGTTATGCGTTGACTGAACCACAATTACAAAATAACAAAGGAAACTATCGTCATGAACAGGCAGATAAATTTACAATTTTTTTAATAAGAACTATCATGCTCATGGAATTTCTGGACCCAATAAATTAGCTTAAAATAAACTAAGTAGCAGAGATAAATTTTATGAAAATATGGTTAAGGTAAACAGAGGAAAATAATGTAAAGAGAAATAAATTTTATGAAAATATGGTTAGGTAATCAGAGGAAAATAATATGAAGAGATAAATTTTATGGAAATATGGTTAGGGGATTAGAAGAGAACCCTATGTTATGGCAGGTATGGATTTAAACAGGGAGAACACAACATAAGGGGAAAACAAAAGGAAATCAAAGCATAGACCACACACAGATCAAAATTAAAGGGACTTGAGAAAGAGTGTTAATCTCAGGTCCCTGCAAGGAAGGCGACCGAACGTCAGGTTGAGGATAACTTAGGTAGAGTTTTCGTTGATTCACATAATTTAGTTCACACCCCATATGATACAGAGTTTGCTATTTGTACTGACGAGCGTATTATGGTATGCCTCTGTTATAATATGAGACGTGTTCCCTTTTCTAATGTTAGTAAAAGAGTTTAAATCATAAAGCTAATCAGGGATTAGAAAACATCCCAGAAATAACCAACCTGACGGGCGATCACCTCTGGACACTAGGTGATAAGACAAATTATGTCCCAAGCTAACCGAGGGGTAGCATAACTAAAAATGTAATTAAATCTAGGGTTGCTCATCTACCACATAAGCTACTATTAGTGAACTGGTACCAACAACTTCCAGTAAAATAATTCCCAAAGGAAATCACACCCGAGTAGAATATCATGTCCAAATAATGCTTGCTATAATTCACCTGGAACTAAATTGCAAATATACGAAGGGAATTAAATGGGTTTCAATATTATCCATAAGCTCTAACTGTCCACCCAATCTCTGAACACATATACGAGAGTTTCAGCTGCCGCCAACTGCAGCACTCCTGGACCAGCGGTTCATCCTGGCCTGGACCAGAGCGGAATCAAGATTTGGCGTCCTGGAGACTGCACAGGTCTAACTACCAGCAAAAGGGCTACCAGGACCACCTATTCCACTATACACATCTCCTGATGAAGGCCATTACCAGAATAAGGGTACCGCCGATCAACAAGAAAACCAACCCAACAACAAAACACTCACTATCTCCACAGTCAACCCTAACCTCTAATCCAAACTACCCAATGATTCACCTAACTGCTGAGCATCCTAGCAACAGAACACTCTACGAGAAAATTCCGTCAAACCCATCCGGAAATTGTCCTATGGACCTATCTGGGTGTGGAGCGCGGACCCTCATATGCAAATAACATGGTAAGGCCTACCTTGAATTACGAGCCGGCACATGTTACACGGCCCCGGCACCTTACCAGCGTATGGACAATGGTGGACTCGAACCCTGGCCCTTGTGCAGCACACTAGCCTCCAGCAAAGACCGACTCCAGTGCTTGGAACATAAAGGTCAAATATTACAGGGCTACCAGTGGACAGCGGAATATATAGTAAATAAATTTTTGTTAAAACGTGTGAACGACAGTATAAACATAGGGGTAACACAATAAAATAAGGTCAAATATTACAGGCCTACCAGTGGACAGCGGAATATAAAGTAAATAAATTTTTGTTTTTTTTACGTGTGAACCACAGTATAAATCATAGTGGTAACGTAAGGAAGGAAATACAAGTGGGGTAGTAAATAAAACCACTACAAGCTGTGTAAACAAAAGAAGATTGAAGGACTATTCACATTAAGGATTAGGATAACATATTATAATCATATTTGAAGAGAAAAATTTTCGCCTAGACCGGGACTCGAACCCGGGACCCTTGGCTTTCCGGGCCAAGTGCTCTACCAACTGAGCTACCGAGGCGAGTTACGATCTAGACGCAAATTTTTCTCTTATGTACGTTGTAATTCCCTCAATATTATAATCATATTAGGTTCAGATGTCAAAAGAAGATCGAAGATTAAAGGACTGTTAACATCAAGGATTAGGACAGCTTATATTATAATCATATTAGGATTAGATGTGTAAGAACTGAGAGGAAATTTATTCTCGATAGATTTTGCAAATTTTCCACCCATTAAGGTGATGTTTAATCGCGATGAGGCAAGGCATTTCGATTGCACAAAAAATTCAAAAACATAATCGGCATATTTAACATCGAATAAGTTTCCTCTAAGTTATCTAAGTTTAAAATAAAGTAAATATAACTCACCTGGAACTTATGAAAAAGGTCCCGAAGGGACACGTGGTCCCACACGGCTTGGCGCATCATCGAAAACTAACAGTATACGTGTCAACAGGAAGAGACGCTAGGGATGGGGATAGGCAACATAACAAAAAAAAAATCCCGGACAGGGCTTCAAATTACCAAGGAACAAGCTCATATAAAACCCTCACGCGGCAATCAACGTAAGCATCGAAATTAAGGATTTATTTTTTAGGATGATAGTAACGTAAGACAATACAGAAATGAAGTATCACAAGACATAGGCTAGCATAATAATTAATTTCGGAAGGTGACGAGCCCTTCTCTAGTAATTGTAATGCCCCGCCATCAGGAATCCCGTTTTTAAACTCTCATTTTTTTATTTTTGTTCTATTATTTTTTAAAATTCAGCGTACCGAAATACGATGAAGTTCGGGTCAACATTATAGATAAACGCCCGCGTCAGGCCACGACGCAGGGCATCGGGGAGGCTCCCATCCACCGGCACATGGTCCGGCATTATGAAACTTCCCCGATCTCCATCTACTAACACCGTCATCACCCAACGGGCAGAATGACGACGAAGCTGGACCACCTCGAGCTCTCGATGATCCGGCAACTCCGCCACGGACACCAGATTTCCTGCTACACATCAGGAAATTGCACATTAATAATCATATAAATGAGAACAAAATATAGCATACCTTATCAGGAAGATACTCACCGGACGACATGGTTATAGGAAGACAGAGGTCCCATTACGCCCGTCACCCCTTTATATACACCCTCCGGAGAAGTCATGACGTAAGCATGTTAAACACGGATGACGAATTTTATGGGTAGTCATACTTGCGGATATACGAATTCCAAAAGGTTGGAAATTCACCCTTAAGATAATATATGATAGAGAATAACCATCGGTTTTGCAAACCTATGGTTATGTCTCGGGGGGGGGAGGAATATTATAAATACAACAGGGCCTAAGTGCAGATATAAAAAATGGCAAAAAAGATGGGAGCAGAAGCGCTATATACTTATGTTTTATACCAGACGATAGAGGGAAAATAATCAACATTGGAAACTCTAAATAAAACCATAATCGAAGTTAGGAAAAAGGCTTTAAGAGATAAAAAAGACGAAAAAAATTAATGAAATATTAAAAGATCTGGAAGGTGCATGTCACAACCCACAGCTCAGGTCTTGGGAAAAACATATTTTTCAAGCTATTAGGACAGAATTATGAAAATACCAGGAATATGGCACCTTTTGAATAACACATTAGTTAAAGAAACTAACACCTCGTTAATCTACATCTGATAAAAACCTATTTATTACCCCATATTAAGAAATATTACTATGACCGCCATGGGCTCCCGCTGGAAGGGGAAAAATGACTGAATAAATATGCGCGATTTTGAGACTAAAAATCAGATTGAGGGCAGCTTTTGGAGAGATCTTGAACGGACATGATTTCAAACCTCGGGTTGTGTGAGTATATTTGCGATCTATAATAAGTTCCAGGTTGGACAAATTAACTTTAAAATATTGAGTAATTAACTTTAAAATATTGAGTAATTAACTTTAAAATATTGAATGAATAACTTTAAAATATTGAATAATTAACTTTAAAATATTGAATGAATAACTTTAAAATATTGAATAATTAACTTTAAAATATTGAATAAATAACTTTAAAATATTGAATGATTAACTTTAAAATATTGGAATAAATTAAGATTACACAATATATAAGTAAACTCACTTTGAGTTAACTTGAATATATTAATACATTAAACAATATATAACTAGAATAAATTAAGATTTTAATGAGGTTTTAGTTGGAAAGCTTTAAGTTGAATCTAGGATTTTAACTGGAGTCGAAGGAAGGACTCCAACCTTTACGACGACATACGTCGTGATTCTGAGTTCTCTCATTATTTAAAGTAACTAGCGTCATAAAGTAAATACTATTACTTGTATATAAAGTTATAATTACGTGTATTTTTTATGTATGAATTATTTCAGCAAATGTTCTAATATATATATGTTATAATAAAGTTGGTATCGTTGGGCTATGTGTGGAGTTTATAACGGAACAAACATTCCTTCCATAAATAGAAGTAGACCTTGAAAGATTCCCTAACCTTGATAACAGTAAACGTCTTCTTCAACCAGACTGGTGACAGCAGTTAAACATTGCATCAAAGCATTGCCTTCTGACGCTACCTGCCCCGATAACTATTACATTTAAAATATAAATCATAGCCCTTTGAGCTTAACCTCGCTACCTATAACCTACCCTATAAAGGTTGTGATAGTTAAAAATAACACCAAAATTAAATCCGGATTACTAGAGGCTGTAGACCAGGTGTACACAGGGAATGTTAAATTCCAACAATCCATGGCCTCCCGCTCCCAAGCATCTCCCACGACCTAACACAATATGAGGAAGTAAGCATGGAGTTCCTAGCCATGCAGTTACAACAGGATATATTATGAATATAGGAGTTAGATGTAGTGGTCACTGGACGGCTTGCCCAAGTATTAATTCCTCCTAACAAGTTATGTGAGGTGCTAAAACAAATATCTCCTATGGTGTCAGAGGGTACATTTTTGTTAATAGAACCCACCTATGAGAATATGTACTTATATTACGATGTAATAGTAGCTCGTGCATACGCCACTGCTACAGATATACAAATAGTTGCCCGAATGCCTTTAAAGTTACCGACCTCCTAATGAAGCAGCCAGTACCAGTTTCACGCCTGGATCTGCGGCCCATCCCTACACGTCACAAGATGGAACCAAGATCGGGCATCCTGGACCCACTGCACATCCTGTATATCTGGGTGTGCCTGTCCAGGGCACACCGTTAAAACGTTTAAGCGAGTGGTCACCAGCCACTGCGCTTCGCGTTGACCACAACCAGGACACTCCCACACCAGTTGAACAGGGAATTGCTAAAATAAAACAAAATCGGTTAAGAAAATAGAATTTAAAATAATTCCAAAATTTGTATAAATAATTTAGTTAATCAGGAAAAGAAAGGAAAATGAGCGAATCAGAAGAAAGTAAACCTATGTTAGTAAAAAGATCTAACAGTGGCCACATGGATAAATCCATGGAACCCTATATCTGGAATCCCAGTACATGACTTTCTAAGAAAGGTCGATGGCACCGCTGAATCAGGTAGCCTGACCGAGCGAGACAAAGTGAGGATAATCCAGTTTAAAGTAGAAGGCGCTGCACAGACATTCCTAGAAACACATCCAGAGGTAACTGATAGGATCCCATATGCTAGGTTAGCAGAACTGTTAAAGGACAGATTCAAAGAGAAATATTCTGATCACTATCATTATTCCCAATTACAAGCAGCAAGGCAATATAAAGATGAAGGAATAGAAGAATTCGCTGATGGATTTTGTCTATGAATAGCTCTCTCTTATAATAATTTATCATTGATTGGCTGTAGATTTAGACAGCCTTTTTATGCATTAACCTCACACTCTCTCCAAATACATACCTACCTATGTATTAAAAGGAAATCTAGTTACTCTATATCATTTTATATTATTCTATCATTCCTTGTTTCTTTGTAAATTAATATCTAAATAATAAATTTATATTGTTATTTTAAGTGAATTATTTATATTCATACTGTTGCCTGGAGAGACGCAGTCTATGTCTCGGAAGGGAATCATCCCCTTCCGTAGACCCTCCATGTGGACTTGCACAACGCTCCAAAGTTAGGCACGACACTGGTGACGAGAACTGCATAAAAACTGCCAGGACCAGCTACACCACCATGTACATCTCTTAATGGAAGCCACAACATGGATAAGCCGACAACCAGAGGCTGCTACATCACAAGCAGTAAAAAAGCAAACCCAGCCAACTATAAAACCCCTATCTCCAACGTTAAACCTAACCTAACTTCCAACATACCCCAATTTCACACCTAGCAGAAAGTCTATTAACCCTTCCTATAAGTTTTCCCTGGACCTAACTGGGTTTTTGACCTAGGCACTAATGAAAACAATAAGGCCTACTTTGAATTACGGCAGCTGGACCCGATCCACAACACCGAGCATCAGTACAGCACGATCAGGCGTAACTTAACTCAGAGAAGAGGTTATGGAGCCACGTTGACACGAACCCTGTCCCCCGAGCAGGATGTACAACAACCAGCAGTCACGGCAGGTTCTAATAAAAATAATATTCAAGGGTTATACTACCTTAGGTCACTAAATGAAACATTAGATGTGAAAACAAAGATATATATAAACAAAAGGAACAACGATGTAAAACAAAGTGTTCAGTGAGAAGGATGTGTGTAGTGGGCGTAACATTACTCAAAGAAGAAACTACAAGAAAATTTAAAACATTATAAGGACAGAGAACAAAAAAAAAAAGGTTAATATCTTAGGTAACCATGGGGAGACTTTCTCACGCCAGGTACGTAAAAATTCAACACCACTTAAGATTATGTGTAATCGTGATGAGGCAAGGCATTTACGTACTGATAAAATTAAAAAATAATCTGAAATACCTGGAGTAAGATTGAATTTCCTCAGGGTTAAGAAGGTAAGGATACTCACCTGGAAATAATGCAGACATCACCGTAAAAGCCATCTTGTCGTGACGTCACATCATTTATCGCTGCCAACTTAACATGAAATGCGCTTGAGGAAAACTAGCAAGGAGGAAGTGAGCAGGTTTTTAAAACAAAAATCCCTGACTGGGCTTCAAAATTACCTATGAACGATCCCAAGTAAATAAAACAGAATCTAACATCTGAAACGAGGAATTTAAAAAAAAAGAGGAGGGGTCTGCCCAATGGCAAGTGTCGCGATTATATTAGAGGGAGACGAGCCCTTCTTACGTAATTGTGATGCCCCACCAGGAACCCGGAAATAAAGAATTCAGGGCAAACATTCGTCCACCGGCAGACAAAATCTCTTCATCACCCCATCGACCACACCGGGCACCTGCCAGCATCAATCCTCGCGACGTAACTCGACCACCTCAAGCTCCCGGTGGTTGGCGATGTCAGATATCGAAACCAAGGGTGAGTCTACAAAAGAAAATATATAACTAACTATATATATCACATACCTTTTAAAATAATAATAGATATCCGCACAAAATATTTAAGAAAATTACTTACTAGATACCATCTCAGTGTCAATGCTGCAGCACATGAGTGATGGGACCATCCACCCCTTTTAAGTACAACCCTCTAGAGAAGCCATGACGTAGGCATGTTAGACACTTATGACTAAGCTTATTAGCATCCACAAGTTGAGAGAGAAATATTGAATCTCAAAGATCCAAACAATATTGCTGGGCTGTCAAAACATTCCAATTGTAACCATATTCTCAATCTCGAAGTCCCTAAAACAACAAGACAGTGTGTTAGAAAAAATGTATACTTATACAGTGATATGCAATACAAATGCTGTGAACATCAGATTCATGTGTTGTCTTCACACCATGTCAGAAGACCGTCATGAATTTTCATCATATGTGTACTGTTCTAGAATGCCATCAAATCTTTAAGAGGATGAAGAAAATATATACTCAATGGATAAGCTGACAACCAGAGGCTGCTACATCACAAGCAGTAAAAAGCAAACCCAGCCAACTATAAAACCCCTATCTCCAACGTTAATTCTAACCTAACTTCCAACATACCCCAATTTCACACCTAGCCAAAACCACAATTTAAGCAGAAAGTCTATTAACCCTTCCTATAAGTTTTCCCTGGACCTAACTGGGTTTTTGACCTAGGCACTAATGAAAACAATAAGGCCTACTTTGAATTACGGCAGCTGGACCCGATCCACAACACCGAGCATCAGTACAGCACGATCAGGAGTAACTTAACTCAGAGAAGAGGTTATGGAGCCACGTTGACACGAACCCTGTCCCCCGAGCAGGATGTACAACAACCAGCAGTCACGGCAGGTTCTAATAAAAATAATATTCAAGGGTTATACTACCTTAGGTCACTAAATGAAATATTAGAAGTGAAAACAAAAATATATATAAACAAAAGGAACAACGATGTAAAACATGGTGTTCAGTGAGAAGGATGTGTGTAGTGGGCGTAACATTACTCAAAGAAGAAACTACAAGAAAATTTAAAACATTATAAGGACAGAGAACAAAAAAAAAAAGTTAATATCTTAGGTTAAGAGGATATATAAAAAAAAACCATGAGGAGACTTTCTCACGCCAGGTACGTAAAAATTCAACACCACTTAAGATTATGTGTAATCGCGATGAAGCAAGGCATTTACGTACTGATAAAATTAAAAAATAATCTGAAATACCTGGAGTGAGATTGAATTTCCTCAGGGTTAAGAAGGTAAGGATACTCACCTGGAAATAATGCAGACATCACCGTAAAAGCCATCTTGTCGTGACGTCACATCATTTATCGCTGCCAACTTAACATGAAATGCGCTTGAGGAAAAGAGCAGGTTTTTAAAACAAAAATCCCTGACTGGGCTTCAAAATTACCTATGAATGATCCCAAGTAAATAAAACAGAATCTAACATCTGAAACGAGGAATTTAAAAAAAAAAAGGAGGGGTCTGCCCAATGGCAAGTGTCGCGATTATATTAGAGGGAGACGAGCCCTTCTTACGTAATTGTGACGCCCTGCCAGGAACCCGGAAATAAATAACTCAGGGCAAACATTCTTCCACCGGCAGACAAAATCTCTTCATCACCCCATCGACCACACCGGGCACCTGCCAGCATCCATCCTCGCGACGTAACTTGACCACCTCAAGCTCCCGGTGGTTGGCGATGTCAGATATCGAAACCAAGGGTGTATCTACAAAAGAAAATATATAACTAACTATATATATAACATACCTTTTAAAATAATAATAGATATCCGCACAAAATATTTAAGAAAATTACTTACTAGATACCATCTCGGTGTCAATGCTGCAGCACATGAGTGATGGGACCATCCACCCCTTTTAAGTACAACCCTCTAGAGAAGCCATGACGTAGGCATGTTAGACACTTATGACTAAGCTTATTAGCATCCACAAGTTGAGAGAGAAATATTGAATCTCAAAGATCCAAAAAATCTTGCTGGGCTGTCAAAACATTCCAATTGTAAGCATATTCTCAATCTCGAAATCCCTAAAACAACAAGACAGTGTGTTAGAAAAACTGTATACTTATACAGTGATATGCAATACAAATGCTGTGAACATCAGATTCATGTGTTGTCTTCACACCATGTCAGAAGACCGTCATGAATTTTCATCATATGTGTACTGTTCTAGAATGCCATCAAATCTTTAAGAGGATGAAGAAAATATATACTCAATGGATAAGCTGACAACCAGAGGCTGCTACATCACAAGCAGTAAAAAGCAAACCCAGCCAACTATAAAACCCCTATCTCCAACGTTAATTCTAACCTAACTTCCAACATACCCCAATTTCACACCTAGCCAAAACCACAATTTAACCAGAAAGTATATTAACCCTTCCTATAAGTTTTCCCTGGACCTAACTGGGTTTTTGATCTAGGCACTAATGAAAACAATAAGGCCAAGGAAACTGCCAAGAAACGACATAACACCGGTCGACCAGAGGCTACTGACGATGGAGATAAGCTCCAAAACTGCAGTATAGAAGAAAAAGGATATGAGGTGAGGTAATAAAAACATTAATTTAATTATTAAATTAAGCCTCATAGTGTTCTTTCCCTGTGAAAGTTAAATACAATAAGGCCTACCTTGAATTACGGCAGCTGGACTTGATCCACAACACCGAGCATCAGTACAGCACGATCAGGCGTAACTTAACTCAGAGAAGAGGTTATGGAGCCACGTTGACACGAACCCTGTCCCCCGAGCAGGATGTACAACAACCAGCAGTCACGGCAGGTTCTAATAAAAATAATATTCAAGGGTTATACTACCTTAGGTCACTAAATGAAATATTAGAAGTGAAAACAAAAATATATATAAACAAAAGGAACGACGTAAAACATGGTGTTCAGTGAGAAGGATGTGTGTAGTGAGTGTAACATTACTCAAAGAAACTACAGGAAAATTTAAAACATTATAAGGACAGAGAACAAAAAAAAAAGGTTAATAATATCTTAGATAACCACGAGGAGACTTTCTCACGCCAGGTACGTAAAAATTCAACACCACTTAAGATTATGTGTAATCGCAATGGGGCAAGGCATTTATGTACTGATAAAATTAAAAAATAATCTGTAATACCTGGAGTGAGATTGAATTTCCTCAGGGTTAAGAAGGTAAGGATACTCACCTGGAAATAATGCAGACATCACCGTAAAAGCCATCTTGTCGTGACGTCACATCATTTATCGCTGCCAACTTAACATGAAATGCGCTTGAGGAAAACTAGCAAGGAGGAAGTGAGCAGGTTTTTAAAACAAAAATCCCTGACTGGGCTTCAAAATTACCTATGAACGATCCCAAGTAAATAAAACAGAATCTAGCATCTGAAACGAGGAATTTAAAAAAAAAGAAGAGGGGTCTGCCCAATGGCAAGTGTCGCGATTATATTAGAGGGAGACGAGCCCTTCTTACGTAATTGTGACACCCTGCCAGGAACCCAGAAATAAAGAACTCAGGGCAAACATTCTTCCACCAGCAGACAAAATCTCTTCATCACCCCATCGACGACCACCATGGTGGACGCCTGCCAGCATCCATCCTCGCGACGTAAATTGACCACCTCAAACTCCCAGTGGTCGGGGATGTTGGATATCGAAACCAAGGGTGTGTCTACAAAAGAAAATATATAACTATATATATAACATACCTTTTAAAATAATAATAGATATCCGCACAAAATATTTAAGAAAATTACTTACTAGATGCCATCTCGGTGTCAATGCTGCAGCACCTGAGTGATGGGACCAACCACCCCTTTTAAGTACAACCCTCTAGAGAAGGCATGTTAGACACGTATGACTTATTAGCATCCACAAGTTGAGAGAAATTTTGAATTTAAAAGATCCAAACAATCTTGCTGGGCTGTCAAAACATTCCAATTGTAACCATATCCTCAATCTCGAAGTCCCTAAAACACCAAGACAGTGTGTTAGAAAAAATGTATACTTATACAGCGATATGCAATACAAATGCTGTGAACATCAGATTCATGTGTTGTCTTCACACCATGTCAGAAGACCGTCATGAATTTTCATCATTATATGCGTTAGAACATGCCATCAAATCTTTAAGAGGATGAAGAAAATCTACACTCAATGCTATTAAGCAGTTAGTTTATGCTGACTCATGCCCCAAATGGGAGTCAATGACCAATCACGTTTCAATGAATTTTGTTTTACAATCAATGACAGTTGTATTTCACCTCACTTTATCAATTTCTCTTTGCAACCTCCTGCTTTTGTGATAAAGAATGCTCCTCCTTACTGTCTAACAAATACATTGAATGTAGTAAATAATGAACAGATTCCTTCAAACACACATTTGATAATTGTGTATTCAATACTTGGTTTTAAATAATGATTTTACAGAGTTATTTACTAAAAATAAATTAATAACCTATAATGTTGGTTATAATTACAGTCCGGATGTTAGGCACTTAGAAATTCAAAATAGGCAGGCAAAAAGGCACTACAAATCACTTGAGAATATTTTCGCACCAAATTCTTTCACAAAATTGGGCAGTTTGTCATTTACTGTTATCCGTTCTTTAGGTATCTTAAAAAAAACTGTTCTAAAGTTAAAAAAAAAAGCCACATACACTCGTCGCACCACTTTGTCTTTCAAGCACCTGTCTGTGAATGAGGACTGCAGACTGAATGCAGTGTTACCAAGATCAAAAATAATATTGCCAGTCACCTAAAGGTTTCAGCACCAGGTGTGAGAAACAAAGCTTGAGCCATCTACCCTCTTTTTCACTCAGCAATGTTTGTATTGAAAAGAAGCAAAGAACTTTTCTCCAAGCCTTAGAGGCGGAGCATAATACAGTGGGACATAGTATAGGGCTATTTCGCTTAACGGGAATGCATGAGGTGGAAAAATACAATATTTACCTAACGGGAGTGCTTTGAGGGGGGAAACTATATACCTGCTAGGTTATTACCACCCTTATCCTAAATATTCTAAGGGAATTTATAAAAATAACACTTGAAAACATCTATGAAATGATTTGTGCCATGAAGTTTGTCCATTTCAATTGTTTTCATTGAAATACTGAGTTAATTTCGACAAAAAAATGCAAATAGTCATTTATAGGCATTATAAACTGAAATAGGCATTTATAGGCAAAATTAACTTCATGGAAAACTCTAGGCCTGTTGGTATGAACTTATATGAAGTCACTTTTACAATAACTATAATAAATAACTATAGGCATATTCCCTAACATCCGGTCTCTAGTTATAATATACAGTTTGATGTCTATTGCAACAGGCATAATATAAAAAATAGGACTATTAATTATATAAAAAACTATAAATGAAATATACCAATTTATTATACTGAAAGATAGGAAATAAAAAACGAGTAGAATTTTATGAGATTTTATAAAGTTATCTTGGACTCAATGTGGTTGTCGAAATCTGCCACGACACCAGGATGTAGTTTAAAAAATATCAACATGTTTTGATAGAAAACCAGAGATTTCCACATTACATAAAAGTTTGGAAAGTCGACCCACAGTAGGTAAAAGTGAAACATTGAACTACATTAGGTAAAAGTTGAGAAAATGAAGGTGACGATGAGAAATTCCCACATTTAGGGAAGTTGGAAATTTTAGGCAAAATGGAACTGAGATTTCCCCAAAAAATTAGAAAGGGAGAAAATAACTGAATATATACCCGCAATTGAGACGAAAGAAGAAATTGGGACTGGAAGTAAACATCAATAAAACTAAATAAATGATCACACATAGAAATACATTATAAAATGGAAATGGACAGTTAATGACAAATGAGGGAAATTTGAATAATTTATATATGACTGCAAATTATTGCATTTATCTCTCGATGATTTCATACAAAAACATAATATGCATGTATTGCAACAGAGCATAATCACAATGATAATAAAAAATAGGACTATTATTTATATAAAAAAACCATAAAACTATATATAATACTTTTGTATTCACGTAGAGTTTCACAGCCGGAGTTGCTATGATGATCTTGATGAAGATTTTCGGGCTGTAGGCCATGGTCGTGAGGCTTGTAGTTCCCAGACGTTTCGCCAGAGACTGGCAATTCTGTCCACTGTCTGTCCTATTTATACGTTCACCGCGATGTCTTCGTAAGTTATATCTGCCTTCTGATTGGTCAGCGTTAGGGACTTCCAATGCTCCAATGAGATTGCTGTTTGATGGTCTAGTCGACTGTACGTTATATCTGCCTTCTGATTGGTCAGCGGTAGGGACTTCCATTGTTCCAATGAGATTGCTGTTTGATAGTCTAGTCAACTGTACTTGCAGAGGTTTACATTTTGCGTTTTTTAGAATCATTATAAGTCAACAAAGTATGGATGCAGTTTCTAAAAAACGCAAAATGTAAACCTCTGCAAGTACAGTCGACTAGACTATCAAACAGCAATCTCATTGGAACAATGGAAGTTCCTACTGCTGACCAATCAGAAGGCAGATATGTACAGTCAACTAGACCATGAAACAGCAATCTCATTGGAGCAATGGAAGTCCCTAACGCTGACCAATCAGAAGGCAGATATAACTTACTAAGACATTGCGGCAAACGTATAAATAGGACAGACAGTGGACAGAATTGCCAGTATCAAGACAACCCTTGAGGATGCCAGACGCAGTCTCTGGCAAAACATCGGGGATCTACAAGCCTTACGACCACGGCCTACAGCCCGAAAATCTTCATCAAGATCATCATACATATAATACTTATTCATTATACCGGAAGATAGGAAATAAATAATCACATTTAAAATGCTGATTAGTCATACTAAAAGTTCATACAAGGGCTTTTAGGAAATAAAAACGCGTAGAATTTTGATATTTTATAAGCATCCAGGACTCATATCGAAACCTGTTGCAACAACACCAGGATGTAGTTTCAAAATGTCAACATGTTTTGACAGTCTATGGATAGATGCTTATATAAGTTTATATAAGCTATAACAAAACATAATTATATAAGTAGTTATACAATCAGGGCCTGAAAAGACCAGATTTTTCCACATCTTGGTAAACTTTTAGGAAAATTTAAGGCTAAATGGAACTAAGGTTTCCACAGATTTTTGGAGCGGGGAAAGGAAAAACAATCAAATATAAACTCGCGATTTTTACATGGAAATTCGACTAGAAGCAGGTATCAAAGGACTCGTTGCTTGATATGGACATGAATTCTTCTCTCAGTTTATATGAGTATAATTACAACTTCCAATAAGTAATTTCCAGGTGAAATATTGCTTGAATACAATACTTAAAAAGAGATAATATTCTCTACAATTGATTGAACTTAATGAAATTCTGATTTAATATAATAACTTATAGAATTAAATAGAGATATTCTCTACATTTGAATAAATAAATAAATTAATAGATAATATTCTCTACTATTGAATTAAATAACTTAGAAATTCTGTGAGAGATCATATTCTCTATCTTTGATAATAACTAGTAATTTTTAGAATAAGTTATAATATTACAATTAGTTAAACTGAGCTCTCTCATACGAGTATTTTAATGTAACTAAATTAGCGTCATAAACCAAAGGGCTTTTTATATAGATATTCAAGTCTGTTACTTAGGTTAAGTGTTGTATTTTTAAAGGAGTTTATTATATTTTGTTGCAAAGTATATATGTTTAAATAAAGCTGTAATTTTGCAAGTGTGACTGTGTGGTATTTCTAACGGAGTCAGCATTCAGAGCTGAAAATAACGGTACATGCCGTCAGCTTGGCAACAGTGCATTGACTCACTACTGCCTTAACAATGCATTCCTTTTGCCTTCCGCTCGAGAATAATGAAACTTAGTTAAATAATATCTACCATATATTAATATATCACACCTTTTTTCACATTACCAGTATAACCTGTCCTTGTAGGTTATAATAACATGTGTAAAAGCTATAAAATTGCCACAAGATGGCAGGACATTGTAAAATCGGAATGATTAACATTTATAATTAAATAATCAATTGAGTTGGTGTTTACTTGATGAAAATCCATATTTATTAATTAAATAAAAATAAACACATGAGAGCATATAACAGAAATTTAGAAAATTCAAAATATGCTAACCATCTATTCCAATTTAATCATTGTTTCGATCCAAATTTTGAAATTTTACATATTTGTGATAAGGGTAAGAAGTTAGATCTTTTGGAGGCTGTAGAAATTAATAAATTTAAAAGTAGTAAAAAACTGTTAAATTCTCAACTTGATTTGAATGAATCCCCTTTGTTAAATTTAAAAATTTAAATAAATATTGTTGTATTGTTGCTTAGATCAGTTGGAACACAATTCATAATTTGTTAACATATCTGAAGAAGGTACAGTGTACCGAAACAGCTGTCACTGAATTATATAATAAATATGAAAATCAAATAAAACGTTTTATTTTTATTTAACACATTGGTGACGGGCCACGGAGATCTCCGTGTTTAAATGGCCAGCGCTAGACAACGGGCCACGGAGATTTCCGTGTTTACGTTTTCTATGGTTTTCCAGCCTCTTCGCTTTTGAAGGAGCATGCAATTTTGTTTATTCTCATTGTGAAATAAACTTTAGTTCTTTTTGTACCCCTCTCTTCTCTTTTATGAAATTACCAAATTTACAGAAAGAGTTGTTTACAATTTTAAGACAGATGGCTGATGAAATATGGAATTTTAGAGCCGATAGTTAGGCGATTACCGGGATTTGTAATGTAACCTGTAAATATCTGTTGTAGAGGGGAAAAATTTAGAAGAAACTCTATTTTGCGTTCTAGAGCCGAATTTATATCTGTGGCATCATGTCTACCAGGATAAATAGCAGAAAATTTGCTCGCAAGAAAGACGATAACTTGTGGAAAAATAAGGATTAACAGAAGGCTTCCAAAATCATTTGTGGAAGCAGGAAATAAACTCAAACCAGGTAGAATGTGTATTTGTAGTCAGTCGGGGGACCTTTTGCTACCACCCTCGAAATCTAAATAACGCTGTAAGAACGTTTCGTCCCATTGCAAATTCAGGCAACACGAGAGTGGGAGGGGTAAAGTTGTAAAAATGCCCTATTGAATACTTCACAAGTACAGGGTTGATTACAAATGATTGGAGCGATGTTCATGATTTTATGGTAGCTGTAGTTTTTCGACCGATATTTTCATTCACGAACTTTCACAGATACATAGAGCAACTTTCCCAGGTGTTTTTTGAGATATTACAGGTGCTCCATATGCTCCCCCTTGGTGATTGTTTCTGCATATATTCCGTCTGTAATCAAGTTCGTCCCCTAACGCCGACTTAAACCTTTCCCTATTCATTTTGTGTTCAAGGCAGTGATTATGGCGAGCTCGTCAGTTCTGGTAAGTCTACTGTTAAAGGATAGGCACACACACTGAATCTTTCACATACCCCCAACAAAAAAAAATCGCACGGCGTCAAATCGGGGGAGCGTGGAGGCCATGACAACAATTTCTGATCATTCTCTCCACTGCGACCGATCCATCGGTTTGGCAATCTCATGTTTAAAAATTCACGAACATCGTGATGGAAGTGTGGTGGAGCACCATCCTGCTGGTAGATGAAGGTCTCACTGTCGGTCGTCAGCTGCGGCATGAGCCAATTTTCCAGCATGTCCAGGTACACGTGTCCTGTAACGTTCTGCTCGCAGAAGAAAAAAGGGCCATAAACTTTGAACTGAGAAACCGCACAGAACACACTAACTTTTGGGGAGTCGCGAATGTGCTGCACAATAACGCGGGGATTTTCTGTGCCCCAGATTCGCACATTGTGTTTGTTCACTTTGCCATTCACAAAGAATGTTGCTTCGTCACTGAAGACAAGTTTCTCACAAAAACCATCCTCATCCATAAACTGCTGCATTTGTGTACAAATTCAAACCGACTCACTTTGTCAATGGGCGTAAGGGCTTGTAGAAATTGCAAGTGGTAAGGTTTATGCTTCAATCTTTTCCGCAAGATCTTCCAAACGGTCGGTTGTGGAATGTTCAGCTCTCTGCTCGCTTTTCGTGTTGATTTCTGTGGGCTACGTGTGAAACTCATCGCACACACTCTCAACCTTTTCTTCACTCACTGAAGGACGACCCGTTGATTTCCTTTTACAGAGGCATCCTGTAGCTTTAAATTGCGCATACCATCGCCGAATGGAGTTGGCACTCGGTGCATCTTTCTCGAACTTCGTTCTGAAGTGTCGTTGCACAGTTATCACAGATTGAGTTGAATGAAATTCAAGCACAGCATATGCTTTCTCCTCGCCTGTCGCCATCTTTGATAACTGCTGCGCTCTCTCGGTTTTAAAGCTGAAACACGGCTGCGAGAGAAAACAAAAAAAAACCTTATGAGTTTTTATACATAACTTTAAAGTTCTGTGAAGATATGTCAAATAAGATCGCTACAATAAAATCATGAAATCGCTCCAATCATTTGTAATCACCGTGTATGTGAAGGGTGTAGACAGGGTTGACCAGTACCTATCATATTACTCCATCCTTAGAAAAACAGTGAAATGAAGCAAGAAAGTTGTATTGTGGCTTTTGAATTGTGCACTCTTTAATGCTTTTTGGGTCTATAAATTTCAAAATCCTAACAATATGTCAAACAGAAGTTTTTTGCTTGAAACAGCCTCTTGTTTGGCAGTCGTCAAATTAGGAACAGATGACAGGGAAGAGGAGGAAAGACAGAGTGAAAAGGACACCATGTCAAGACCCACCAAGAAGGCTGAGACATGAAGAAACATAAATTAACACCAACTGTGAAAAAAAAAACCTTCCAAACCTTGCCACGTTTTTAGTGAACACAAGAAAAGAAACTGGCTACATAATATTATGCTCTTTTGCCCTGTGCCTTTACATAAAGGGAAATGTTTCTAACGCTATCAAACCCTCAATTTCTACTATGGTGAGAACACTAATAAAGATTTACTTATGCATTATTGTTAATGACTAAATATATTGATGTAAAAATCACACTGTGTTAGCGCGATTTAAAATTTAAAAGTCCACGCTACTGACAGAAATGTCCGGTCTAGCAGCGGTTGGTGGAATGCACAGCTGTCGGTCATCAATGTGTTAATTTATAATTAATTCCAAAACAAATTTTAAGAATTTATATTTAAAGGAAGTGACACTATGAGGTTAATTTTAGATATGAGTTGGATATTTTAAGAAATGGATGTTTACTCACTTTCAATTTGTTAGGTTCCGATGGGACAAGTATACAGCCATGGAAGTGGATGGCTGGTTATAGTAAACAGAGAGTGCCTACAACACATAATGCAGGTAAGGGGGAGAAGTGAAAGACATTTTTTTAAATCACTAAGAAGTTACATTATGAGGTTCAATTTAATATTTGAGTTTGTATTCTTTAACATTCTTACTTCATATGTCTATTTTTTTGGACGATCATTTCAAAGCTATTGCTCCATCTTCAGCTTGTTCACAAACTGGTTTTTTCTTTTCTTCAAGTTATCGGCCCTGGATCTGTGTTCCAAAGAACTTGGTAATGAGGCTCCTTTCTCCAAGAATTTCAAAGTTCATAATTTTCTCCTTGTTCTTCTGTATATAGATTTTATCTCATATTGTGAGTTCATTGGTATGTTCTAACTGTTTTAATAATTTTGTATTTATATATATTTTCTGTTTCTCTCTCCAAACATGAGCTGCTACTGCAATTTTTCCACTTCTCCCTTTTTTACATTTATGTGTTCTTTAATTATAATGTTTAATTTTTCTCTTTGTTTTCCCTATATCACAATCTGCACATTTTATTTGACATATTCCTGATTTCTTATTATCTTCAATTTTTTCATTTTTGTTAGTTTTCATAAGTTTTTTAAAACTATAATCATTCTTTGGTGCTAATTTGACGTTGAATTTTTTTTAAATTATTGTGTGCCCATGGGTGATGTGTAAATTTCTTGTATCTCCTTTCCTTTGGCTTTTCTATCTGAAGAGTGCTTTCATTTTTCAATTTCTGTTTTTTGTACTTATCAATTTTTTTGTGTATAATTTTTTTCTTCAAAACCATTTTCTGTTGTTACCTTATTATAAATACAACAGGGCCTAAGTGCAGATATCATAAAAAATGGCAAAACAGATGGAACAGAGGCGATATATATTTATGTTTTATACCGGACGATAGAGGAAAAATAATCAACGTTGGAAACTCTAAATAAAACCATAATCGGAGTTAGGAAAAGGGCTTTAAGAGATAAAAAAGATGGAAAAAAATTAAGGAAATATGAAAAGATCTGGAAGTTGCAGAAACAGCTCAGGTCTTGGGAAAAACATATTTTTCAAGCTATTAGGACAGAATTACGAAAATACCAGGAATATGGCACCTTTTGAATAACACATTATATAAGGAGACAAACAACTTATATAATCTACACCTGACAAAACCAAATTATTACCCCATATTAAGAAATAATGGCTATGACCGCCGCGGGCTCTCGCTGGAAGGGGAAAAATGTCGGAATAAATACCCGCGATTTTGAGACTAAAGATTAGATTGAGGGCAGCTTGTGGGAACGCTCTGAGACGGACATGAATTCAAACCTCGGCGTGTGTGAGTATATTTGCAATTTATAATAAGTTCCAGGTTGGACAAATTAACTTTAAAATATTGAATAATTAACTTTAAACTATTTGAATCATAAACTTTAACATATTTGAATTAAATTGAATAAATCAAGAATTTGATAATTTTTAGGGAAAACTTTAAGTTGAACACATTAGATTTTTCTATAACAGAGAGTCGAAAGAAAGACCTCAACTTTAAAACGAAATACTACACTCACTTCTGAGTTCTCTCATTATTTAACGTAGCTGTATAAGTAAATTCACGTCATAAAATAAATAATGTTACTTTGTATATAAGGCTATAATTACGTGTATTTTTATGTATAAATTATTTCAGTTAAGTGTTCTAATATATATATTTGTGTTAATAAAGTGGGGTTGTTGGGAACTGTGTGGAATTAATAACGGTACAGGCATTCCTTTCCATAAATAAAAGCTGACCTTGAGGCCACCCTAACCTTGGTAACAAATACACGTCTTCCACAGGCAGACTGACGTCAGTTGAATGCTATTACAATAAAACCATTGCCCTTTCAAGCTCTTCTCGCTACCGTATTACAGATCCTATAAAGGTCGTAATAAATTTGGTGCCTGGCGGTGTGATATATTCGTGAGCATAATCCTATATTAGAATCGCGGATAAGGAAACGAACCCTAAAATTTCAATCCACACAGGTCAGCGATCGCAACTTTTCATCTATATATATTATTTACAGGAGATTTTTTTTTTCCTCTACATAATCACATGAGAGAAGTCAGAAATTTAAAATAATTAGATGAGCAATCATTATTAATAAAAGAATATTTTAATTGTGTTTAATTTCAGCATAAATTAACTTTGTGACTTGTGTATCATTTACAGCACAGATTTTGGGACATTTTCTTTGTATTGGTTGAATTAATTCTCTTTAATAGTGGTAAAGTTAATTTATGTTGACGTGTCCAATAGTTTTCATTTAGTGTTTATGTAAATGTTTTTTAAGTTGTGATTTTTTACTGGAAGTGTTTTATTTTGTTTAGAATAAGTGATTAATTGTGTTAAGAGATATTGTGTGTGGTATTAAGACATTTAGGTACTATTACATTGTGGGAATCAGAAACTTAGGTGTTGTACTAATAGGTAGAACGACTCTTGACACTTTGCAGTAAGGATAGTTACGTTAAGTTTAATTGTTGTGTTCGTAAATAATAGAGAAGATAATGCCTCCCAAAATGAATCTGCAAATTCCCGACGAGGTGTCCCAGGCAATAGGAGAATTGTCGTCTAGGATGGTAGCACAAGAGGCCATCTTGGCACAATTTAGAGAACAGATTGTATCAGTCGCAGCCAATTCCGCGACACCCTCCGTGGCGACGCCCCCACCTCCGAATATAGACTCAGCTAGTGGAGCAGCTCTAATAGACCAGATTCCCCCATGGGACGGAATTTCCTCGAGCATGTCGATAGAAGCTTTTTTAGATATGGTACATACTTTGGGCACGATAAACCGATGGACCAATGAAATTAAAGTTATGATATTAAAGACAAAATTAACAGGGGATGCTAGGGCCTTTTTAGAAGCCGATGCAAGATTAATACGCGCGGATTACGATACCTTGGCTAGACGACTCAAAGAACGGTTCTCCACCAGTGACCCCGAGAGATACGCCAGAAAGTTAGCCGAAGTAAAACAAGGAGAGGAAGAACCGGTTCGGCGGTTTGCCGATAGATGCATGCGTTTAGGACAATTATCGACACCCCATAAATCAGATCCAGTGGCACAGGCAACGGTGATAGAGGAGGCTGAAAGTAGAACATTACTAGCTTTCCTTAGAGGAATAAATGGGCGAATGCGAAGATATCTCAAATTTCTTCCCCGGCCACCCTAGAGGAAGTGGTGCAAATAGCCCTAAAATGGGAAGACGTGGACATAGAGGAAACGGGCGCCCAAGACGCCGAGGCGCATAGATACCAACACGATGTCGATTTAGGATCAAAACCCGAGGGACATAGAAACTACCCTCCCCCGCGGGATAGTCCATCCCAAGGCCCCTCAGGGAACATGTCAGCTATCCCGTACAGAGAGGCAATAATATGCAACTACTGTGCTAAGCCCGGACATACGGTATTCGATTGTCGAACCTATGCCGCCCAAACAGGATAGGCCAGTAAATAGATTTACGCGAACTGGTTCCCTTAGATATGAACGGGCACCATTTCGAAATCATGTCCCCCCAAGGAATTCAGGATCCAACCCAGGAGGGAATTCTAGTAATAGAGACCCTCCTCCCCGTCAAACTAGTAGGGAGTGTTGTCTGCCACCAGACCGGACACTTTTCCCGGGAATGCCCACGTAAGAGGGAGAACCCATAGGGGTAACACAAAAATAAGGTCAAATATTACAGGCCTACCAGTGGACAGCGGAATATAAAGTAAATAAATTTTTGTTTATAACGTGTGAACGACAGTATAAACCATAGTGGTAACGTAAGGAAGGAAATACAAGTGGGGTAGTAAATAAAACCAATACAAGCTGTGTAAACAAAAGAAGATTAAAGGACTATTCACATTAAGGATTAGGATAACATATTATAATCATATTAGGTTCAGATGTCAAAAGAAGATCGAAGATTAAAGGACTGTTAACATCAAGGATTAGGACAGCTTATATTATAATCATATTAGGATTAGATGTGTAAGAACTGAGAGGAAATTTATTCTCGATAGATTTCGCAAATTTTTCCACCCATTAAGGTGATGTTTAATCGCGATGAGGCAAGGCATTTCGATTGCACAAAAATTCAAAAACATAATCGGCATATTTAACATCGAATAAGTTTCCTCTAAGTTAAACATAAAGTAAATGTAACTCACCTGGAACTTATGTAAGAGGGACACGTGGTCCCACACGGCTTGGCGCATCATCGGAAACTAACAGTATACGACGCAGGGCATCGGGGAGGCTTCCATCCACCGGCACATGGTCCGGCATGATGAAAATTTGCCGATCACCATCCACTATCACCGTCGTCACCCAACGGGCCGAATGACGACGGAGCCGGACCACCTCAAGCTCTCGGTGATCCGGCAACTCTGCCACGGACACCAGATTTCCTGCTACACATCAGGAAATTACACATTAATAATCATATAAATGAGAACAAAAAATAGCATACCTTATCAGGAAGATACTCACCGGACGACATGGTGATAGAAAGACAGAGGTCTCATTACGCTCGACACCCCTTTATATACACCCTCCGGAGAAGACATGACGTAGGCATGTTAAACACGGATGACAAATTTTATGGGTAGTCATACTTGCAAAATTTTGGAAATTCGCCCTTAAGATAATATATGATAGAGAATAACCGTCGGTTTTGCAAACCTATGGTTATGTCTCGGGGGGGGGGGAGGAATATTATAAATACAACAGGGCCTAAGTGCAGATATCATAAAAAATGGCAAAACAGATGGAAACAGAGGCGATATATATTTATGTTTTATACCGGACGATAGAGGAAAAATAATCAACGTTGGAAACTCTAAATAAAACCATAATCGGAGTTAGGAAAAGGGCTTTAAGAGATAAAAAAGATGGGAAAAAATTAAGGAAATATGAAAAGATCTGGAAGTTGCAGAAACAGCTCAGGTCTTGGGAAAAACATATTTTTCAAGCTATTAGGACAGAATTACGAAAATACCAGGAATATGGCACCTTTTGAATAACACATTATATAAGGAGACAAACAACTTATATAATCTACACCTGACAAAACCAAATTATTACCCCATATTAAGAAATAATGGCTATGACCGCCGCGGGCTCTCGCTGGAAGGGGAAAAATGTCGGAATAAATACCCGCGATTTTGAGACTAAAGATTAGATTGAGGGCAGCTTGTGGGAACGCTCTGAGACGGACATGAATTCAAACCTCGGCGTGTGTGAGTATATTTGCAATTTATAATAAGTTCCAGGTTGGACAAATTAACTTTAAAATATTGAATAATTAACTTTAAACTATTTGAATCATAAACTTTAACATATTTGAATTAAATTGAATAAATCAAGAATTTGATAATTTTAGGGAAAACTTTAAGTTGAACACATTAGATTTTTCTATAACAGAGAGTCGAAAGAAAGACCTCAACTTTAAAACGAAATACTACACTCACTTCTGAGTTCTCTCATTATTTAACGTAGCTGTATAAGTAAATTCACGTCATAAAATAAATAATGTTACTTTGTATATAAGGCTATAATTACGTGTATTTTTATGTATAAATTATTTCAGTTAAGTGTTCTAATATATATATTTGTGTTAATAAAGTGGAGTTGTTGGGAACTGTGTGGAATTAATAACGGTACAGGCATTCCTTTCCATAAATAAAAGCTGACCTTGAGGCCACCCTAACCTTGGTAACAAATACACGTCTTCCACCTGCAGACTGACGTCAGTTGAATGCTATTACAATAAAACCATTGCCCTTCTCAAGCTCTTCCTCGCTAAACCGTAGTATTCATAATCCTATCAAGGTCGTATGATACCGTAATGGTGTTCTTTTTTCTTTTTCTATTTCATTGCAAATTTCCATCGTTCATAGGTTATATTTAAAAGCCTATGTACTAGGCTGTTGACCCTCCATGGTATCTTTACCTCATCATGGTGGAGTGGCTTGCATGCTTAAATGATCCTGAGAGCTATGCTGGCAGTAGCATTGCTGCCGATAGGGTTACCCATGCCGGACTGGTCGAAGGTGATAAGCCAGACGAAAAAAGTACCTTGGTCGAAAGAGTGACGATCTTTCACTGTAAAAATACAACCATCAAGAAATGCGGACATGGGTTCAACTGTGGTAAAATTTTCCGGAGGTCAAATAGTCCCCCATTCGGTTTTCCGGGAGGGACTACTTCAGGGAACCTATGCCAAAGGCTTAAACACAGGGACATGGAATGCTAGGACTCTATACAATAGCGGGGCACTAGAGATATTAACGCGAGAATTAGATAAATCGCCCTTGGATATAGTTGCTTTACAGGAAGTTAGGTGGCCAGGAGAAGGTAGTCAGGAAGCTTTGCATTATACTAAGGGGTGCAGAAAGACCTGCATTTGGAACGGGTTTTTTAGTCAGAAGGAGGATCCTGTCCGCTATCCGAGATATTAAGTTTGTTAGTGATAGGATATCATACATAATTCTAAAGGGTAAACAACATGATTTTATAATTGTAAACGTACATGCCCCCACAGAAGATAAAGATGACAAGATCAAGGATGAGTTCTACGAATAATTAGAATACGTATTTGATAGCATTTCACGATAAATGAAAATTGTCTTTGTGATTTTAATGCAAAAGTGGGACGGGAAGACATATTCAAACCAACAATAGGCAAATTCAGTCTTCATGAAGACAGTAACGTTAGATTAGTCACCTTCGCCACATAAAAGAATCTCATTGTTAAGAGCACAACATTTCAGCATAAGGATATTCATAAATACACCTGGACGTCTCCAGATGGCGAAAATCGGAACCAAATAGATCATGTATTAGTGGACAAATGCTGACACAGTAGCATCATCGATGTTAGATGAGTTAGAGGGACAGACTGCAATTCGGATCATCATCTGGTCAGAGTGAAAATTAGACGGCTCTCGCTAATGAGAATTATATCAGGGAATTAGTATAGAAAAGAAAGGGTTTCAGGCTAGAACAAACATAATTCGGAATGAAAATGAGGATATGATTGCAGATTCCAGGAGTATATTAAATAGATGGAAAAGTTACTTTAATCAGCTATTAAATGTACATACAGAACAGGACATTGAGAAGGATAATTTACAGACAGCAAAAATGCTAGTTGCAGAACCAAGTGCATTAGAGATTGAAATGGTGATTGAAAAATTGAAGATGTATAAAGTATCAGGTTCAGATGAGATCCCAGCAGAACTGATAAAATCAGGGGGAGAAAAATTGATGGACCTCATGCGGTGTTGAGTTTTTGCAACAAGTGCAGGCGAGCGCACAACATGTAGGGCTCAACTACAGTATGAGGCGTTTTTAAATCATAAATGGAAGTTTTAAACCACGAGTGAAGTATGAGAAACTAATCAGGGATTAATGAGTGTTACATACTAGAAATAAACAACCTGACTGCCGATCACCTTTAAACACAGGGCAATAGAAGTTAAATCATGTTCAGAACTAAATGAGGGTTAGAATAACTAGTAATGGAATGAAATCAGGGATTGCTCATCTACACCATAAGCGACATATAGTAAACTGGTAATAATAACTTTAAAAATATTCCCCTAAAAACACATAACGAGCCTGAATATTATGTCCAAATAAGACTAGCTAAATTCACCTGGAAAGAAAATTGTATTTATACTAAGGGAATCAAAAGCGAGTTTCAATATTAACCAGACCATAAGCTAAAAATTTTTCCCACCATTCTTTAAAACATGCACAAGAGAAACAGCTTCACCCCCGGACCTGTGGCTCACCGGCCCATACCAGGAGGGAACCAAGATTGGGGTCCTGGAGACTTCACATACCTACACAACATAGGAGCTACCAGGACCAGCTGCCCCACCACACATATCTCTTGATGGAGGCCATCACGTAGAGAAGTGCCCAGTCTATCAACAAGAAAACCAACCCAGCAACAAAACCCCACTACCTCCAATGTCAACCCTAACCTCTAATCTAACCTACCCAATGTCACACCTATCTGCTGAGCATCCAAGCAAAACACCACTTTATGAAGAAATTCCATCAACCCATCCTGAAATTGTCCTTGGACCTATCTGGGTATGGTATGCGACCTAGGCAATCAAACAAATGATAATACCTTGAACTACGAGCCCAGGACATGATTTACTACCCAGGCATCATGCCAGTACATGGACCATGGTGGACCCAAACCCTGACCCTCAAGCAGAGACTCCAACTTACAGCAAGGAATGAGAGGTGCTAATAAAAATAAAAGTGAAGTATTATAGGTCTACAAATGAACAGTATAGAAGTGAAAATCAAAAAAATATTTAGACATAAACTTTAGACGACAGTGTGAAAGCGTGGTGGTCAACAGAAAGGAAATAAATGTAGCGAGTGGTGCAATTTTAAAATAATGAAACTCAAGAGAACTATGAAAAAAAAAAAGATTTTTGAAAACGAAGGACTAAGAGTATTAAGTATTAGGATATCTATATATAAGGGGAAAAAAAAAAAAAGGTTTAGATGTGTAAGAACTTTATTCACGATAGATATGCAAATTTTTAACATCACCTAAGATTATGTTCAGTCGCGATGAGGCAAGGCATTACGATGGATAAATGACGAAATGGGTAAAGTTAGAAACACAAATGATATACCTGACATCGGGATAAATTTCCCTCAAAGTTAAACAAAGTAAGAAATACTCAATATTAATGTTGATTTGTTCTTGGACATGTTTCAAAACAATTCTCTGTTTTATCTTCAGCTGGGAAAGCTGAAGATAAAACAGAGAATTGTTTTGAAACATGTCCAAGAACAAATCAACATTAATATTGAGGTAAGATGTCCAGACCAAAAATAATATAATTAAAATAACCTCAAAATATAACTTCCTAAAATTAAATATTAAGAAATACTCACCTGGAAACTTAAGAGATCGCCATTAGGAAATCCGTTTTATGCTTTAATCAAATAACTTCAATATTCGGAATAGCAAAACACAATAAAGCAGGGATCCACGATAAATATGTATGCCTGCATCAGGCGTCGACGCAGGGCCTCGGGCAGAAAAGGCTCCACTGGCACATAGTCCAGTAGGTGGAATTTCTGCAACGCGCCATCGACGACCATCATCGCCTCCCAGTGCCCTACCTGCCGATGCAGGCTGACCACCTCTACTTCCCGGTGGTCTGGGATCTCGGAGATAGATACCAACGGTACACCTACAAAAATAAAAACTACATATAGACGAAAAGAAAAAATAACATACCTTCTAGAATAAAACCCTTGGCACTAAAATACTCACGAGAACTCATGTTGTGTAATGTAAATGAGGAAGGATAGGACCAGCCACCCCTTTTAAGTACCACCCTCCAGAGAAGGCATGATGTAGGCATGTTAAACACGGATGACTAAGTCTATGGGTAGTCACTCGCAGCTAATATGGATTCCAAAGGTTTTGAAAATCTTCTTTTAGAAGATAGGATGATGGAAAATGACAATCAGTTTTGCAAACCTATAGTCATCTTTCGGGGGAGGGGTTTTTTTTATAAATACAACAGGGCATAATTGCAATTATAATAAAAAATTGATAAAATAGACTTAAGCAGAGGTGATATATACTTATGTATTATACCGGAAGATAGAGGAAAAATAATCAACTTTGAAAACTCTGATAAGACCATAATCAAAATTTATACAAGGGCTTTAAGAAATAAAAAACGAGGGAAAAATTAATAAAATATTAGAATATCTGCGAAAATGCATGTCAAAATCCAACAGGACAGGTTTTGGATCAACACGTTTTCAAGCTATTAGGACACATTTACAAAAGTTCAAAATAAAGCTGAAAATACTGTACAGAAGTTCAGATTGTGTAGTATAAAAACAATTTTCTTTAAAGTTCCAGGTGAATATATCACTTTGAAATATTTTTTTGAATAAGTAAAGATATTAATTATCTTTAGCTTTGAATAAAATAACTTTAAAACAGAGATAATAATTCTCTGTTACTTGTAAATATTAACTATAACGTAGAAATATTAAACTTAGAAGTCATTTGAGAACGAATTTTTATAACTTAATATTATTCGTTTTTAAACACCTTAATGATGGACAAATTATATTTGAAAAAAAAAATATACGCCTAGGCTGAGGTTTGAACCCAGGACCTTTGACTTTCTATGTCAATGTTCTTCCATCTGAGCTGGAAGAGCATTGACATAGAAAGTCAAAGGTCCTGGGTTCAAACCCCAGTCTAGGCATATATTTTTCTTTTCAAATATAATTTTCTAACTTGTTTTAAATAAGAAAATATTCAATAAAATATTCTGAGTTCTCTCATTTTAGTATGTTAACTCGTCTAAATTAGCATCATAAAATAAATATTTGTTATTTGTGTTTAAGTCTTAATTACGAGTATTTAGGTGTGGTATACTTAACGTCGCAAAAAATTTTCATCTAATTGCTTATGCCACTGATGCACTAAACACTTTTAAACATTGTTTATTTTTTATTATTTCACTCACCTCATACTTCATAACTTCTTGCAGACCTAGGTTTCATCACAACATTTGTGACATTCTCAATGCTGTGTCATGTTCACAACTGACGTCCAACGGCCTTCTATCCTTGCAGATTGACCGCGCCATCTGATGGCTGACTGACAAATTTCCTAATCAGTCCTCTCTCCTTATAACTGGGTATTTCAAAATTCATAGTTGTATTTTCATTCTTGCATATGTAAATTTTTTCCCAATAATAAAAAATAAACAATACTAAAAAACCTCAGTGTTAATTCCTATATACATAACTTTTAAACATCTTCCAATGTTGCAACTTTTTTTTTTGTATTTATATATTTACATAAAACATGATCGTCCTACATTGCTTACTTTGCTACTTTCTGCTATTTTCCCTCCTCTTCCTATGTTGTTCCAACGTTGCCACCATCGACAACCCAAAATACTCCAGATGTTGCCAACATCACTTCCACGTTCCCTGGATTTCACCTACGTTAGAGTATTTGATGTGTGTTACAGTAATTGATTTAGGTTTGGTTAGCTTTTAGGTTCCTTGCTATTTAAATGTGATTTGATAAGTAAAATAAATTACCTCTTCATATCTGTTATTCTTTGAAAAATTCAAAATGTAGGACGGTTATCACGTAAAATCATATTTCCACCAGTTCATTTCGCGTTAATTATACATATTTAGAAAAGTTCTGGGAATTTTGTGTCAATGTTTGTCATACTGATTTCACATACATATACCGCCAACTGCTGGAGGTTGCATTTATCTTTCTGGGATTACATGGAGCACTAGTGCATGCGCATTGCGATTTTATAGAACTTAGAAGATTTTTTTGCGACGGTAAGTACACCTTATCCGAGTATTTTTCTGAAGGGTATATTTAATTCAGTGCAAGATACATAGATGTTTGAATAAAGTTGTGGTTTACTGTTCTGTGTGTGTGGAATTTGTAACGGAACCGACATTCCAATCTATATTTAGCAGACAACCTCTATACCACTTCCCAAGGCCTTGACAGCTCTCCTGTTGTTACCGCTCGAGCAAAGTCTTAGTTAAATAACATATGCATAGAAATTATTGACTTCATGCCCTTTTTCGCTACCACTATAATCTGATGTATCCAGGTCGTAATATACGTAACAAAAATAAATTACATTACAAATTACTAAATAATGTTTCATATTCACAAGAACAAAAATAGCAACTTTTGTTCCATCAACTACTCACCTCAAACAAATTCAGGGTATGAAATTGGATGCAGGGGGCATTACATTCAGAACACAGGATGCATGTCCTCAGAAGACTCTCGACAAACAGAAATTGAAGACACTCTTCTTTGTTTTTATTATCCATTCCATGCATCTCAATGATGGATAAACCACATTTGAAGAGAAAAATTATACGCTCAGACTGGGACTCGAACCCAGGATATTTGGCTTTCTAGGCCATCCCCAATGCTCTACCGACTGAGCCATCTGGGGGAGTTCCAATCTAAACGTAAATTTTTCTCATATACATTGTTAATTCCTGCACACCAAATGCTATGAAACCTTTACTTCTATCTTTGCAAATGGCAGCTTCTTTTTAAGAATCCGACATTTATTAAGCTAGTACGGCTTCTTTCATTCTTTCACGACTTCAATTGAACATGTATATAAGAGAAAAATTTGCATTTAGATTGAACCTCGCCCATATGGCTCAGTTGGGATAGTATTGGCCTAGAAAGTCAAAGGTTCTGGATTCGAGTCCCAGTCTGAGCGTGTAATTTTTCTCTTCAAATATGACTCTTCTTTGTTGTTGCACAACTGAGCCAGATCAGTGGATTGATGAAACATTTTCATATGAACTGAAATTGGTAACAACATATTTTCAGGTCAAGCTATAATCCTAATAAAGTTACAAGTATAGATAATTTAAAAAAATTCCATCTGGTTGTACTTATTAGGACTGTGCAGATGTTTGGGGTATTCTTCTATGGTTGACAATGCAAGTTCAAATACCCTGTATTTATGTTGGCTGCATCACAAGATTTCATAATGTAATTACCAGATTTCTACGCCATATGTGCATAGTGTATGTTTGAGATTTAAACTTTTGGAAAAATATTAGAATATTTGGCTGAAGTTTCCATTAAGCAAACACCACACACATGTGCCAACAGGGCTTTATTTTCAAATTATTTCCCATCATTAAAATAAATTTTACATTTTTTCTCACGATTATTTCAATATATTTTTCTACGATATTTAACTACATACTTAACATGAAGACATAGCAGCTATATTGATTTTAACAAATATTCTATACAAGAACATATATTCCAATGCAGCTAACAGAGTATGTACTTCAGAATTTCAGAACTTCCTACTTATTTTTGGGCGTCACATTCTTTCACAGGTTAGAGTGAATAATTTGCATTAGGTTGGTCTTTCACAAGTATTTAAATTGTTATGTTAGCTTTTAGGTTCGTTAAATATTGTGTATATGTTGGCTGCATCACATGATTCCATAGTGTAAACCGCTTCAAGTTTGTTGGTGCATGTGCATGGTGTATGCCTGGGTTTACACATTGGAATCATGTGATGCAGCAACATATATACTATATTTAACAAAGCTAAAAGCTAACCTAACGCAATTTAAGTAGTCTAACCTGTGAAAGACCAATATAAAAGCTAACCTAATGCAATTTAAGCACTCTAACATGTGGAAGAATGCAACGCCCAAAAATAAACACTAAGTTCTCAAATTCTGAAGTACATAATCTATGTTGGTTGCACTGTTGTATAGAATAATCTTTAAAATCAATATGGCTGCCACGTCTTCATGTTAGGTATATAGTTAAATATCATAGAAAAATGTTCAAATAATGGTTAAATAAAATGTGAAATTTCTTGTAAATGGTGGGAAATAATTTGAAAACAAAACCCAGTTGGCACATGGTGACTGCTTTGGACTTAGAAAAATTTCTCATTGCGCTTAATGGAAACATCTGCCATATATTGAAATAATCTTAAGAAAAAATGTAAAATTTATTTTAACGGTGGGAAATAATTTGAAAATAAAACCCTGTTGGCACATGTGTGGGACTCAAAAATTTCTCACTGCATTTAATGGGAACTTCAGCCAAAAGTGTATAATGCAACAGTGGCATAAGAATTATATTGAAAGCCAATACTTTCTCCAGCTATTTATCACTCAATGAAGTGCACATGTGCAAATGCTTAACGTAACTTCCACTAGGTGGCAGAACATATATATGAAATCGGTATGAATAGAATCACAGTGCACATGCGCTAGTGCTCCATGTAAACCCAGAAAGATAAATGTAACCTCCATCAGTTGGCGGTATATGTATGTGAACAGTATGACCAACATTAACACAAAATTCCCAGAACTTGTCTAAATATGTATAGTTAACAGGAAATGAACTAGTGGAAATATGATTTTACGTGGTAACCATCCGACATTTTGAATTTTTCATAGAATAACAGATGAAGAGGTAATTTATTTTACGTATCAAATCACATTTAAAAAGCAAGGAACCTAAAAGCTAACCAAACCTAAATCAATTACTGTAACACAAATCAATTACTCTAACATAGGTGAAATCCAAGAACGTGGAATCACATTTAGAAAGCAAGGAACCTAAAAGCTAACCAAACCTAAATCAATTACTGTAACATAAATCAATTACTCTAACGTAGGTGAAATCCAGGGAACGTGGAAGTGATGTTGGCAACATCTGGAGTATTTTGGGTTGTTGATGGTGGCAACGTTGGAACAACATAGGAAGAGGAGGGAAAATAGCAGAAAGTAGCAAGGAAGAATGTAGGACGATCATGTTTTACGTAAATATATAAATACAAAAAAAAAGTTGCAACATTGGAAGATGTTTAAAACGTGTTTAAAAGTGTTGCAAAATGTTTTAAACGTGTTTAGTGCATCAATGGCATAAGAAATTAAATTTTTTTGCGACGTTTAGTATTCAACACCCATATTTATATATTTATGTAAAACATGATCATGGATACATTAATACTTGCTACTTTGCAATGTTCCAGCGTTGCTAACATTTGAAAATAATTTCAAACCATATTTAGTGTTAGTGTACGTAAAATTAGTTTATTAAATAGTACGCATATAAATTGTTTCCTTAGGTTAGGAAATGGGAAGTTGGTTTACATCCATTTTTTTAGGCATTTGGGAATAAATAATATGTAAGTAAATTGTTTTCGGATATGCCACACTTAGCATCACAAGAAAATTCTTCTAAGTTCTATAGAATCGCAGTGCGCATGCGCTAGTGCTCCATGTAATCCCAGAAAGATAAACGCAACCTCCAGCAGTTGGTGGTATATGTGAAATCAGTATGACCAACATTGACACAAAATTCCCAGAACTTGTCTAAATATGTATAACACGAAATCAACTAGTGGAAATATGATTTTACGTGGTAACCGTCCGATATTTTGAATTTTTCATAGAATAACACATTTAAAAAGCAAGGAACCTAAAAGCTAACCAAACCTAAATCAATTACTCTAACGTAGGTGAAGTCCAGGGAACGTGGAAGTGATGTTGGCAACATCTGGAGTATTTTGGGTTGTTGATGGTGGCAACGTTGGAACAGCATAGGAAGAGGAGGGAAAATAGCAGAAAGTAGGGATATGCTACACTTAGTGTCGCAAGAAAATCTTTCTGAGTTCTACAGAATCGCAGTGCGCATGCGCTAGTGCTCCATGTAATCCCAGAAAGATAAATGTAACCTCCAGCAGTTGGCGGTATATGTATGTGAAATCAGTATGACCAACATTGACACAAAATTCGGCTGTTGTACATTTCAGGTCGCAAAAATTTTTCATTTAATATCTTATTCCACTGATGCACTAAACACTTTTAAACACGTTTAAAATATGGTTGGTTGGTATCTAATGTCGAGCACTTGATAATGAAATCATTCGCTCTCTTGCACTCCAATATTTAGCAGAAAGGCTGGTCTCTTCTACAAAAGCTGGACAACGGAGGAGATGGTTTCTTTCCATATCTTCATTTAAATTGCAAAAAGGGCATTTAGGTGAATCTGTTATGCCAATTCTGTGTAGGTGTTTATTCAAGCAGTCATGTCCCGTTAGCAGTCTGAATGTTGCTACTGCAGATTTTCTTTGTAATGTAGTAATGTCATAAGCTTGTAGATTTTCCCATTCCTTTCCAGATGTTTTGGTGGTTGTCTTCTTCTATAAGTTTATTGATTGTTATTTATTTGAGGATAATTCTTTTGATAGAGTGAAAGGAAACTGGAGCAGAAGGGGGGTTTTTTGAAACAATTTTGCTACCCTTCTTGGATAGAAAATCGGCCTATTTCATTGCCTGTCACTCCACAGTGGGCCGGAATCCATTTGAGTACAACTTTTTTATGTAGACGGGATAAATGTTTATAATTTTTTGTGACATTCGATAATTTTGATGCTTTTGGTGTGTTGTCGTGTTTTGTTATAGCAAGAATGGCTGCTTTGGAGTCACATAGAATTACAACTTTTGTAAATTTTTGGATGTGATATAAAAGATTTTGTAAACTTAAGAAAATTGCTAGAATTTCACCATCAAAGTTTGTTGAATTTGTGTTTAGTTTACGATAAAAGGAAAAAAGTGGACATACTGCACCAGCACCAGTGCCACCATCATTTGGTAGGCTGGAGCCATCTGTAAAAATATGTATCCATTCAGGAGCTGGGTATCTTAGATTTATCATTTCCAGTGACATTTGTTTTAAAATATATGGAGGAGTTTCAGATTTCTTGATGTCTTCTGTTAAATGAAGGTTATATTCGATTTCCAAAAATTCTAGAGGGTTGTTTCTCATCTGCATATTTTCTTTTGAATGTGGAAGTTGCAATTTCTGTTTGATTTCTTGTACAATGCTTAGGAAGCTTTGCTGAGATTTTAAACATACTTGTGGTTTTCTTTGGGTCCAGTTATTATGGGGTGGGGTAGCCTTAAAAATTTTTCATACTGTGTGACTGCTGTTTTCTCAATTTCAGATGCTATGTTTGGGTTATTTGTTAAGATTTGCATGGCAGTGATTGGTGTTGTTTTAACGGCTCCTGTTATCAGACGGAGGATTTGGTTCTGCAATTTATTAAGTTTTTCCACTTTAGTAGTTACTAGGATTTCTTCACAATATTGAAGTACAGGTTTTATGTACATTTGGTAGAAGGTGTTTAGGGTTTGTGTGTTGCAACCCCACTTTTTCCCTGCTAATCGTTTTAATAATGGTAACCTTGTTTCTATCTTTGTACATATATTCTCCATGTGTTTCTTCCATGTTAATTTTGTGTCCAGACGTTTAAAATATTTTGCAACACTTTTAAACATCTTCCAATGTTGCAACGAGTTTTTTTTCCATATTTATATATTTGTGTAAAACACGGTCGTGCTACATTGCTTACTTCCTACTCTTTGTTATTTTCCCTCCACTTCCTATGTTGTTCCAGCGTTGCCACCATTAACAACCCAAACTACTCCAGATGTTGCCAACATCACTTCCACGTTCTCTGGATTTCACCTACATTAGAGTAATTGATTTGTGTTACAGTAATTGATTTAGGTTTGGTTAGCTTTTAGGTTCCTTGCTTTTTAAATGTGATTCCACGTTCCCTGGATTTCACCTATGTTAGAGTAATTGATTTGTGTTACAGTAATTGATTTAGGTTTGGTTAGCTTTTAGGTTCCTTGCTTTTTAAATGTGATTTGATACGTAAAATAAATTACCTCTTCATCCTTATTCTATGAAAAATTCAAAATATCGGACGGTTACCACGTAAAATCAGATTTCCACTAGTTCATTTCGAGTTAATTATACATTTTTAGACAAGTTCTGGGAATTTTGTGTCAATGTTGGTCATACTGATTTCACATATATATACAGCCAACTGCTAGAGGTTGCATTTATCTACCTGGGATAATTGGAGCACTAGCGCATGCGCACTGCGATTCTATAGAACTTAGAAAAATTTTCGTGCAACCCGAAGTGTAGCATATCCCAAAATTCCCAGAACTTGTCTAAAAATGTATAATTAACTCAAAATGAACTAGTGGAAATGTGATTTTACGTGGTAACCGTCCGACATTTTGAATCTTTCATAGAATAACAGATATGAAGAGGTAATTTATTTTATGTATCAAATCACATTTAAAAAGCAAGGAACCTAAAAGCTAACCAAACCTAAATCGAGTACTGTAACACAAATCGGCTGTACTTTCCTTTAGGTCCGAAAAATTTTCCAATTTTATATCTTATTCCACTGATGCACTAAACACTCTTAAACACTTTCAAAACATTTTGCAACACTTTTTAACACATTTTAAACATATTCCAATGAGTTTTTTTCCATATTTATATATTTGCGTAAAACATGGTCGTGCTACATTTCTTACTTCCTGCTCTTTGTCTTTTTCCCTCCACTTCCTATGTTGTTCCAGCATTGCCACCATCAACAACCCGAACTTGCTTTTTAAATGTGATTCCACATTCCCTGGATTTCACCTACGTTAGAGTAATTGATTTGTATTACAGTAATTGATTTAGGTTTGGTTAGCTTTTAGGTTCCTTGCTTTTTAAAAGTGATTTGATACGTAAAATAAATTATACATTTTTAGACAAGTTCTGGGAATTTTGTGTCAATGTTGGTCATACTGATTTCACGTATGTACACCGCCAACTGCTGGAGGCTGCATTTATCTACCTGGGATAATTGGAGCACTAGCGCATGCGCACTGCGATTCTATAGAACTTAGAAAAATTTTCTCCGGACCTAAAGGAAAGTATATCCCACAAATCAATTACTCTAACGTAGGTGAAATCCAGGGAACGTGGAAGTGATGTTGGCAACATCTGGAGTATTTTGGGTTGTTGATGGTGGCAACGTTGGAACAACAAAGGAAGAGGGAAAATAGCAGAAAGTAGCAAGGAGAATGTAGGACGATCATGTTTTACGTAAATATATAAATATAAAAAAAGATCGTTGCAACATTGGAAGATATTTACAAGTGTTGCAAAATGTTTTAAATGTGTTTAAAAGTGTTTAGTGCATCAGTGGCATAAGAAATTAAATTGAAAATTTTTTGCGACGTTAACCATAAACACCCGAAAGTAGCAAGGAAGAACGTAGGACGATCATGTTTTACGTAAATATATATAAAAAAAAAGATCGTTGCAACATTGGAAGATGTTTAAAACGTGTTTAAAAGTGTTGCAAAATGTTTTAAACGTGTTTAGCGCATCAATGGCATAAGAAATTATTTTGGAAAAAGTCGGTTTTATGTCTCTCAGGAATTCGTTTTATGTCTCTCAGGAATTCTTCTAAGTTCCACAGAATCGCACCGCGCATGCGCGAGTTGCTGTAATGGTTAATATAGACTCCGGTAGTCAGCGTTACCAACTTTGGGAATAAATTTCCAAATGCAAAAAAAAATGGACGTTAACTAACTTGCCATTTTCTAACTAAAGAAAACAATTTACATGCATATTATTTCTTCCCAAATGCTTAAAAATGGACGTAAACCAACTTCCCGTTTCCTAACGTAACAAAGCAATTTACATGTGTACTATTTAATGAATTATAAACTAATTTTACGTACACTAACACTAAATATAGTTTTAAATTATTTTCAAATGGTGGCAACGTTGGAACAACATGGGAAAGTAGCAAGGAAGTAATGTATCCACGATCATGTTTTACGTAAATATATAAATATAAAATATTGTGAAGAAAGCTTTAAGATCATTGCAAAATGTTTAAAACAGTACGAAACGTGTTTACAAGTGTTTAGTGCATCAGTGGCATAAGAATGTAAGTGTAGAAATGTGAGACACAAAACCGACCACATCCATTATTTTTTTTCCCGACGTTTAGTATACAACACCCTTGTTTTCTTTAGTTAGGAAATGACAAGTTAGTTAACGTCCTTTTTTTTTTTTGCATTTGAAAATTTATTCCCAAAGTTGGTAACGCCGACTGCAGAGCCATCGGCTGTACTTTCCTTTAGGTCCGAAAAATTTTCCAATTTTATATCTTATTCCACTGATGCACTAAACACTCTTAAACACTTTCAAAACATTTTGCAACACTTTTTAACACATTTTAAACATCTTCCAATGTTCCAACGAGTTTTTTTCCATATTTATATATTTGCGTAAAACATGGTCGTGCTACATTTCTTACTTCCTGCTCTTTGTCTTTTTGGATGTGGTCGGTTTTATGTCTCTCACATTTCTACACTTACATTCTTATGCCACTGATGCACTAAACACTTGTAAACACGTTTTGTACTGTTTTAAACATTTTGCAATGATCTTCAAGCTTTCTTCACAATATTTTATATTTATATATTTACGTAAAACATGATCGTGGATACATCACTTCCTTGCTACTTTCCCATGTTGTTCCAACGTTGCCACCATTTGAAAATAATTTAAAACTATATTTAGTGTTAGTGTACGTAAAATTAGTTTATAGTTCATTAAATAGTACACATGTAAATTGCTTTGTTACGTTAGGAAATGGGAAGTTGGTTTACGTCCATTTTTAAGCATTTGGGAAGAAATAATATGCATGTAAATTGTTTTGTTTAGTAAGAAAATGGCAAGTTAGTTAACGTCCATTTTTTTTTTGCATCTGGAAATTTATTCCCAAAGTTGGTGACGCCGACTACCGGAGTCTATATTAACCATTACAGCAACTCGCGCATGCGCGCTGCGATTCTGTGGAACTTAGAAGAATTCCTGAGAGACATAAAACCGACTTTTTCCGTCTTTTTCCCTCCACTTCCTATGTTCCCCACAGCGTTGCCACCATCAACAACCCGAACTTGCTTTTTAAATGTGATTCCACGTTCCCTGGATTTCACCTACGTTAGAGTAATTGATTTGTATTACAGTAATTGATTTAGGTTTGGTTAGCTTTTAGGTTCCTTGCTTTTTAAAAGTGATTTGATACGTAAAATAAATTATACATTTTTAGACAAGTTCTGGGAATTTTGTGTCAATGTTGGTCATACTGATTTCACGTATGTACACCGCCAATTGCTGGAGGCTGCATTTATCTACCTGGGATAATTGGAGCACTAGCGCATGCGCACTGCGATTCTATAGAACTTAGAAAAATTTTCTCCGGACCTAAAGGAAAGTATATCCGAGCCATCTACCGGAAGCTATATTAACCATTACAGCAACTCCCGCATGCGCACTGCGATTCTGTGGAACTTGGAATATTTCGTCACCGGCATAAACCAGACTTTTCCCCGTATAGTTAAATATCATAGAAAAATATGTTCAAATAATCGTTATAAAAAATGTGTAAATGGTGGGAAAATAAAACCTTGTTGGTGCATGTGCGTGGTGTCTGCCTCGGACACTGCGCTTGATGGGAACATCAGCCAAACTTCTTCCCTTTTTATTAATTTTTCCTTTCTTCGAACCAAAAATCAACAACCACATTTAGATATACATTATACATATATCTCAGGTTGCTATTCGCATTTTAATAATTTAATTGTGATGGGCATATAACCTACTTCTAAAATATGTAGTTAATTCGGGTAGAACCGAACATACGTAGGCAATCTAATTTCCTTGCTCCCCCTCGAAATTCCAGGCTGAAGAAAGCAGACTTATTTAATTGCAATTTAAATATAAAATACTTTAGAATCTGAAATGTCAGGCAGTACTACAGTATCGCTATTTATGTTAACATCAGTTTAGCTAATACCACGTGGGATCAACGTATAAATTGCTAATTCCAAAATGTAGTACTTAATATTATCTGAATTTAATATGTATATACATTCCAAGCTAATAACAAAGATTAACTGATAAAATATCCCACTACACAGTACCTGTAAATGCGTTAGACCTAAGATCCAACTTCAATTCTTCACCCATGCTAGAACGTAGACAGAAAACTAACACCGAACTGAACCGAAGGCATAGATCAAAGGAACGCACAAATAATTCTTTTGATCTATTTTAATTTCAAAGACTAACGGAACCGGAAGTGCAATATCATTTAGTATACGATAGTGGCGCCACTCAGCAACAAAATAAATGAATTTGACCCGGGAGAAATTTAAAATTTGTGACTACGTACTCATGTTGATTCAATCGTATGAAAAGTACCCTGTCAATCTCAATTAATTAAAAAATAAAACAAAAAGCACAATAAATGTAATGCTGCTTTGTGAACAATTTTATACTAACTCACTGGCATTATCAAATTCGGAGGTACATGGCCGCGCGTAAGTTCTCCATGCACCCCTATCCTGAGTTAATGTTTTTTTTTTTAATCATTCCCCGAATAATTCACTTCCCTCAAACTATGGTTAATATTATTTTCCCATCTCATTCTTGGCCTATCAATTGGTTTTGTCTCTGATTTTCCAACCAGACATTTCCATGAACCTCTTTTATTCCTCATTTGTGCCATATGTCCTGGTTGAAGCAGTCTGACTTAACTGTTAATACAAGTGGTTCGTTTTCCATAAAGATCAAGTAGATCACTGTTATGTAAAGTCTTTTTCAATCACCTGTCTGTTCTTCTCTCTTTGTCCGAAAATTTTCCTAACAACTTTATTCATTAAATACTTGTTTAACCCACTGAAGACACGTTTCAAGCACCTAGTATGTTCGCTGGAAACCCATTTAAAACTCCTCAGAGATACACTGGATTTTAAATCAGAATACACACTAAAATACTACATACTATCACTTTCATTTTCAGATAGTTTGTTTACACCTGTTTTCTGGTAGTATTTTGTATTTTAAAGAATAGCAAAGGAATGTGGCCTGCCTGCTACCCTCTTTTGTGTAACGTATCCAGTTATCTTTTGTTGGTTTCAAGGTTGTGAAAGTTGAGAAACATTTAAAAAAATATATTTTACTAACAGTTCTTGGTCAGTACACTGAAAATAAACACACTTTAAAGCTAGAAATCTCGGACTTAGATCATGTTACTACCTCCCCTTTTTTGAATTTGATGTTTACTAAATCCTGAGGCATATTTCTTCTATTAGATCTTACTGTCCCTAATATGTTTGTCTTTTATCTATTGAGCTCTAAAAACCAGTTAGGTGAAGAATACCAGTAGTTAATATTTAATTTAGGAAGTTATATTTTGAGGTTATTTTACTTACTTTTTTTTTACTTTTGAGGGCCTCTCCACTTTTCAGCGGTTACCCTGTATTCCAATTCGCCATTCTTGCCGATCACGCCATTCATCCTCCTCCAGACCTCGGTCATTCATCAATCTATGGATCTCTCCTCTCCAAGTTGTTCTTGGCCTGCCCCATTTCCTTCTACCAGAAGGTGACCATTCCAAAAGAGTTTTGGGCCACCTATCGTCCTCCATTCTCCTGACATGGCCATACCACTGCAGAACTCATCTTCGATCCTTTCCACCACTGTCTCCTCCATATCCATCATCTGCCTCACTTCTTTATTTCTTCTTCTTTCCAACCTGGACACCCTGGCACTGCGTCTTATTCCATCCATCTCCACTGCCAAGATCTTAGTTTTTTGTCCCTCTACCAAAGTCCATCCCTCAGCACCATAAGTCATTATGCTTTCCACAACAGACTTCAAAATCCTCTTCTTCGTGTGGTTTGACATGGTCCTACTCCACAGTACTCCATTCAACATTTGTATGGCTCTTCGTGCTTGTACTAACCTGCTATCTACTTCAGCTTTACAACTCCCTGATTCATCAATAAGTGATCCCAAATATTTAAATTTTTTAACAGCTCTAATAATTCCTTGGGATAGGGATATATCTCGTCCACTTCCTCCTACTGCAAGATATTCAGTTTTTTCCATGTTTACTCTTAATCCTCCTATTTCAAAAGCATTTAGAAGTTTTCTCATCATGTATTCCACATCCTCACGACTCTGAGCTATCAACACTTGATCGTCTGCAAATAATAAGGAATGTATTGTGCCACCTTGGACTGGTACTCCCATGCCTCCACAATATCGGTTCCACTGCTCCAATATATGCTGGATGTATATTTTGAACAGAGTAGAGGATATACTACAGCCCTGTCGCAGGCCTTTAGTAGTTCTGAATGGAGAGGATATCATCTTACTCACTTTAACCGAAGCCTGACACTGCTGGTACAACCGTCGGACAAGTGAAATCATTGGTAAATCGATACCAACATCAACCACTGCATCCCAAAGTTGGTTGATTGACACTAAGTCATAGGCCTTTTCTAAATCAACAAATATCAAATGAATTTCCTGGCCCTTAGCATGTGATTTTTCTGTTATCTGTCTCAGACTAAAAATGTGATCCATGCATGATTTCCCTCTGGTAAATCCTGCTTGGTCTTCCAACATTCTTCCTTCCATAGTGTGTTCAAGTCTGTTTGTGATGATACTGCTAAAAATTCTACTCATGGATGACATCACACTGATTCCTCTATAATTTCCAGGGTCTTTACGATTTCCCTTTTTATGAATAGATGTTATATATATTTTCATCACCCTCCAAAATCTGATTAAACATTTTACAGATAAGTCTTTTTAATAAGGGGGGGCATATTTCCATAATTCTGTCATTATTCCACTGGGTCCACTGGCTTTACCATTCTTTGCTTTTTTCAGTGCCTGATTTATTTCTTCCTCTAAAATAGGTTCCATACGTGACGATATATTGTCCATATACTCCAAATTTTCACATTTGTGTCCCTTCCTTTTCTCAACAAGCAGATTTTTAAAGTGCTTTTCCCACTGTTCCATATTCACAAGTTTCAAGACTGGTGATGGATTATTAATTGCCTTCATCCTCCTTATAACTCTCCATGCCTCTGCAGATCTTCTGTATCCTAATGAATGATCGATTTCAGCACATACTTTTTCCCATGATTCTTCTTTACATTTTATTATAACCTTCTTTACCTTTCTCTTGCATTCTCTATACTTCTGTAGGTCTTCTTCACTCTTAGAGCTCAACCACTTATAGTACAATTTCTTTTTTTCATTAATAATTTCCAGTGCTTCCATAGTCATCCATTCTGTCCTTCCTCCACTTTTCCTCTCCCTTCCCAACACTTCCTCAGCTACTCCATTAACACAATGTTTTAAAAAAACATACAGGCCTTCAGCATTCAAATCCTCCTCTACTACTTTCAGTCTATTGTTCAGCCTTTCCTAATATAGATAGCATACACTATCTTCCTGTAATAGATGCACCAATATCTTGGGTCATCTATAATAGTCATTTCTTTTTCTTTATTTTCTGAGTTTTAGTGTTTTTAATTTAGTTTTCATTGGGAACGCAATTTTTGATACAACAATATGATGATCCAATCCACATTCTATCTTCCTCTCCTCCGTACTCTTAACATCTTGTACTTTAATCAATCGTTGCTGTCTTACTATTACGTAGTCTATAATAGACTTCAAATTCCTGGAGTGATTTACCCAGGTATATTTATGTATATCCTTGTGTTTAAACTTTGTATTCATGATAACACATTCCTGCTCCTTACAGAATTCAATCAACCTCCTGCCATTATCATTTTCTGTATCTTCTCCCCAGGCTCCAACAATGTTACTATTCATTTTTCTACCGACACGTCCATTAAAATCTCCCATTAGCAAGAGCTCATGTCCATTCACACAATCATCAATTACTTCTCTCAAATCTTCATAAAAAGCCCTTTTCTCATCAACTGAAGCATCATTGTTGGGGGCATATACCCCTATTACTTCCACAGTAATTTCATGAATGCGTATAGTTATCTTAATTATCATGTCACTTATTTCTTTCCAATTAACTATTCCAGATTTCCATTTCCTCTTTATGAGGATAGCCACTCCTGATTTTGCTCTCTCTGATTTTGGCACTCCACTCCAGAAATGTGTATAATCCCCAACCACTTCTTGTCCTTGTCCTTTCTTTTTGTCTCATTTAAAACTACTATATCCATATCCAGAGTATCTAGTTCTTTAACTATTTCTACTAATTTTCCACTTATTCCTTGTATATTCCAAGTTCCGCATACCAAAGTCCGTTTACGTAGCCAAAGTCGATGCCTATTAATCCGTCCGGCTAATTTCTTGGAAAACATAGCAAGCTTTGTTTTATAGGATCGGGGTGCTAGCCCTCTGCCTAACCCCCAACCTGGAGGACCAGGTAATTTGTAATCGAGGATGTCTTCCCCTAGCCTTTGGAGAACCAACTCCCATCCTGCAAGGCAGCAGCTCCCTATCCTGAGGTAATCTCTTCTGCCTTCTTCGCCGTTGAGATTCCAAACTCTTCATCCGCCTAAGAAGCCATTGGATATCCTCTTCTGGAGTGCTTCTTCGTTTGACCTCTCTCCTTTGACCTGTCCGGCATGGGAAACCCTATCAGTAGCTACGCTACCACCGGCATAGCTCTCAGGGTCATCGAGGTACTCAAACCCCACCACCAACTATAAGGTCTTGCACTCCCTAGGTGGGGTGCCAGAGCCGGGACTGCAATAGTGGCACAATTAAAAAATTGTTATTTTTAAGTTAGTGCACTTTTCATCAACTTAAAATAGTCTTCTTTCCTTCAGCAACAATTGCGCATCGATAGTTCAATATTTCACCAACAAATGGCAGATATATTAATCATATGATATCTAACTTCAGTGTTATCCCTTAAATTGGCAAAACACTAATTCCTCATGTCAGTTATTTAAATGTGGCAGACCGCACTGAAAACGGAATCACATATAACTGTTATTAATAGATATATTGTGTAATCCCACATAAATTTAAGTAATTCCTACTCGTTTACATTCTTCTGTTTTACTAAAAATATTAAATCAATTAAACCAATTAATGTATCTTATAAGATACATTGCCAATTAAAGGGTTAAGGAAAACTTTAACCTCATTTATCTCAAAACTTGTTTTCTTGGTGTGCCACTATTGCAGCCTACGAGCATTATAATGGAAATGGACAGTTAATGACAAATGAGGAAATTCTGAAGAAGTAGCTGTAAATTCAAATGACTAGGAACAAAAATTACAGACAGGAATGAAGTACAGAAATAAATTAAATGGAGGCTGAATTCTGGAAATGCATGCTATTATGCATTACAAGGATTCTTGCCATCCCAACTTCTCTCAAAAAACATTAAACTGAGAATATATAAAATTGTTATTCCTCCAATTCTATTATATAGAGGCAAAACATGGGCTCTTGGTTTTAGGAAGGAGAAAAGATTATAAGTATTTGAGAACAAAATTCTTAGGAAAATTTTTGGTCCAAACAGAGACGAATAGACAGGTGAATGGAGAAGACTACTGATCAGTGAGCTACATGATCTTTATAGGAAAACAGCTGTCATAAGAACAGTTAAGTCTCTTAGACTACAATGGGCAGGACATGTGTTATGAATAGGCCTAGGTTATTTTAATTATATTATTTTTAGTCTGGACATCTTACCTCAATATTAATGTTGATTTGTTCTTGAACATGTTTTAAAACAATTCTGTTTTATCGTCAGCTTTTGTTTTGAAACATGTTCAAGAACAAATCAACATTAATATTGAGGTAAGATGTCCAGACTAAAAATAATATAATACCAGTAGTTGTCTAATTATAAAGTGTAACCTTTCTCTATGAACAAACTTGCTAATTCCAGGACTACACTCTCATTTGACGTAAAATCTGAATTTTCTTGTGCATCTTGTCCTGTGTTTATTTGAATCATATCCCGAGGAAGACTCGCACAATTTGTAATATTTTATTCCAAATTGTGCCCATGTAGAGGGGTTGAATTGAACATAAACCGGTCTATCTTGAAATTTCATGAGAGATTTGTCAAGTGAAATGTCATACAAGGACAGAAATGTTGTATTCAAATACTCTACCAAAGGTCTAATTTTGTAAATTTTTTTCTTCTTCTTCTGCCTTCCAAATATTAGGCCAAGGCCTGTTACTATCCTATAGAAAATTTTCCCTCCAGCGTACCTCGGGAAATTCTCGTATAAGACTTGAAAGCATAATAATAGTCCCTTCGATTGGTTGCTGGCCAAAGGAAGGCAAAACCAGTGATGGGGCTGCCATCTTATAGCCTCTGGTCAGGCTTTTCTGGAGAAGAAAAGGAAATAAGAAATGGAAGAAAGGAAAGACTCCCTAGCCCTCGGATGTCCTAATAGCGTCAGGTCGAAAAAACAAGAGTTAACCAAGAGAGATTACATAGTAAAGTCAAAAGAGTGCAAAACACATGTAAGTGGAAGAAATGTTTTGTCATCTCTAATTTTGGATTCATTATCATTGAAGTGCAGAAACCTCAAAATTAGGAAGAAACTTTTGAAGGGCATTGTTTTGCTGTAAATGGGCGTTTCTAAAATTGCTCTTATGCTCCAGAACCATTTTATTTTAGGTTTTCTGACTTTAATTGTTATGATGTATAGTGCAAAAAGGCCTTCACTTCATCAGGGGCTGTATCTGAGAAAGTTAAATTTTACAACCATGAAGTTTGAAATAAAAAACATTGAATCTACATATATATTTTACCATAATAAACACCTACAACAGCGCCATTCTAATACTTATAACTATAATAAACTATACAATGAACTAGGGCTACATATATGGCTTACATAAATCTGCAACAAATTTTAAAGATGGTGAACAGAAAATTTTAATCGCTAAAGAAAGTGCCTACTTCTTACAGTGGAAGGTTTTATCACAATAACGAGTGTAGCTCATGGAGCTGTTTGGACTTTCTACCTGCTCATGAGGGAGACTCGTTAAAAGTAAACTAGGATAACAAAGGATCCACTTGATCCAGGACTTCTAATATTTATACATATTTAATACACAAGTGATCTTCTTGGTGATATAATATTAAAATATATATGTAGTCAATATGCCCATTTCACCAATTAATGTTTTAAAATGGTCAACAAGTTTCTACAGCCAAGCTGTCATTCTCAAGACCAGATATTGACTCAATATCTGGTCTTGAGAATGACAGCTTGGCTGTAGAAACTTGTTGACCATTTTAAAACATTAATTGGTGAAATGGGCATATTGACTACATATATATTTTAATTTATACATATGATAGTTAAAGTCTGAGAGTAACAAATAAAAAAAGTTTGTGCCCCCTTTTTTTTTTCTTGTATCTTGTAAGCCCATGTTTCCCTTAACAGAGATTTAGGTGCTCTCCCCCTACAAGGAAGAATTTGAACCATACTAATTTAGTTACACTTATTTTCGTATAGATGTCATTTGAGTAGTCAGTAGATGTCAGCGTTCCGCCTCATCCTGACATCTAGGAAACCAAGGTAATACTAGGATGGGAAAATTCGGTAAATTTTGCTTAGAGACCTTTTCATTCAGGCTTAAGGATCTTTTACGAGCCTGAAAATCTTCAGACTCGGGACCCACAGCTTAAAGTCCCTCCCGGAGGACTTGCTATTTGGATTTTTCCATCCTAAAAAAATCCATCGACCCTGGCTGGTTTTGAACCCACGACCCTAGGGACCAGAGGCAAGGAGCATAACCACTAGTCCACTGCGGCCGATTTTACAGAAAATAAAAGCCACCAAGTAGTCCCTTTTCATATTGTGACACACTGTTGAACCATTGCTCAAATTACCGTCTTTTTAATTTTGTAGGCAGCAGCAGGACTCCTTATAAGCTAAAAGGTAAGTTTGGGTCATGGAAAGCCAACAAACAATCTCTCTATAGACTTGCTTTCTGGAAAAATAATTTCCCAAATATATTGATCCCAGAATAATCTGACTCTCAGGCTTCCACTAGAGAAAAGTGTACACTGACATCTAGATTATTTCTACCCTCATATATATATAAGAAAAATGTAATCAGTCATATCCAGAGTGTGGATGAGTAAACATAACCTAAGTGTGAAACCATCAGGGAGCATAAGGAACTGAATGATAAAATAAATAGTAAAGAAAGAGACTTTATTAGCAGCAAATTACAGTATTTACGTAAAATCAATGAAATATTGTGAAGTAAACAAAGTGAATTTGGAAGTTTTGCATAAACATCTGTGAAGTTAAATTAAAGAAATTCCATTTGAATCCTACGCAACTGTTAAGTGCAACAATATATATGCACACACATTATACAGTGTGATACATATAAATCTGAATCATTTTAATAGGCCATAATTTCTCTCTGAAAGCTCGTAGAAATGTGAAATTTGTTTTATGACCTAAGTGGCTCAGGGAGATCGACAATCATGGCAACAATCAATCAATGCTATCTATGGACTATATTGTTGATTTTGATGGTAATTATGAGCATTTAATGACATCGTAGACAGTCTTTAGTTTGCAGTCATAATATCAACATGCATTACTCACTTTAAGAGCATGTTTTCATTGTGAAAATATATTGGAAGACAAATTCCTTGGTAACAACACAATGGGAATTTCGAAGAGAATTTAATGTACGGGATATTCTGACAAAGGCAACAATTTTATTGCTAGCAAGAAAGCTGGAGACAACTGGCACATGCCAAAAAGCTGTGAAGAAAACAGGATTACGACCAAACAGAGTGCATATGGTGCAACAACTGAAAAAAGCAGATTATGAAAAACGAATCCGTTATTGTCGATGGTTTCAGAATTTTCTTATTCCATGTCCGGACATTCTCTCCATAACGTGGCTTACAGATGATTCATGGTTTCATCTGTCAGGCTACATAAACACACAAAATATCAGATATTGGGCTGCTGTAAACCTCCATATGATCCATGAAACACCACTGCATGATAAAAAGGTTGGAGTATGGTGTGCAGTGTCAGCTTCCAGATCGTTGGTCCCATTTTCTTTGATATGACTGTAGACACTGAAGTTTATATGGGTATCTTCAATGCATCTGTGGAGCAGATGGATGATATTGAATTGAGAGAAGGTTATTTCCAGCAAGATGGAGCAATATGTCATACATCGAATGCCTCTATGGCACTTGTAACCAGTTTCTTTGATAACTGAATAATCTCAAGAGGTCTGTGGCCCCCCACATCCCCTGACCTAACCTCACCGGATTTTTTCTTGTGGGGGTATCTAAAAAATAGAGTGTACAACAATAGGCCTCGGACAATTTATGATCTCAAGGAATCCATTCGAAACAAAATAAGCAACATTGGCGAGGATACTCTCCAGAATATGGTGAAATGAGTGCAAATATGTATTGATGTTAGTGGAGGACACTTCCAACATTTGCTCTGAGAGGTAAACAGTGTAATGTAATCTCCCAATTGTGTGCAATGTAATCTCCCAATTGTGTATTATATTCTCCCAAAGTTGCACATGTGCAATTATGTATTATATTCTCCCAAAGTTGCACGTGTGCAATTATGTATTATATTCTCCCAAAGTTGCACATGTGTTCTATTATTGTTTCAAGACTTATGGCCCCTTAAAATGGTTCAGGTTTATATGGATCACACTGTATAATAACCAACATTCCACAATAATCTCTTAAAGTTTGTCATCAGAGTTTACTTTTTATTCAAATGTGTATTTTTAAATTAATGTCATAAATAAATAGATGTATTCCTTGTATTTCTGAGTAATGATTAATGTATATATTTTTTCTGAGAAAATTAATTGCAAGCTGAAGATGACAAAGGTAAAATGATTTACATTTTGATAAGACTGATAATCTGCAGACTCACAATGAGAACTGAGAATTCCTTATCAACGGCTTATCTTATAAATATAAGGCAAACTTCACACAATAAGTCAGTGCAGATTTCCAATCTCCCACCTAATGTAGACATCAATGAGAATTTGGATCCAGCTGTAGCAACTACAACATAAGGTAAGACTAATATTTCATTTTATTTTCACCCTATGGATTCCAATGTTTTCAGCTTTTGTTCTTCTTATTTTTCCTTCCAAGTATTAGGCCAAGGCCTGTTACGATCCTATAGAAAATTTTCCCTCCAGCGTTATGCTTTTAAGTCTTATACGAGAATTTCCCTTAGCTTTTATTTAAGAATCTAAAAATCACACCATAATCTGCCCCTTGCTTAATGTATCTCAATCACATACTATTGCTGAGGGGAAAAAATGTTATTTTGTGAACAGGGACTGAATTTTGCTGTAAACTTTTATTTAAAAAAAGTTTTGTTTGAACCTTTTTTTTTTCTCTCGTAATACAAGAAATATGTTACACAAAAACTTTTAGTGAAAAATTTTTAATTGAAAGTTTTTTCATGCCTAAAGATACATTTTTTTGTAACTGTTATTTAAAACATATATTATAAATGATATTTGAAGAGAAAAATATATGCTCAGTCTACGGTTTGAACCCAAGACCTTTGGCTTTCTAGGCCAATGCTCTACCACTGAGCTACCTGAGAACTCCAATCTAAACACAAATTTTTCTCTTATATATTGTTAATTCCCTAGTGCCAAATGCTACAAATATTTGCTCGATCACACAAATGGTGGCTTCTATTAAAAAAAAAAATTATTAGGAATTTAAACACTACTTTTTTAAAGCCAGTAAGGCTTCTTTTGATGTTTTTATTATTAATTTAACACTTCTCACTGAAGTATAAGAGAAAAATTTGCGTTTAGATTGAAGTTCTCAGGTAGCTCAGTGGTAGGGTGTTGGCCTAGAAAGCCAAAAGTCCTGGGTTCAAACCCCAGCCTGAGCATATAATTTTTCTCTTCAAGTATAATTTATCCTTTAGTGAGAAGTGTTAAATTAATAATAAAAACATAAATTATAAAATTAAAAAGTCTCTGTACATCCAGTTTCAATGTCCATACTTTGCTAACATATAAAAGTGTTGGAAGAGCCATTGTTTTATACACTTTTAATCTTGAATGTTTTTGGACTAACTGTTGCTTGAAGATAGAATGTATTAATTATATTATGTTTGGTCTGATCATCTTACCTCAACATTAATGTTGATTTGTTCTTGAACATGTTTCAAAACAAATCAACATTAATATTGAGGTAAGATGATCAGACCAAAAATAATACGGTATAATTAAAATAACCTCAAAATATCACTTCCTAAAATTAAATATTAATAGAATGTATTGACCTTAAAATCCATAAAAACTTTGATAATTTTGCATTCACATCCTTTTCTTCTTCATATGAGATCATGCATTATAGATATGTAAAATTATTCACCTGCTCCAAAATTTAATTTCAAGTATAAAAAATTGTTTACCGTTTGTTCTAAGGAAAATGTTAGTAGAAACACTTGCAATGCCCCATTTTGATTATTGTGATACTCTTTTTACTGCCCTAAATACTGTTCTTACCCAAAGACTTCAACGTGTTTATAATTCTTGCATACATTTTATTTGTGGTATATGCAGATTTGATCATGTTACACCATCCCTGGAACAATTGTCATGGCTTCGTCTACAAGATCGTAGAACCATCCATTCCCTATGCCTTCTCTATAAAATATTACACACATCATTACCTTATTATTTATCACATCACTTCACTAGACTCTCTGATACACATAAATTTGATACCCAATGCCTTGAGCACAGTGTCCTTTATATCCCTCCTCATCACACTACCTATTATTCAAAATCTTTTTACAATTTCTCTTGTTAGAACATGGAATTCCCTTCCACCCTATGTCAGAGACCGCCAAACTTTACTAACTTTCAGAAACAAATTGAAAATAAAATTATTAACAGAAACAACTCACTAATATTACTTTTTAAAAATTAATAATTTGTTTTTTGGGATTATTTATTAAAAATAGTTTTAAGATTTATTAATATATTTACCCTAATGCCTTGTATAAAAAGCAATAGATTAATTCATCATAGTTTATTACTTTCTTTGTATTTTTTTTCTTTCTTTTCTTTTTATGTATAGTAGATTCGAGCTGTTATTCCTTTCTGTACTCATTCTATCATTAATTTAATTTTAATTGTATTGCATTATTAGACATTATTATTCAATTTGACAGATAATTAATTGTTTAGTATGACTATTATTGTATTTTTTTTGTATTTACATGTAACATATGTTTGTCCTGGTGAGTGGAAGAGAAGGCCACATGGCCTTAACTCCACCAGGCTAAATAAATCTATTCTATTCTCAGCTTAAAATATAGATCAATCTTAATATTGTTTTATTACCAATAGATTAATGCAATATATCTAATTTTTTTAAGGTAAATGTTTTCATGTATATTTATTTCGTCTACTATTCAATTTTGTACTAGTGCATGCCATCAAACCTAAACATGATAAAGATGGCATTACAACTCAAAGGAATTAATAACTTTTAGGATATTATGCTGATATATATTATTATTATTATTATTACTACTAAGAATGGTTGGAGAAAACCCTCAATGATGAGGAAAATTCTCAAAATGAATGAATGAATTATTATTATGCGATAGCAAGAAGATACGTAAGACCAACATGCATACTCTATTGAATAACACTAAGGAATTGGGGCTGGAGTAAACATCAATAAAACTAAATATTTGATGACACATAGAAATTCATTATTTGCTCATGGACTGCAATAGTGGCACAATTAAAAATTTGTTATTTTTAAGTTAGTGCACTTTTCATCATCTTAAAATAGTCTTCTTTCCTTCAGCAACAGTTGCACATCGATAGTTCAATATTTCACCAACAAATGGCAGATATATTAATCATATGATATCTAACTTCAGTGTTATCCCTTAAATTGGCAAAACACCAATTCCTCATGTCATTTATTTAAATGTGGCAGACCGCACTGAAAACGGAATCACATATAACTGTTATTAATAAATATATTGTGTAATCCCACATAAATTTAAGTAATTCCTACACGTTTACATTCTTCTGTTTTACTAAAAATATTAAATCAATTAAACCAATTAATGTATCTTATAAGATACATTGCAAATTAAAGGGTTAAGGAAAACTTTAACCTCATTTATCTCAAAACTTGTTTTCTTGAGTGTGCCACTATTGCAGCCTACGAGCATTATAATGGAAATGGACAGTATTATAACCCCAACTGGATTTCTTAGGCTTAAAGGACCTTCGGGACTTGGACAATCTGGTAGCGTTTATCTAGCCGAGCGTTAGTATGAGGATGTACAGTTATACATGTGTTGAAATAAACAAAAGAAGTCTTATTTTAAACTATTTTATTACTAAGGTATAAATAATTAGAATCCCTAAGTATTCTAGCCCTAAATAACTAATCTAAGCCTATATTAAAAACTACAGTACTTTCTGGGGTTTGAGAGAGTGGGAGTTGTGGAAGTTATCAATCTGCCCTAATCTACATGTTTAAAAATGTTATCCCCTTTTGAAAATATCGTATTAAAACAGTCTACATTGTTTAGAATTCTATCAAAATAGTTAAGGTAATTGATTCTTTTTACAAAAAGTACGGACTACATATTAAGAAAAATGGTCGGTGACTTACCCTTCAGCAGTTTACACACACAGACAGACAGACCCTCACTTCTCAAGTATTATATACTCAATTTGACCTCTAGTTACCCTAACTGTACTCACTAACATTCCAATAAACTAAATGTAGGGATGTTTACAGTTAGCTAAACAAAACTTTGCTCTGAACTATATCATGTCTAAACTCTATTTCAACAGACTTTGAATGTCTAAACTCTATTTCGAAAGACTTTGCTTGAATAATTAAAATAATCTATAAAACAATAAAAATCTATATAAAAGACTATGTATTCATAACAGACAGTTAATGACAAATGAGGAAATTCTGAAGAAGTAGCTGTAAATTCAAATGACTAGGAACAAAAATTACAGACAGGAATGAAGTACAGAAATAAATTAAATGGAGGCTGAATTCTGGAAATGCATGCTATTATGCATTACAGGGATTCTTGCCATCCCAACTTCTCTCAAAAAACATTAAACTGAGAATATATAAAATTGTTATTCTTCCAGTTCTATTATATAGAGGCAAAACATGGGTTCTTGGTTTTAGGAAGGAGAAAAGATTATAAGTATTTGAGAACAAAATTCTTAGGAAAATTTTTGGTCCAAACAGAGACGAATAGACAGGTGAATGGAGAAGACTACTGATCAGTGAGCTACATGATCTTTATAGGAAAACAGCTGTCATAAGAACAGTTAAGTCTCTTAGACTGCAATGGGCAGGACATGTGTTATGAATAGGCCTAGGATTTTTATGTAATAAAAGATAAAATTGCAATTCAGATAGTATATATTATTCAACTGATTGTGTGTGAAACAAGATAAAAGATAGTCAGAAGTCTTACTTCTCATTATACTATTCAACTTTGTTTATATGTGAAACCAAAACATAAGACAGTCATAAGTTCTAACTACGTTGCAATCTTACCTTTTGTACATAAAAATCCTAGCCCTAGTCATGAATGAGGAATGAAAGAGGTGCATTAACTCATCTGAAAAGCAGAGGGGAAAGCACTCAGTAGTTAGGCCAAGAATGAAGTGGAGGAATTACATTAACCATGATTTCAGGGAGATAAATTATACAAGGAATGATTGGAAAAGTTGGATTTGGATAGGGATGTATGGAGAGGTTATGTTGGCATGGCCATGAACCTACAGATTCAATAATGTCAGTGAGTTTCAACTGGTGTACACCAGTAATGGACCACAGCCACATAGCCCAGAATCACTCAACCTAGGAACAATAATTACAAATAGGAATGAGGTGCACAAGGAAATTAAACATAGACTCAATTCTGAAATTCATGCTATTATGTATTACAGGGACTCCTGTCATCTGAACTCCTTTCAAAAAGTGTTAAATTGAAAATATATAAAACTGTTATTCTCCCAGTTATATTATATGGATGCAAAACATGGACTCTTACTTTAAGGGAGGAAATAAGATTACAGATATTTGAGAATAAGGTTCTTAGGAAAATTTTTGGGCCAAAAAAGAGATGAACAGACAGGTCAATGGAGTAAACTACATAACAGTTAACTACATTATATATATATATAGGAAGCCAGATATAATAAGAACAGTTAAGTCTTGTAGACTGTGATGGGCAAGACATGTGGCACATATGGGGGATGAAAGAGGTGCATCGAAGCTTCTTGTACGAAAATCAGAGAAAATGCCCAGTTTTGATAGACCAAGAATGAGGTGGGAGAATAACATTATCCTTGATTTGAGGGAAGTAGAATTATACAGGGGATGATTGGAAAATATTAGCTCAGGATAGGGATGTGTGGAGAGCTTATGTCCACATGGCCATGAACCTATAGGTTCGATAGTGCCAGTGAGTGGGTGAATGGAACTATTATAGGAAATATCACTATGAAGTTTAATTTAAAATAAAATACTTTCCACCTCATCATCATCTTCAAGGTATGGGCCTGTTGGCCCGTTCCGCTCCCCGGTGCACTATATGCTGCAGGTGCAGGTCGTCTTTCCAATGACGTTTTGGTCTTCCTACATTTCTGTCTGAATATTGCTTTGGGGAGTTCGAGTTTTTTTATACATCCTCGTAGCAGGTAACCGGCCTGCTGCCGAGTAAGTCCAATGGTGGGGCTGCCACCTCAAAGCATTTGAACATGCTTCCATCTGTAGAAACCCCAGGTGAAGGGCTGCCTCTTCCACTTGTCTCACCTTTATTGAAGCTTGTTCTTTTTGCCGATTCAACCGTTGAGGTCTTCACCTGTATCCCTGGACAGGGGCCCTCGTTATACCCCGAGAGATTGGGTCCTTGACAGAACTTAGTCACTAAGATACTTAGAATTCACCCCCACGACGAGAACGCGCCTGTCAAGAATTACCCAGCTGTATACAGTTACGGTTTATGCCCTCTATACACACTGGGCCGAGTTAATAGCCTCATCTAAAACCAAGGCTAAAGTCTTCTAATTAAACCATTTCATAACCTTAGTGGTTACATCTTCAATAGTTATACAACTGTTGTTCTGTTGGGTAATTACTGAAGATGTAACAACTAAGATTACAAAACCAAGTCTAATTAGAAGACAGGATATGAGATGAGGTGAAAAAAAATTTATTTTAAGTTTTAATGCTTTAATGATTTAATGTTACAGTTTCAGATATGGGAATCTTCCTGGACAATACTTTGCTGGAATGTATTACTGTGGTAACTGTCTTGTTGACATATATATATCTATACTACAGCCATAAGTTCAGTTTCTGGAGAAAAAAAGGAGTTAAGTACATACAACCAGAGATACCATTTGGAAATACAAAAGACATTATATTTTTGAAAAAAACTGTTGCAGAAAAATACAAAGATTTCTATGATGAATATCCAAATGAACCATATGTTGGGTTGTACGAATTGTCCACTCCAAGTCTACTGATACGTGACCCAGAACTGATAAGACACGTGATGGTGAAGGATTTCGCACATTTTCAGGTAACCACTGACAAACTTCAAAATTGGCACACAAGGCTAGATGAAAAAAAAAATAATTTCCTGGACTGGGATTTGAACCCAAGATCTTTCAGTTTTACAAATTTGCTGCTCTAACCATCTGTGCTATCTAAACATCACAACACAACACTGTATTGTGCCTGAATTGAAATATCTGGATAGCACAAATAGTGCATTAGTATGTAAAATGGAAATCCTGGATTCAAGTTTCAGTTCAGGAAAAAAAAAATCTTCAAAAAATCAAATTATAAATTTGAATATTTATTTTTTATTTAAGAAAAATTGTGTAACCTCACCTCATATCCTTCTTTTTGTTAGACCGGTTTCAGGACCATTATTTGGTTCCATTCTCAGTACTTTCACAACCATTATGTTGTCTTGAAGAGCTTAAGAAGGATATGAGGTGAGGTGATACAATTTTTCTTAAATAAATAATACCTCATAATGCTAATTCTTAAAAAGTCAATATAAATTTGAAATTATTAAAAGTATCCTTCAGGATTACCTGGATTTAAAATTAAAATAATAGTTTTTTTTGTGTTAACCATTGACAACAACCACTTTAGTTGATTTTGGATGTATGGAGCTGTAGAATAATTTAGCCATTTTTACTGAATTCCAAAGAAATGAAGCTACTGAAGTTTTTCTCATCAAAAGATTTTTGAAAATTTTTTTTACAGAGTGAACGGTAATTACACCGACAAACTTCAGGAATTGATTCCTGACTGGAAATGAAGGAAAAAATGTCCTATAAACATGTGTCCGGAAATGAAAGATGTGTGTGCAATAACAAATCGTCCTGGCACACAGTACATAGCATAATCGCATCCACATCACAACAGATGTTCACCGTGGCCTCCATGGGATGCAATGCATGCATTCACACACCATATCATGGATTGCCTCACTCTTTCACATGTTCCTGCCTCTCTCTGAATAGCATCATAGGCAATGTGGACACGCTGTTGAACAGTATGCACATCAGGAACTGGTTCAGCATACACAATACTTTTCAGATGCCCCCGGAGGTAAAAATCTAGGAATGTTTAAGTCCAGTGATCTAGCAGGCCATGCAACAGGGCTGAGGGAATAATGCCATTTGTCAGTGCCATCTACCGTGGCAACGATGCATTTATGGACACTTATTCATAGGACATTTTTTCCTCCATTTCCAGTCAGGAATCAGTCCCTGCAGTTTGTCAGTGTAATTAAAACTCACCTTGTATACCTTCACCAATCCCATCAAGTAAACACTGAAAATGACCATGAGCAAAATTTACATGTACAAGGTCTACATTATATGTTGTTACTGCATGAGCAGTGTTTTCACACTCTGCTATGGAGGCTGCATTTTGACACAAGCATGGCTTCCCTGCTTTAACTGTAAACTTGAGATATTCAATAAGTAATGCACATACATTTAGTTCTTGATTGCCTTTCATTGGAAATGAATGAAAGTTTACAGAATGTATTTTCAATCCTTCCTTTATACCATTACAAAGTTTCATTGTTTTCTGACAGGAGGCTGTGATGTATTTTAGTTTTGAAATGGTGGCTGCTCATGAAACACATACTCTCTCTTTGGTCCGAAAATTTTTCTAAGAACTTTATTCTCAAATACTCAGAATCTCCTTTCCTCCCTTAACCCGTCAGCATGGAGCGACGTGACGTGTATGCAAGTTGAATTCTTCACCAAATGCGGAACGACGTGACATGTACGCTAGCTACACGCACTGCTTTAAACTGTAATTATGACCTTTGTGTTTACATTAACTATTTACCGTTTATACAAATTTTATGTAGAGACTTCAAAGTTTATTTTAGTGCATATATTAACTGATTATGGCCCTGAGTAACAATTTAAAATAATTTTATATTTGCATTTATTCTTGCGGCCTCTGACATTTTTCTTAAATTTATAACTTGATAAAGGATTTCTTATAAAACTAAATTCGCCTTTTTTTGTAGATTAGCTTGTCTATCAAATTGAATCTATTTTCAAATCTCTTCATTTTTAATAATAATGTCGCAAAATTCAGTATAAATAAAGGCCCAACAAAGTTATTTACGATTTACGCTACAGTACAGGACCACAAACAGTAAATTTCAGATATATATATATATATATATATATTATATATATATATATATTCAAATGACGATATTCTTACATTATGGAAAGGTAGTTAGTCTACAATTCAGTCAGTATCTAAAAGGTAAAGTGGTCCACTACAGACCTTAGAGAGGTTCTTGGGATATTGAGGAGGTTAAGAGGTTCCACTTTTCTAAAGTATCGGTACTTGATGTAAGCCGAGTACTTTATTTCTGTCTGACGGCCCATAACAAGCATCTGGTACTCATTTCCGTTAGAGGCTGATGTCAACCCCCGGGTTCCCAGTGCCGCCTGAAGGTTTGATTCAGTTTAAAAATCCTGATCCACCGGGAATCAAACCCTCGATCTTCCGGCTTGTAGCATGTTGATCTTTTACAGTCCACACCTCCGGTGATACTATTATAGTCATATTTCATCAACTGGTTTCAGTTTGGAAACCAGAAGCAGAAAGAGAAGAAAGGCTTAGAAAATTTAGGGTTGATTGAGAAGGGTTTTTAGTTTTAGACCAGGTCTGATGTGTAGAAAGACCATTTTTTGAAGGCACACGACTAAAATAATGTTTCAAACTGTGTTAGAAAGATACATTTGGAGAAGGCTGCCCCCCCCCACAAGAAAGAAGGTCAGCGCATAGTGAAGCAATGTGTTTGTAATAAACATGAACAAAGTAAACACAAGGGGAAAAAAAATACACTTATTGTTGCCCGAGTGTATCAACAGCTGGTTTACATTTTGAAGATTTATCACACCAATTTTTGAAGCTCATTCTTTTTTTTTAAGACCCTTCTCTTTGTGTAAATATTTGCGTTTTTGTTGTTAGGTAAAGCCGGTTCTCTGAATTCTTCAAAGAATCCCTATTGCAATACACTGTGTCACTTATGTGAGAAATTTACAAAAAGGACCTATTTCAACTGTGGCACAACAACCATAAATAAGTCTGCAAAAAATGCAGAGTGTTATGTGAGAACCGTAACAAATTTAATTAATTAAATATTATATTAAGGGTTCACCATAAAGGAATTGCAAAAACATTTAAATTACTCAAGATATATCAATTTAAATGCGTTATTGGAATACTGGCACTGAACGGCTGAGTTTAAATACCGGTGAACTTCCTCCCGCATCAGAGTATTCCCGGCCATTTAAATCTATCCGCTCTGAAGGGTTAAAGTAAGAGTCTGTGTTTCACATCCATATAACTGCTTTATATACTTTCGGTTTAATGTTTTTTGAAAGGACCTCATAGCGTTACTTCCTACTGTAATTTTGATTAAAAAGTCTTGATTTGCACATCAGACTTAGACAGGAACTGGGAGAGAAAACCTTGAAACTTGTACATGGTGCATTGAGTTAAGAAATATTGAAAATCTAAATTTTTTGCATGTTAAATTATGACTGTAAAAATAATGATCTTTGTTTATTGAACAGTCCTCATACTATTATTGTGTTTGTTTTGTTATAGGATCGTCTACAGAAATCAAATGCGGAGCTCCATTGAATGAACATTTACTAAATCTAACTGGTTCAAAATGGCGGAGTCTTCGTTCAAAACTGTCGCCAACTTTCACATCTGGGAAAATGAAGCTAATGTTTAACTTAATGCTTGAATGTGTTGATCAACTTAAGGAATATCTGGACAAATACGCTGATAATGAAGAAACGCTTGAAATGAAGGAAGTTATGTCAAAATTCACTACAGAAGTTGTTGGTTCATGCGCTTTTGGTCTAAATTTTAATGCTATTAAAGATGAAAATTCAGAATTTAGAAAAATGGGGAGAAAAATATTTGAAGCTTCAATAACGGCTCCTTTCAAACGTTTTGTAAGAATAACATTCCCATTTATTTTGAAAGTTCTTAGAATCAGTCCTATATCTCCCGAATTAGTAAATTTTTTTACAGGAGTTGTTAAAGACACAATTCAATATCGCGAAAAGAACAATGTTGTTCGAAATGACTTCCTTCAACTTCTAATTGAACTAAAACATAAAGGAAGTATTGAATATGAAGATTCTTCAGAAATCAACAAAAATGAATTATATCATGAAGAAATTAATGGCAAAACAAAGCATATGGAAATAGGTAAGTTAAAATCTACAATAAGACCTGGATTTTCATGCACTATCAAGTCTTAAAACATGAATAAATTAATATGCAGTCATATGATTGAACGTATACAACGAAAAAGAAATAACATAAAAATGTTTGATGTTTTTATTTTAAATTTATCACTTTTTACTGAAGGACAAATTATGTTTGAAGAGAAAAATTTAATTTACTTCTAAACTGGGATTTGAACCCAAAGTCTCTGGTTTTATACACCAGTGCTCTGCCATTGAGCTATATAGGCATCTCAGTTTAAATTGAATTTTTTTATGCATCACAGTGCCCTTCTCTATTAATCTGTATCTTCACTGATTTCTTAGCAGCAATATATGGTATCATTCAATATACCCCAATGACATACACACATAAAATAATACCAATACCGAAAAATGGCTCGAGTTAAATAACGAGGAGAAAATAATAACATTTCAATGGATTCCCAGCCATTGTGTCATATTTGGTATTGAAATGTAGACAACATTGCAAAAACTGCCACAAAATTATTTCTACAACCTAGAAAACTGATCCTTAAATAATGCAATAGCATCTATAAATATACACTTCACAAAATATTGGACAAGCAAATGGTTAACATCTGAAAATGGAAAAAAACACTGAAAAAAATTATGAAGAAACCAAATCATTTAAAACAACTGTATGACAACTAAAACTGCATATTTATCCCCATATAATAATAATAATAATAATAATAATAATAATAATAATAAGGGCTTTTGTTTTGTTTATTTAATATTTAAATATAATTATATTTATTCTTATTAAGAATGGACATAAGACTGATTTAGAGAATTCAAATTTTTATAAGTATATAAAAAATTCAAACTAGTCAATATAAACTGTTAATACAGTTAGATGTTTTTCTAACTGATTCAATATATGTGAAATACAGGGTGGACCGCTCGAATGGACCTAATTTCAATTGCTTCTTACTGGCAAACGGTAGATAGAAACTTAAAACAACGTTCATAGTACAGAAAAACTCACCAAGTTTCGAATCCTGTCGGTAGATGGCACAAAGATACGTTTCTCGTTCTTAGATTTAATTGTTTGTGAAAATGGCGACTCCGCAGATGAAAGCGCAAGCTGTTTTGTGGTATGCGGAGTTTAAATCAATCATTAGAGTTCAAAGGGAGTTCCGGCGTGTGTTTAACCGTGATGCTCCAACTGCTAGAAGCATAAAGAAGTGGCGTGATACATTATTAGCTACAGGATCTGTGTTGAAGAAGCATGGTGGTGGTCGCAGAGCATCCTATGAAATGGTAGCAAATGTTCAAGCCGCATTTGAGCGAAGCCCCCGGAAGTCATTAAGAAGAGCTTCGCGGGAACTTCAAATACCAAAATCGACATTACAACGGATTGTCCACAAACGCCTCAAACTGCACGCATATAAAGTGCAGTTAGTGCAACGTCTGGAGCCGAATGACATGCCGAAACGAGTGGAATTCGCCAATACGATGCTGGACCGTCTCGGCGCTGATCCTGACTTCATGACCAAGATTTTCTTCTCGGACGAAGCCACTTTCCATTTGTCAGGCAAGGTAAACCGGCATAATGTGCGGATCTGGGGATCGGAGAATCCTCACGCTATTCAAGAGCATGTTCGTGATAGTCCGAAGATGAATGTTTGGTGCAGTTTGTCACATAATAAGGTCATTGGACCGTTTTTCTTCGCCGAGAAAAACTGTTCGTGGTACCACATATCTTGACATGCTGGAGCAGTTCTTCTTTCCACAAATTGAACAACTGCAGCCTAACATCGTTTTCCAGCAAGATGGTGCTCCTCCCCACTGGTCCAATGAAGTTCGTACGACTTTGGACAACATTTTCCCTGGCCGTTGGATTGGTAGGGGAGGACCAATCGCGTGGCCCCCGAGATCTCCCGATTTAACACCACTGGATTTCTTTCTCTGGGGCTATGTCAAAGATAAAGTTTACACCACCCCAGTCAAAGACCTTCGTGATCTTCGTGAGCGCATCATAGAGGCTATTGAGAACATTCCAGAAGACATACTCCAACGTACTTGGCAAGAAATTGTTCATCGCTTTGATATCGTCACAGTGACTGCTGGGGCTCATATAGAGATGTGGTGATCTGGATATCAAAACTTGGTGAGTTTTTCTGTACTATGAACGTTGTTTTAAGTTTCTATCTTCAACCGTTTGCCAGTAACAAGCAATTGAAATTAGGTCCATTCGAGCGGTCCACCCTGTACTTTAAATATTCAAATTGATATTTTTTATAAACAAATAAATGGGATTGGACGAATTGGATGGGAGTCAGCTAGCAGTACTCCTTCCTTTTCAGTTGGACCAATCAGAACATCGAGGTTATTACAGAATAAGAAGATGGCTACAATACTTGAAGGAGATCAGACATATTAAGCAACGGCTCCTCAAGAAATGAGAGAATGGTGGTTTATTTTCTTGATATTAGTTGAAAGAATAGTGTTGGAGTTATGGAAATTTATATAGTAATATAAATTTCATCCATCTTGAATACAAATAGTCCATAAATGGAAATAAAGTATAATACTTGAAGGATTGACCGTTAGAATTCGTCATCCATTAGATACATAAATGGTAATCTTCTGTAAGTGAAAATTATTAACCTAAGCCGGAGTCTTTTGAATTATTAATCTACAAGATTCATCTAAACGGAAGTGAGAGTTTTAATAAAATAACTTTTAGTTTAACTGTTAAATAAAGTGTCGTTATTTGTTTGTGTAAGAAACTTTTCCTCATTCCCCTGATGGGAGTTATTAGTGCCATGGCAGAATTAAAGTGATTCAAATTATTACAATCACAAATCTACAACTTGGGACATCACACCCAGCAACCCACCTTTACAGCATTCCACGGCATGTGCAGACATTTGTATCATGAGCAAGAATTGGTCACATAGTGACTAATACACATTTATATAGATTCAATCTAAATGACTAGCCTATGTACCCACTGTACCAAGCTGAAGAGGAGGATTTAGAACATATTCTGCTGAACTGTACATCTATAAATTGTCATAGAAATACTCTAAAGTCGCTATTACCTCAAACCTCGGGTGAAACATTTCAATTCATCTTATCCACACCTATTGCAGAGCTTGTATATAGTTTACATAGGAAAAATCAACAATCAACTCTTCAAGTAGTGTAACTATGCAATGAAATCATGTCATCAGCTATGGTTGGACACATGTAATGAAGAATGAAGAGTGAAATTGAAATTTTTCTCCCTCTTATACAATCCTCGCGTGCCAAAGGGAATGAACCTTTGTTCCACACGCCAGCTGACAGTTTCTTCTCAAGATGACTTTAAATAACTTTAAAGTATTAATCATAAGTAATGCCATGAGTGATTTCCAAATTATCTAGAGAATTTGGAAATCAAGAGTGGCATTTGTTACGACTATTTAATGAATAAAATTAAGCCGTTTACTCACAAATCATTATTTAACTATCCATCCATCCATAGTAATTCTGCCTGAAGGCAGGTCCTTCACTGCAATCATAGCATTTTCATGCTATGCTTGCAGCTTTAATAGGGAATTATAGGTGTGGTAGCTTCCCGTTGCTTTCCACACTGGTGAAGGATGATGATGACGATGATAATAATGATAAGGATGATGGTCATATGATTTCAGGGACCATTTGGGCCTTAAAGTTTTCCTGACATTTGTCTTACAGGTGAGGAAAAACCCCAATAAAAACCTCATCCAGAAAAACTGCCCCGAACGGGGATCGAACCTGGGCCTGCTGCATGACAAGGCAGCATGCTACCTCGAGACCACAGCGGTGGACTATTTAACTATAGTTGTTTTAAAATATTAACATATTTAATGTAAACGGCAATGTTTGAAAACAAATGAGAAACAATTGGTATGCTTCATTTGCTTCTTTTGTTCATCACTGCAACCAGATCATATTATTTATTGCCAAACGATCGCAATATTGTAATAATACACCCTAGTGGAGACACTTATAACAAACATTATAGGTATTAATTAATTTCTGATGTCCTATGATGTAAATATGTCAATTATATTTTTCTGTAACATCATTTCCTGGAAAATAATTTGTTTAAGAAAGTGCAAACAGTGGTTTCTTTTTTTTTGTGGTATAATCAATTGCTACAAATGTTTTTATATTATCTCTTGCATGCGCTTTCTGCTGACATTCATGCACTATATATACAATCTGGTAGCCGTATTTCTTAGAGAGTCAGTCACTGCAAAATAATGCTATGACCTATTCAGAATGTTAAAAAGGAGGAGCTTTCTTTAATATGATAAACTTCGGTTGATGAATTTTAGACGAAACATGACTGTGATTGGTTGTAAATAAAAAATCATTGAAATGTGATTGGTCATTGACTCCCATTTGGGGCATGAGTTAAATAGTCAATATATCCATAAAAGAAAAGATATTTAACAACAAGATACAGTGGAAAGAACATGTAGAAAGAATGGAAGAAAGAAGATTACCAAATAAAATCTTCTATTATTTTCCAAGAGGAAAAAGAGACGTCGGACGTCCTCGGAAGAGATGGTCTTAGATCTATTAGTGAAGACGGAACAGGCAACTCTTGCCTAAACCAGGAAGTGAAGAAGAAGAAATTTAAAAGGGTTTCTAGTTTTGTATATCTTGGGTCTTTAATTAATGATACAAACATCAGTGAAAAAATAATTGGATGGAGAATTCAAAATGCCAATAAAACATACTTTTGATTATTGAGACACTTTAAGTCAAGGCTTCTTACAAGTGAAACAAAATGTAATCTATATAAAACTCCTGGTAAAATCAATATTAATATATGGCAGTGAAACAGGGACTTTGTCTAAGACTGAGTTCATTTGAAAAGAAGATATTAAGAAAAATACAATGCCCAGTATGCAACAAGGAAGAATGACATATAAGCTCTATCAATTGTATAAGTCTTTTGATGTGGTTACATCAATTAAAGTTTCAAGATTGCAATGGACAGGGCAAGTATAAAGATTGACTGTACATGAGATACCCACAAAAATTATGGAATGTAAATTTGAAGGAAACAGAATGTGGGAAGACTGAGACTGCATTGGATGGATGGAATATTGGAGCATCTGAGAATTGAGGGATGGTGGCTGGTTGCCAGAGACAGAGATGCCTTCTGAGGCTCAAATCAAGCTGTAGTGCTACTGCTGAATGCTGAAAAGACTATAACATGAAGCTTTACTGGCTATAAAAGTAGTGTTAATTCCATTTAAAGTCTTTTTGAAAAGAAGCTGCCTGATAGTATGTGTAACAAAGGTTCATTAACTTTGGCGCACAGAGATTGTGTCGTGAAAACAGCTGACGATGGGGAAGATTGTTCTCCGATACTGCATTGCTGTATTTAAAAAAATACAGAAGTGTGAGGTAAGAAGAATTCACAATTCATTTGATTCTTATTAATAAAACCTCATAATGTTAAAATTCCCAAATTTATTATATTAAAAGAAAATTTTCCATTTAAAATTGAGACACCTAAATAGCTCAGTAGCAGAGCGCTGATGTATAAATCTAAAGATCATGGGTTCAAATTCTAGTTTAGACATACATTTTTGTCTTCAAAAAGTAAAAGAAGATTTGTGCTTGGATGGGAGTGAAGTCTGAATTAGCTCAGTGGTCAGAGCATCAGCAAGGAAAACTGAAGATTCGGGGTTCGATTCCCAGTTTAGGCAAAAATGTTTCTCCTTACCATTGATTACAATAATTTAATTGTGTTCATTAATTTACTTATTTCTATCATAGTAATAGCTTTAGCTTCTCAATATTAATTTATTAAATGTACTTATTTACTTGTGCAATATTAAAAATAATGTACTTAGGCTTGCCATCGAAATACAACAGTTAATACAACACAACTAAAGAGAAAATGTATGCCTGAACTGGGATTTGAACTCAGGATTTCCAGCTATATGTGCTGGCACTTTACCTTTGAGCTACCCAGGCATCCATTGACAGACACAGTAGTCCAGGACTTGTGTTCATAACACCACTGGTTTTGCTTTCTTACTTTCCTTTGCTGTAACCAATTATTTCTTCTTCTTAGAATACCCTTTTATCCCTCATTGAGACATAGGTACCACCTATTGGGAGGTATCTTAACCATACTAATTTTAGTTACACTTATTTTCCACAGATGTCAGTGAGTGGTATGTGGTCAGCATTCCAACTCAATGAGGCATCTAGTAAGAAACTAAATTATTACAAGGATGGATTAAATGTCAATTATATTTTGCACAGAGGGCTTTTTATTCAGGCTTGATGTTCTTTTACAAGCCTGAAAATCTTCAGACTCAGGACCTTAAGGACATCCCAGGAATATAAAAATCTGCAATAGCCGTTAATGCTTGGTCAGAAAAACATCAAATTGAAAGAAAGGCTAAATTAATTAAACAAATAAAAAACCTAAAGAGCTCATGGTTTGGGAAAAAGTCTACATTTAAAAAAATGAAAAGGAGAAATTAATGAATTTTGAAATTCCTGGGGAAAATGATTTGATTTGGAGGTTCTTCAGTCTACCAACAGAGAGAGCAGGAGGCGGCTCTTCAAGAAGATATAATAATGGTTGTGTAAGTACTGAGGATGGAACCTAAATAGGTCCTGAAACTGGTCTAATAAGAAGAAGGAAATGGGGTGAGGTGATGCAATTTTTCTTAATTAATACAAATTATTTAAAGATACTGTGAAATAATATGCATGTTTTTTATTATAGAATTCACGGATAATCTGATGGCTTCACAAGCATTTGTGTTTTTTTTGGCGGGGTTTGAAACTTCTTCAACAACATTGAGTTTCTGCCTGCATGAGCTAGCCTGCAATCCAGATGTGCAGGACAAACTGAGGAAATGTATCAGAACTACACTCAACAAATATGATGGCAAAATTACATATGAAAGCTTACAAAACATGTCATACCTGGACCAAGTTGTAGATGGTACGTACAACTATTAATACTAGAGATATAGTCATATAATTTGTCTGCAAGATGCGTAGGGGCATGGTTTAGCGGCATTAAGATCAGCAGACAAAGGGAGACAGAAAGGGAAGTACCGTGAGTGGAGACGTTGACTTATTACATAACAGAACATGTGATGGCGAATTCCATTTATATGATGGATGCTTCAGGGAGAAGAGGGAAAGAAAGAGGGAGACTTTAGAACTGAGAGACAATTGATGTAATATAAGTGTGTCTAAGATTAAATTAAATGCTTCATACCTCTCCTCATGTCCAGTCTTCTAAGTAGGCTGCGGTTTCAAATCCTTGGTGGATTCATCTTCAGTACCCTCTCATTGACTGATGTTATGTCGATCAAAAGAACTACTTCTTCTTCCCTCTGAGAGGGTATTGAAGATGAATATGCCAAGGATTTGAAACCAGAGTCTAGAAGTCTGGTTATGAGGAGAGGTATGAAGCATTAAATTTAATCTTAAATTAAACCTCATAGTGATTTCTTCCCATAAAAGTTCAATGTAGGCACGTCTGCTTTTAACTGCCACATGTCTGCAATTTTAGAAGCTATTATTGTCTAAATATTGCACCCGACTATACCAGCAATATATTTCTAGACTCACACTGACATGGATTGAAGATGTTAGCTGTAAAATGAGGAACAGGAGAACCAATTAAATTTATGCAAGTTTAACTGGGTCAACCCTCCATATTGTAGTTAGTATGTTTGTTGATTTATTAATTATAAAGATGAACTCACAAGGGAACTGTCAACCATTGCATGCTAACCTACCTTGAAATTTCTTCCGGAGGATTGTTGTGTACCAAGGCTGTGTCTAAAAAATGCTGACTTTTTAACTGCAAAAAACAGTAATTGAAGCCAGAATCCAGTAATGGCAACCCATTGTACAGAGCAGATGATCTCCCTGCATGAGTACGAGATGAGTGAAGTAAGGTGGGATGCAGCGTAGAGGGCAGGTACTGAGGGTTATCCAGTCTACTAATTCAGGCGTTGTATTACTTTCCTACAGGTTAAATGAGAGATTTAGCTGGGGCCTTACAGTTAAAAATAACAGATTTTTTTGGGACATGGACTTTGTATATATAAACATTTCTCTGGAAGAAATTTCAAGGTAGGTTTCAGCATGCAATGGTTGACAGTTACCTTGTCAGTAAAATATAATCAGCCTAAATATAAACAAATGTACTTTTATTAAATTAATATATTGCTGTCCACCGCTGTGGTCTCGAGGTAGCGTGCTGTCTTGTCACGCAGTGGGCTCGGGTTTAATCCCCGGTCGGGACAGTTTTTCTGGGTGAGGTTTTTATCGGGGTTTTTCCTCACCTGTAAGACAAATGTCAGGAAAACTTTCAGGCCCAAACGGTCCCCGAAATCATATGGCCATCATCATCATCCTCATCATCCTTCACGGGTGTGGAAAGCAACGGGAAGCTACCACACCTACAATTCGCTAGTAAAGCTGCAAGCATAGCATGAAAATGCTATAATTGCAGTGAAGGACCTGCCCTCGGGCAGAATTACTATGGATGGAATATATTGCTAGATGTTTTTTATTATTAATTTAACACATCTCATTGAAGGATAAATTTAATTTGAAGAGAAAAATTTTCGCCCAGACTGGGACCAATCAAGAAGCCGCCATTTGCAAAGACGAAGTCACAGTTTCAAGCATTTGGTACGCGAAAATTACAACATATATAAGAGAAAATTTTGCGCCTAGATTGGAACTCGCTCCAGTGGCTCAGTTGGTAATAGCATTGGTACGGTAAACCAAAGGTCCCGGTTTCGGGTCTTCAAATTTAATGTTGCTAGATGTTAAATACAAAATTAACTATATGTGAAGAGAAAAATTCTCGCCTAGACCGAGACTCGAACCCGGGACCTTTAGGTTGCTGGGCCAAATGCTCTACCAACTGAGCTACCGAGGTGAGTTGCGATCTAGACGTACATTTTTCTCTTATATACATTGTAATTCCCTTGCGCCAAATGCTTTGAAACCTTTGTTTCTATCTTTGCAAATGGCGGCTTCTTAGTTAAGAAGACATTTATTGGGAATTTAACATTACTTTATAAAGCCAGTAGTGCGTCTATTGATGTTTTTATTATTGATTTAACACTTCTCACTGAAGGATAAATCATATTTGAAGAGAAAAATTCTTGCCTAGACCAAGACTCGAACCCGGGACCTTTGGCTTGCTGGGCCAAATGCTCTACCAACTGAGCTACCGAGGCAAGTTGCGATCTAGATGCAAATTTTTCTCTTATATATGTTGTAATTCCCTCGTGCCAAATGCTTTGAAACCTTTGTTTCTATCTTTGCAAATGGCAGCTTCTTAGTTAAGAAGACATTTCTTGGGAATTTAACATTACTTTATAAAGCCAGCAGGGCTTCTATTGATGTTTTTATTATTGATTTAACACTTCTCATGAAGGATAAATCATATTTGAAGAGAAAAATTCTCGCCTAGACCGAGACTCGAATCCGGGATAATATTTAATAATTTAGTTGAGGACGACTGACTTACCAGGTACCAATTTTATATTGAACATCTTATTACATAACCTCAACCGTATGAACTTAAAAAGTGTTGATAATACGTTATCAAATGCTGGGCTTTGGCAATGAAGCCATTAGCGTTCTTCATCTCCAATATTTTTCTATGGTGGATCCAATAGGTTATACTTCACAGGTTTGTAGATGTTCTTCATCTTTGTTGCATAGAGGACAATGGATTTGTGTAAATTCCTATTTTATATAAGTGTTTGGCCAAATAATCATATTCTGTAAGCAGTCTGAATTTTGCTACTGCAGTTTTATGTGAAATTTCTGGAATAATATCTGGCTTCTTTACTAAAATATTCCATTTTTTGTCTGTGGCTTTATTACATAGGTGTTGGTTTTGTTTGATTTTATATTTGTTTTTAATTAGTCTTTTTATGGATGTGAAAGGTAAGCTTTTAGTTGTATTCTGAATTAAATTGGAGCCTTTTTTGGCAAGAAAATCAGCAGTGTCATTTCCAGCAATTCCACAATGTGCAGGTATCCATTGCAATTTAATTATTTTCTGTAGTTTATGAAGTCGTTGAATCATATTAAAATAATATTAAAAGACTAAAGCTATTACTATGATTGAAATAAGTAAATTAGTGTACACAACTAAACTTTTGTAATCAATGGTAAAGATAAAAATTTTTGCCTGAACCGGTAATCAAACCCCGAACCTTCAGCTTTATGCTCTGACCACTGAGCTAATTCAGGCTTCTTTCCCATCCAGGTATAAATCCTCCTTTTATCTTATACTTTTGGTCCCACATTCAACGCAACGAATCATCATCAACTTTTATAAGATTCATGATGTGTTCCGTTGAGGTATTATTCAAAATTAAAATGTAACCCCCTCTACCAGATCTTCAGTGAAACTCCAGTTTTGAATCCTGCCGATGATGGGACAAGTCCCAAAAGCGCTACAGTTAAATAATTAATTAAGTTGAGGAGACGGACCTTTCAGGTGAATATTCCATAATTTTATATTTTAATAATGAATCATCAATCAAAAAAATGTTTACCATTCATTACAATAGTTTAGTTGTGCACATTAATTTACTCTTTTCAATCATAGTACAGTAAAACTTTTTCAAAGCAGAATCGCATGGGACCAATTTTTTTTTTCCACATTAGACAAAATTCTGCATTATAAAAAACAAATAAATATTAACCAATCTTAGATTATGTCTTTTTATATATCTTCGATTAATTGTAGTTCTGCTGCCGTTGGAAAGTGAAGTATAGTATGTACGAGCGACTTTGATGGCAATGCGCTAAAAAACAGTCCCGTATCGTCAGCGTTAAAAATGTCTCTTAGGCGCATATTCTGAAATTAAAGTATGCAGTTTCGGTTTCCACTCACTAACCATACTTTCGTGCACATTCTTTGATTCCCTGCAAATTTCATTCCACACTACATTTGTGCCGTCTTTTAAAACTGTCCACAACCAACCTGAATTACCTTGAAATCGTTATTCCCTAATGATATAGTAACCTCTAGAGCTTGACTTTGGAGCATCGGTCCGAAAATTTGGAATTTTTTGATCGTGGTCTTGTAAAACACTCCGATACCTCATTGTTTTTTTTTTTTCCTCTTCATTTGACCATTTCCTTGCGTCCATTCATTCGTTATTTTTTTCTGTGTGTTTTAAAATCTCATAAAGTTGAGTTTTTTCACATTTAAATTTAGTCATTATTTTGTGTACTGAGAGTTTGTTTTTCTTTATCTTCAATCACTTTCTCTTTTACGTTTAATGACAATGATGCATACGATTTAGCCATCTTTATTCCGTAAATTCAGAACGCTACCTGTGAAAGATACGTACATTATCGGTATCAGATCTTAAACTAATTTAAGATTTTATAGTGCACTGATTTTATTTGTAAGACAGATGTCACACGCCAAATATTTGTTAAACGAACCTGTAATTTGCAAAACGGGTGTGCAGTGAGGTCGATATAGGTAGATATAGGTAGAAACTCTACTTCTCCCGGCAGCAGGAATTATCACTTATTGTTAATTTGCTTACTGGGAATTCAATGAAGTGGAAACTAATTTATTTCTCTATCTATCTTTCAGCCTTGTAAACTTTTTTTTTCATGAATTGTGTAGAAATATCCTTCCGTTTCCATGTTGGACAAATTCCCTTTTATACAAAATAAATACACATAAAATTACTATTAATTTTCCGGGACCAATAAATTTGTTCACATTGGACAGATTTCTGCATTATTCATGTTCTGGATTATACAAGTTTTACTGTAATAATAGTTTTAGCTTCTTAATATTAATTAAATGAGGGGTGTTATAACTGTGTGGAATCCCATCATGTCTTCTTAATGTAGAAGCCATTCAATGTGTATTTGTGAATGATGATTCATTGCATTAAATGTGGGACCAAGAATAAAGGAAGGATTTATGCTTGAATGGGAATGAAGCCTGGATTAGCATCTGCACAGTAATCAGACCATCAGCACGTAAAGCTGAATATTCGGGGTTCGATTCCCGGTTCAGGAAAAAAGAATTTCTCTTTACCATTGATTAAAATGTACTTTTGTTACAGAGACACTAAGAAAGTATCCAGCTGGGAGTACACTGGGTCGCGTCGTAACAAAACCTTACCAGATTCCAGGATCTTCACTTAAACTCGATGTGGGTGATAAAGTACAGATATCTGTGTATGCCCTGCACCATGATCCTAAATATTTCCCTCATCCTGAACGTTTCAATCCAGACAACTTCACTCCTGAAGCTAAAGCTAAACGACCAAATTACACTTATTTGCCATTTGGAGATGGACCAAGGAACTGCATTGGTAAGATATATTTCTTAGATTTCAAACATGACATCAAATTCTGACTTCCAAAGACATTTTTAATACAGTTATTTCTCATATTTATATATTTTTCTCATATTTATAACTTTTAATATGTCCACTGCAGTGGTCTTGAAGTAGCATGCTGCCTTGTCAAGCAGCAGGCCTGAGTTCAAGTCACGGTCGGGACAAATTTCCTCGGTGAGTTTTTTTTGGAGTTTTCCCTCACCTGTAAGACAAATGTCAGGAAACTTTAAGACTCAAATGGTCCCCGAACATCATATGGCCATCATAATAATCATCATTTATATTCGCCTTAGATTAAGTTTAGGATAAAGGACTCTTCTGGTGCACCACTATCATCATCACCCATCACATCATCGGGACAATTTTACCATGCCTTCCACGTGCCCCAACCTCAGATGTGCATTACAATTATGCCAATACCAGGAGAGAACACCAGAAATGTCAAAATTTTTAATACTACTCAGCAAAAATTCTAATAAATAGGCTACATACATCTTCCTTTTTTCACATTCTCCACATTTCATCTGGTAAATTACTGATTTTTTTATCTTCACCTATTTTAAAATGTGGGGATGTTAATCTGTGGTAATATACCATGTGGTCTAGTGGTTATGTTCTTTGCCTCTAGTCCCAAGGGGTGTGGGTTCAAACCCAGCCAGGATTGGATTTTTTAGGATGGAAAAAGTCTTCTGGAAGGTACTTGAAGCTATGGGTCCAGAGTCTGAAGATTTTTAAGCAAAATTTACCAATCTTTATCATCCAAATAACACTTTAGTTGATTACTAGATGTTTCATTGGGTCAATATGCCGATCATATGGTATATATGACAGTTATAGGGAAATAAGTGTAACTAAATTATATTGGTCTAGCAACTCCTAACAAAGGAGAGGCTATGGAAGCTACAAAGTAAGTATGAATATGTGATGAATGTGTGTGTGTATATATATATCCATCCATAGTAATTCTGCCCGAAGGCAGGTCCTTCACTGCAATCATAGCATTTTCATGCTATGCTTGCAGCTTTACTAGGGAATTGTAGGTGTGGTAACTTCCCGTTGCTTTCCACACCGGTGAAGAATGATAATGGCCATATGATTCGGGGACCGTTTGGGCCTTAAAGTTCTCCTGACATTTGTATTACAGGTGAGGAAAAACTGCGATAAAAACCTCACCCAGAAAAACTGCCCCGACCGGGATCGAACCTGGCCCGCTGCGTGACAAGGCAGCATGCTACCGCAAGACCATAGCGGTAGATTATATTTATATATATATATTTATTTATTTTTATTTCAGGATTGTTTCTGTTGTATATACAGGTATCCTCAACCAAAATATACCTTTTTTTTTTTCCATACTTCCCGGTCTTGCATGTCTGCTTATATATTTTTTATTTTAGCATTAAGTTTTTTTTTACAATGTACAAGGAGCTGACCCATAGCATTAACCTCCAACATGGAGGGCCAGAGACTTTTTCTGAAGTCCACTATAGATCAGTTGCTTTCACTGCAGCTAAAAGTCTGATCTACCCTTTATTGCCTCAACCGCCGTCTGCACCATACCATAGGCCTCCTACTCCTCTGCTACATCCGCCATTGGGTGTCTTCACCGTAACCCTGGCTAGGGACCCTCACAGGGTACTATCAGCCAGGTCAGTTAAACCTAAGTTTTTTAACGAGGTGTTACTCCTCCCCCTTCCTCCTTTCTCATCTGGATTTGGGACCGGCAATGGTGGAGTTATATATATATATATATATATATATATCAGAAAGGATAAATAAGGGTAAATTTGCAAAATAAAAATTGTGTTTTATGGGATCAGAATATAACTTCTAAAACAAAAACAAACATTTTTAATAGAATAATAAGGAGTTTAATGACATTTGGTGTAGAAACACGGCAATTAAAATCTGGAACAATATGTAAATTAAATTCTGCAGAAATGAGTTTTTGGGAGTGCTCAGCTGGAATTTATAGAAGAGAGAAAATAAGAAAGAGTGTAATTAAACAAAAGATGAAAAATAATGCAGATTGATGATGTTTTGAGCAGCATGAAGGAAAAAAAGGATTAGTCAGTGGAGATTAGAATGACAGAGGGATCTGGAGGAGAATGACAGCATGTTAATTGGAAGATGTTGTGGAACATTGTAAAACCTGCTAAATAAATAAAATAAATATAAATATTATAATTTGAAAATATCTGCAAGAAAAACAAAAACAATGTCTCTTAAGAGAAAAGAATCAGTGAGAAGTAATATTTGCATCAATAATTTCACAATGGAGCAGGTTAACTCTTTCAAATATTCAGGTTACATACTAACATATGGGGCAAGCAGTTAATAGTTGGTTAAGATAATACACTACAAGTTGAAAGGCCGAGGTTTCAAGTCCTGGTGGGGTCAGAATTTTTAAACTGGTCTCAACCTTCTGGCAGCACCATGGCCCTGGGGTCAACTCAGCCTCAACTGAAATGAATACCAGACATGTTATGAATTAAAATATTTAATTATTGTGATGCAGGAAAATTCTAAGAAGAATATATTGACCCATTCAGGACAGAGGAGAATGGCAAATATGACATAATAAGGAATTATATCACTTGCATAAATCACCAGACATTGTTACAGATATTAAAATAGCTAGATAGAGATGGGCAGGACATATCCAGAGAATGGATAATAGTGAGACAGTTAAAAAGATAATGATGTACCATCCAGATGGAAGAAGGAATGTAGGAAGACTTAAAGCTAGGTGGATGGATGGAGTTTTGGAAGATGTCCAAAGACTTAAAATTTGTGGACAGTCGCCAGGAGTAGAAAAACCTGGAGGAGAGTTCTAAGGAAGGCTATGACTCGACCCGGGTTGTTACGCCAATTTGATGATGATGATGAATTATTGTGATGTTGGCCATATTGGTTTACATATTTTTTCATATGTTGGCTAATCTTGTTTTGTGTGGGCATATTGGTAGCCCTGACTCTGTGACCCCTTCTTGCAAAAGTCTCCCTACAACCTAAAGGAGTTTGAGATAAAGGAAGACTAAAATTAAGATAGGGAATTACAACGTATATAAGAGAAAAATTTGCGTCTAGATCGTAACTCGCCTCGGTAGCTCAGTTGGTAGAGCACTTGGCCCGGAAAGCCAAGGGTCCCGGGTTCGAGTCCCGGTCTAGGCGAAAATTTTTCTCTTCAAATTTAATTTATCTTTCATTGAGAAATGTTAAATTAATAATAAAAACATCATTAGAGGCCTTACTGGCTTTTAAAGTAATGTTAAATTTCCAATAAATGTCTTCTTAACTAAGAAGCCGCCATTTGCAAAGATAGAAACAATGGTTTCAAAAGCATTTGGCGATAGGGAATTACAACACATATAAGAGAAAAATTTGCGTCTAGATCGTAACTCGCCTCGGTAGCTCAGTTGGTAGAGCACTTGGCCCGGAAAGCCAAGGGTCCCGGGTTCGAGTCCCGGTCTAGGCGAAAATTTTTCTCTTCAAATTTAATTTATCTTTCATTGAGAAATGTTAAATTAATAATAAAAACATCATTAGAGGCCTTACTGGCTTTTAAAGTAATGTTAAATTTCCAATAAATGTCTTCTTAACTAAGAAGCCGCCATTTGCAAAGATAGAAACAATGGTTTCAAAAGCATTTGGCGATAGGGAATTACAACGTATATAAGAGAAAAATTTGCGTCTAGATCGTAACTCGCCTCGGTAGCTCAGTTGGTAGAGCACTTGGCCCGGAAAGCCAAGGGTCCCGGGTTCGAGTCCCGGTCTAGGCGAAAATTTTTCTCTTCAAATTTAATTTATCTTTCATTGAGAAATGTTAAATTAATAATAAAAACATCATTAGAGGCCTTACTGGCTTTTAAAGTAATGTTAAATTTCTAATAAATGTCTTCTTAACTAAGAAGCCGCCATTTGCAAAGATAGAAACAATGGTTTCAAAAGCATTTGGCGATAGGGAATTACAACGTATATAAGAGAAAAATTTGCGTCTAGATCGTAACTTGCCTCGGTAGCTCAGTTGGTAGAGCACTTGGCCCGGAAAGCCAAGGGTCCCGGGTTCGAGTCCCGGTCTAGGCGAAAATTTTTCTCTTCAAATTTAATTTATCTTTCATTGAGAAATGTTAAATTAATAATAAAAACATCATTAGAGGCCTTACTGGCTTTTAAAGTAATGTTAAATTTCCAATAAATGTCTTCTTAACTAAGAAGCCGCCATTTGCAAAGATAGAAATAATGGTTTCAAAAGCATTTGGCGATAGGGAATTACAACGTATATAAGAGAAAAATTTGCGTCTAGATCGTAACTCGCCTCGGTAGCTCAGTTGGTAGAGCACTTGGCCCGGAAAGCCAAGGGTCCCGGGTTCGAGTCCCGGTCTAGGCGAAAATTTTTCTCTTCAAATTTAAGATAAACTATTGAACTTATCTTTCTTATTTTTCTGAATGTGGATTTTTCCCCAAACCGTGAGTTCTTTCTGTTTTTCTATTTATAAAATGGTGAAGTGGAAAAGTCAGCAGTAGCTGCTCATGCTTGATCCGAAAAACATCTAATTGAATCAAAAGTTAGTCTAATTAAACAAACAGAAAAACAAAAAGAACTCAAGGTTTGGGGAAAAAAAAACCACATTCAGAAAAACTTAAGAAATTTTGAAATTCCCGTGGATTCTGACTTAATCCGGAGGTTTATCAGTCCACCAAAGAGGGAAGAAGAAATAGTTCTTCCGATCAACATAACATCAGTTGTCAAGATAGTACTGAAGATGAGGCCACCAAGGCTTTGCAATCGCGATATACTTAGAAGACTGGTTATGAGGAGCGGTATGAAACATTTTAAAGTAGTAAAGTATTCCCACTACAGGCCCGGAGGCCCTTGGAGTAGTAGGAGGTTAAGGCTCCCACTTTTTCTAGACAATCAGCACTTTACATCAGCCGGGTTGTCAGCCCTGCATGACGGCCGCCTTTACTCCCAGAACAAGCGTCTGGTACTCATTTCCGTTAGAGGCTGAGTCGACTCCAGGGCCAAAGTGCCGCCAGAGAGTTTGGGTCAATTTAAAAATCCTGACCCCAATGCGACTTGAACCCTCAACCCTCCGGCTTGTAGCTCAGTGCCTTAACCACTACGCTACGGCGTGCCCTTAAGATGGACTGACCAACCACATCTTGAGATCTCATAAGAACAGGCTCAAACGACCTAAAGCTAAATAAGTTCATGATGAACTTTTTACATACATAAGGCAAAGAGACCAACTGGGAAAACCTCATAAGAGATGGTGGAGATTGTAACAGGCCAGTAGGCTTGCTATTTGATAGGAAGATGACATAAAAAGTTAGATTTAGGGTCGTATGCAAATACATTACTCTCTACTCAAATTACTTCCAATCACTGGTGAGCTGAGATCGAATTAACGGCGCCTTAACCGGTCATGCATGAATGTTGATGTTTTCGTAATATTGGCAACGAATTACCCAGAGTTCTCAGCGATAAAACCACTTCCGTTATTTTCGTCTGCTATAGAGGAATGCATTTATGCTTGCATCCCGCAAATAATACCGTATACAAACACGTCTGCAACGCGCAATATTACGCCGATTCTCCTGTTCTTCCAGTTGAATTCTTTGGTAGGCTCTATCAAATTCCTCTTCTCCGCGTATACCGAAAACATGATCAAAGTCTTCAAGGTCCGACATCTTGGATAAGTTTCAAACTACATCGGTTACCATCAACTTTATCAGCAGAGAACGCCTTTTACTGTCTAATGCGTTCAAACATTCGACCCTTAATGTTGTACTGCACTTGTAATTAATTAAATTGTACTCATAGTTCAAATCTAATTTTAAACACTTGTAAAATAAATAATCAGTTTTTAAATATTATATAGTTAAAGTACAATTTGAAATAATGTTTATATTTTATTTTCCAGGGATGCGATTTGGTTTGCTACAGACCAAATTAGGACTGGCTGTTCTTATATCAAATTATGAGTTCAGTGTGTGTGAAAAAACAGAAATTCCCATCAGACTGGATCCAAAAAAAATCATCATATCCTTCACAACAGGAGCTTGGATGAAAATTAAGAAATGTCAAACTGTTTAAAATTTATTTTAACAAGAACATAAATAAATGAGTCTGTAGCAACTTACCTCATAAAAATTGAGTTCTTTTAGAACATGTTTCAAAATATTTGTGTTTCATCTTCAGCTTGTCCACACTGTTGATTTTTAAGTTATCGGTCCTGGATTTTGACTTCTACTCCATCTTTTCGTGGTCCAAAGAACTTGCTTATCAAATCTCTCTCCCCAGGAATTTCAAAATTCATGTTTTTATCCCTGTTCTTTTGGATGTAGATCTTCCAAATGGTGAGTTCTTTAGTATTTTCTAACTGTTTTAATAATTTGGTATATACATCAATTTTATATTTTTCTGATAAAATGTGAACAGCTACTGCAGATTTTTCTATTTCTCCTTTTTTTACATTTCCAATGTGTTCCTTAATTCTAAGGGTTAAATTTCTCAGGTTCAAAATATGGGAAGAATTCTACATTACTGATACCATGACAAACTGTGAATGAACTCAGGGAGGATATGAATTGTGCCACACAGTGACCAGACTCACTGTGCATGGATTTCACCACAAGCTGTGTGCAGCAACCAGAAATTCCATGAGCCCGGCCCAGACTGCATGTGTGCAAGATGTGCTGAACAGTGCGAGAAATATCATGTGTTAAACTGTAGGATGAGATCAGAATCATTGGTGAATCTCTGTAGTGACTAAGAACAATCTTCTTTGCATGTTGTGCGCATTTAATATTAAATTATTTCTCAGATTCAGATGCTATAGACTCACCTTATTTATTAAGAAGAACCTCATAATGTTATTTCCTATTGTAATTTTGTAATATATAAATAAATATTTACTCTATAATTTCTTAATTTTTAATTTTCATTTCAGTATCTTGAACCATCACTTCAAAAATTCACAATGGATTAAAGCTTGGAGATGCATTATCTCCTCTACTTTTCAATTTTGTACTAGAGCATGCCATCAAATCTTTAGAGGAAGAAGAAGTCTACAACTCAATGGTATTAATAACCTGTTAGTTTGGGGACAATTTATAAATATTTCCTTGATATAGAGCATTAGTTTATAAAATTTATAATGGATCCATGGCTTTGAGTTGCATTCTTGAAGATTTATTTTGAAATGGGGTAGAATTTGAATTGGAATATATCTAAATTGCAATCTTAATTGATTGCATTAAGGGTTGCTGATGATGTAGTAGTATTATTAGGTGATAACGAGGAGACACTAATGGCCAACACACACAATTTATTGAGTCCATCTATATTAATTCTGCCCGAGGGCAGGTCCTTCACTGCAATCATAGCATTTTCATGCTATGCTTGCGGCTTTACTAAGGAATTATAGGTGTGGTAGCTTCCCGTTGCTTTCCACACCAATGAAGGATGATGATGATGATGATAATGATAAGGATGATGATAATCATGATGGCCATATGATTTCGGGGACCGTTGGGCCTTAAAGTTTTCCTGACATTTGTCTTACAGGTGAGGAAAAACCCTGATAAAAACCTCACCCAGAAAAACTGTCCCGACTGGGGATTGAACCTGGGCCCGCTGCATGACAAGGCAGTACGCTACCTCGAGACCACAGCGGTGGACAATATATTGAGCAACACTAAAAAATTGGGGCTGGAAGTAAACATCAATAAAAACAAATATATGATCACGCATAGAAATACAATATAAAATGATAATGGACACATAATGACAAATGAGGGAAATTTTGAAGAAGTGGCTGAATTAAATACCTAGGAACAATAATTACAAATAGGAGTAAAATGTACAAAGAAATTAAAAATAAATTCAATACTGGAAATGCGTGCTATTATGTATTACAGGAACTCTTGTTGTCTTAACTTCTCTAAAAAAATATTAAACTGAACATATATAAAACTTATGCACTTTGAAATTCCCGCCAGAAAGGAACCTCATTAGTAAATTCATTGGACCAGAGGCAAAGAGAGCAGGAATCAAGAATCAGGGCCAACAACATGAGAAAATTCAGTCTGTATCGGTGACGATGGGGCTAAGAAGCCCTGAAACATATGTTCGACAAAAACAACTATAAGAGATAAGATGAACAGAAAAAATGTTTTAATTAATATATAAATCTATTATTATCCCTGTTATATGGATACAAAACATGGATTCTTACTTTAAGGGAGGAGAAAAGTATACGAGTGACTTTTTAAGAATTAACACTATGAGGTATTATTTTTTAAAAAATTGTATTAGACTAATTAGAAGAGGGATATGAGGTGAGGTGATACAATTTTTCTTAAAAGAGAAGGCAGTTTTTCAAGATGACAAAGCGGTCAGAAAAGTACTGATGCTGGTACCTAATAATGTCCTGAAAATGGTCTAATAAGGAGGAGGATATGAGGTGAGGTGATACAATATTTCTTAAATAAGATTATGAGTTTGGTAAAATGTTATCACTCACCTCATATTTTTCTTCTTTTTTAAATTTAAACTAATTTGGAACTTTACACTTCAGTTCCATCATCAGTATCCCCGCGACTGTTGTTCTGTTGTCTTGAAGAGCCGTCTTTCGCTCCCTCTGTTGGCAGACTGATAAACCTCAAAATCAAGTCATTCTCCCCAGAAGAATTTCAAAGTTCACCAATTTCTCCGTTTCGCTCCTTTGAATGTAGATCTTTTCCCAAACAGTGAGTTCTAGTTGTTTTAATCATTTAGCCTTCTTTTTGATAAGATGTTTTTCGGACCAAGATTATGAGTATTTGAAAATAAAGTTCTTAGCAAAGTTTTGGACCAAAGAGAGATGAACAGACAGGCAAATGGAGAAAACTACGTAACAGCGAGCTATATGATCTTCATGGGAAACCAAATATAATAAGAACAGTTAAGTCTCATACACTGCAATGGGCAGGACATGTGGCACAAATGGGAAATGAAAGCGAGGCATCGAAACTCCTTGTAGGTAAAGTGATAAATTTAAAATAAAAACATTCTAACTTAAGGAATTTTTGTGATATATATATAAAACAAGGATCGTAACAGGCCTTGGCCTAATACTTGGAAGGAAGAAGAAGAAGATATATAAAACAATAAAGTATAGTAATCATATTCTACAATAATAATTCATTTTGCTGTTTTTTAATTATGGTAAGTAGCCATTTGTACTATGATTCCTATATTTTTTTTATGTTGCAAGAACGGAAGTGTCTTACAGATTTGTTATGAAAGTTCTCATCTCAATTTATCATAAGTAATGTCATGAGTGATTTCCAATTTATCTAGAGAATTTGGAAATCAAGAGTAGCATTTGTTAGGACTATTTAGCAAATAAAATTAAGCTGTTTACTCACAAATCATTATTTAAATATAGTTATTTAAAAATATTTATATATTTAATGTAAACGGCGATGTTTGAAAACAAATGATTAGTGTTTGTTATGTTTCATTTGTTCACCACTGTAACCAGATCATATTTATTGTCAAATCGAATCGCAATATTGTAAGAATGCATCCTAGTGGAGAAAAAATGAAACACATCAAACTGTTCATAACCAACATTATAGGTTATTAATTAATTTCTGATGTGCTAGGATGTAAATTATATTTTTCTGGAACGTAAATATCTGGCAAATAATACGTTTAAGAAAGTGCAAACAGTGGTTTCTTTTTATTGTGATATAATCAATTGCTACAATTTTTTTTTATATCTCACAAGCACTATCTGCTAACATTCGTGCACTATATATACAATCTGGGAGCCATTTGCATTCTAGGATTCTTACATCTTAATATATAAATTGCTATATTCAACGTATTTCTTAGAGAGTCAGTCACTGCAAAATAATGCTATGACCTGTTCAGAATATTAAAAAGGAAAAGCTTTCTTTAAATGATAAACTTTATTGATACATTTTATAATCATTAAGAAGTTACATTATGAGGTTTATTTTAATATTGTCCACCGCTGTGGTCTCGAGGTAGCGTGCTGCCTTGTCACGCAGCGGGCCCGGGTTCGATCCCCGGTCAGGGCAGTTTTTCTGGGTGAGGTTTTTCCTCACCTGTAAGACAAATGTCAGGATAACTTTAAGGCCCAAACGGTCCCTGAAATCATATGGCCATCATCTTTATCATCATCATCCTTATCATTATCATCATCATCCTTCACCGGTGTGGAAAAGCAACGGGAAGCTACCACACCTACACAATTCCCTAGTAAAGCTGCAAGCATAGCATGAAAATGCTATGATTGCAGTGAAGGACCTGCCTTCGGGCAGAATTACTATGGATGGATTTTAATATTTGAGTTTGTATTCTTTAACATTCTTACCTCATATGTTTATTCTGTTGGACGATCGTTTCAAAGCTATTGCTCCATCTTCAGCTTGTTCACAAGAAAGGAAAAAACCAGTTTGTGAACAAGCTGAAGATGGAGCAATAGCTTTGAAACGATCGTCCAACAGAATAAACATATGAGGTAAGAATGTTAAAGAATACAAACTTAAATATTAATTGATAAATATTGGGTGATTCATTGAAACATGAATGGTCATTGACTCCCATTTGGGGCATGAGTTAAAATCTATAAAAATCTCACTTATAACCATTGTAATGTAAATAACTGGTTCTATAGAAAAATTAGAAACTAAACTCCATGACATGACAGGCCTTGGTCTACCAGCCAGTTACTGGCCTCACATCCACAAGTATTAATCAGAGGAGAATGATCATCTAGTCAGTCTACATCTACAATGACATAATGGACCAATGTTGGGCTTTAATCTCTCCTTTGTTAGGAGTTACTAGACTAAATTAATTTAGTTATGATTATTTTCCAAAGATGTCATGAAAGGTAAGCAGTCAACATGAGACATCTAGTAGGCAACTAAGGTATTACTAGGATTAAAAAGGTCAATAAACTTTGCTTAGAGGCCTTTTTATTTAGACTTAAGGATCTTTTACAAGTTATAAAATTCTCAGACTCGAGACCACGTTCCTCAAGACCAGAGGCAAGGAACATAACAACTAGTCCAGCATGGAGTGAAATATTATTTAAGTAAAAATTCACGTTGGGATTACCTTATGTATTATCTGTAAGCTGCCATACGCTGGTGTGAGTGAGTCCATTGTTCTCAAGGCGTAGGTTGGCAGGCATGTTAAACCTAGCAACTTGTGTCAACCCACTGTGCTTGAAGGCATATCTTCCTGGGTCTCCGATTAACACCAACTTGCCTTTGCGACTCAATTCCTTCAACCAAGTGGACAGTTGTGCAGCAAAATCAGCGTCATAGAACATATCACCAACCAGAATACAGTCCTGCTCTTCACAGGCCTGTCCCACCAAGTTCCTGCTGCAAGTGTGCAGAGATACAGAATTCACAGCACAGTTCAGTGCAGTTGCCATGCAAGCCACTGTAATAACAAACTTCATACAGTATTTAATGGTTTATTTTAGGAAGTAATATTTTGAGGTTCATACAGTATATTCTATTTTATCAATGCCAGAACCAGTTACAAAATCTGAAACTCCCACACCTGTACTAAAGAAGTGTGAATAAGAGATATCCACCAGAAGAATGGTTACTTGTCTACACAGATGGATCTGCTATTGATAACAGCTCAGGATCAGGAATTACAGTGCATTATTTTCATTTTATCTACCAGCAGGATACCACACAACAAATTTTGATGCAGAAGTAACGGCTATTCACATTTCACTCCAATAATTACTATACAGAATAAATAAATTTCAAAATACTGTCATACTCTCTGATTCTAAGGCAGCAATATATGCAATAAATTCACACAAAATGAAGTCAATACAAATTAAAGAGTGCTACAAAATGATTCAACAACTCCAAAAACTACAGAAAAGAATTCAATTGCAATGGATACCTGCACATTGTGGAATTGCTGGAAATGACACTGCTGATTTTCTTGCCAAAAAAAAGTCTCCAATCTAATTCAGAATACTATTAAAAGCTTACCTTTTACATCCATAAAAAGAATAATTAAAAACAAATATAAAATCAAACAAAACTGAGACCTATGTAATAAAGCCAAAGACAAAAAAATGGAATATTTTAGTAAAGAAGCCAGATATTATTCCAGAAATTCCACGTAAAACTACAGTAGGAAAATTTAGACTGCTTACAGAACATGACTATTTGGCCAAACATTTATATAAAATAGGAATCTACATGAATCCAAATTGTCCTCTATACAACAAAGATGAAGAAATGAACGAAGAACATCTACAAACCTGTGAAGTATTACCTGTTGGATCCACCATAGAGAAATATTGGAGAGCAAGAACACTAATGGCTTCATTGCCAAGGCCCAGCATTTGAAAACAACATTTTATCAATGCATAAACTTATAGACAATAATAATAAATCAAGATATCTTAACAAGACCAGCCTCATGAGCTAGTGGTCAGCATTTCTGACTACTGTTCATGAGGTCCCAGGTTCGATTCCCGGTCAAACCATAGGAATTTTTCCTTAAAGGGAATTATTTCTGTGGTTGCTCGTGGTCTGGAATTTAGGTTAAATATAGATTAAGAACTCTCCTGGTGCTTCATTATCATTTATCACCCATCATATCATCAGGGTAACATAACTCTGTCTTCTAAGTGCCCCAACTTCAGAAGTGGGTTACAATTAAGCCAATGTCAGGAAAGAACACCAGAAATGTCAAAATGACAAACCTGGGGTCTTGAAAAAAAAAAAATCTTAACAATGCTCCTGACTATATTTCTAGCGATACTGACAAGGAAATTGTCAGCCATTGCATGACAAAACCTACCTTGAAATTTCTTCCAGAGAAGCGTTTTGATGTACCAAGGCCATGTCCAAAAAATTACACACAAAAACAAATTTGAACTTTTTGTCGCTCGCAGAAATGAAAATAGGCGATTTTAGTCAATTGGCTTGCGCTGATTTCGAATTTGAAGTCCGTTTTTCTCTATCACCTAACCGTTTTTTGCGAGGACGTGTTGAATTTTATTTGTTATATTTTGCATATTTATTGCTTATCTGCACTTGGTTTCAATTTTTTTTTTGCAATAATATTGCTAGAAGCAATTGATCTATCTAAAACCAAGTCATATAAGATCCAAAAAGTTAAAATAGTTTTTTTCTAAGAAGGATAAATATGTATTTATGTTACAACACGTGCTTAAATTGTAGCAAAAACTCACCTTTCAAAACTTCTTCCTGGATAACTTACGCCGATAAGATAGCTTTGAAATGTCTGTTGCCAGCAGTAATCAGCAAGCATGTTGGTCACTGATTTCCCTGTGTAACGTCTTTCCATTTCTAAAATGTCTTGGTGGAACCTTTCACAATGTTCATCACTGACATCACCCAAGTTCAGTGGAAAAAATCCAAGTGTGAATACAGGAAGTGTATCTTATGGGACATATTGCATCCCATTAATTTGTAAGCCTTCAACAAGTCTTCCACAATGTGTCTAATTTTCTGCTCTATAGTTTCCCAGGAAATTCATGCATAATGTTTTGAAGGCATTTTTCTCAACTGGAATGAGTCCTCTCGAATACAGCAACATCAAGGTGACTGGGTATATGAGGACCTTTAAAATTGTCTTATTTTAGTTTAGCCTCACTCAATCTTTGAAATTTTTCCCTTCAATATTGGAAACCCCTGATTGATTTGTCTATTTTCTTCACAACGTTCTGCATCAACCCCAGTTTTATATGTAATGGTGGCAAAAATATTTTAGTTGCATCAACAAGCGGCAGGTTTTTCACACTTTTTTATCCTACTACTGAAGTTTCTCTTGATGGCCACTCCCTAATTTCATAATGATTATGCCTATCACGACTTCCCACTCACACAAGAAACAGCAAAATTTTGTGAATCCTGGCTGCATCCCTCTTATCATGCCTATTACTTTTAGATCTGCACAAATCTGCCAACCATTTTGTGGATAATTCAAAGCCTTAAGAATTGTTCTCATACTGTCGTATGTTTCCTTCATAGTAATGGAATAGGCAACTGGCACAGACAGATATATATTCCTGTAATTCAAAAGGACAGTCTTTAAACTCAATTTTGACGAGTGTATGAAGAGACACCATTCTTGAGGATTGTGTTCCCTTCCCAATTCAACCATTAATATCATTGCTGTAAACCAACTGTTCATTTTCTGTGAAGAGTGATGACAGATTTAATTCCCATTTTCTCTAAGTGATTTTTGTGCCAGGTTGTAATAGGTTCCATTCCTGAGGTCCAGATGATAAAATCTCTGTCAATTGTTTATTTAGTTTCACGTCTCTTACAAGATAATTCAGCTTGTGATATCAGATGAGATTCTCGAGACACATTGAAGTCAGGATCACATAGGGACGGTCCATCATCAGTAGAAGAACTAGAGCCAGGAGTTGTTTTTCTTTCTCCAAAGTCCATTTTTCAGGAGGTTTTGGAATTGGCAAAGAATCACTATGTTTAACAGGTCACATGGCTGACTGCAAATTTGGATACTGAAGAGAAGGCTTCTTTTTTGAAGTGAAATATTGAATATATTGACCATACAGAAATAACAATCAGTGATGTGGTCCGTAGGTTCCCTCCACAACATTGGAATGGCAAATGGTATGCACAAATTCAAACCTTTTAACCACCCTATTAAAATCCTTTGGCAGTTTGTACAGCAAGAATTGGAGGGCCAATATTTATCAGTATCTCCAAATTTACTATAGTTCCTGAAATATAAATTGTATGCCTTTATAACTAGTGGAGTGATAGTTCTGCACTGAGATTTTGTACTATACTCTCAGCATATGTAACAGAATAAATTAGGAGAATTCTTAGTGTGGCAGGACATTGCAAAATTATAAAAATGCTAAAACTTACGTATTAAAATATTTTATGGTAGATTGTTTTTATTAATTTTTTTTCATAATGACACACAGTAATGCATATATTGACAATCACAATGATTAACTCGTAATGTAAGACAAACAACACAGAACGAGGTATTACACGCCACTACTTCACATTCACATATTTGACAGTGGCAATCATGAAACTCTGTATACATGAGCATTCCTGAGGGTTTAACAACCCTTAAGAGTAATAAAGCCGCGCAAAAGAAAAAGAAGGGTGACTAGTTTGAGAGACAATAGGGCTTGCGGCTCTCACAGAAATGAGCACGTCTGCTATAGGATGTAATGGGAATATCTGACTACTGTTAGGTGATTCGAAAAAACTAATATCATTCTCGTCTTCTGCGAGTCCGAAAACATAGTTATCAATACATTTTGAGTCTGCGAGTAATTCTTTGTTGTTGTGTGTTATCTGCCTTTTTTAACTGCAAAGCATAGAAATTATAGTCAGATTCCAACAGTGGCAACCTACTGTATGGAGCAAATGTGCATTCCTGCACAAGTTAAGAGGACAGTGAAGTGAGGCGGGACATAGTGTGGACAGTGGGTTTTCAAGTCTGCAATACAGTGGTTGTATTATTTTATTATAGTTTAAATGAGATTTGGCACTGGATTTTAGTGCCTTGCAGTTAAAAAGGCATATAATTTTCAGACATGGTCTTTGTACAACCTCACAACATTTCTCTAGAAAAAATTTTCAAGGTCGTTTCAGCATGCGATAGTTTAAAGCTCCCTTGTGAGTTAAATGGAGCAAGATATGAGCAAGTCCATAACTTCAAATATCTAGGATCGATTGCTACTACAAATGATGACATGTTAGGTTATGTAGGTAGGAAATAACACTATGAGGTTTATTTTAATTAATTTTGATCGTGATGTTGCATCGAAAATGTCACAAATACAGTGACGAAACCCTGGGTCTGCATGGGAGTCAAAAAACAACTCAACATTAATTGATGACATGTTAGTCGCAATCAATGAGAAATTGGTTTTTGGTAAAGATGCCTAAGAGTGTTGAATAAAACTTTAATGCCTAGATACATATCTAATAAAATCAAATTAAGACTTCAAACAATAATTAAATATATTGTGGTATACAGTAGAAAATGTTGGACAGAAAGAGAGAAGGTTATAGCATGTGTGTCCAACTGGGAAAGAAAAATTTTGAGGAAGATACATGGCCCAACTAGAGATAATGGAGTCTGGCAAATTAGAACTAACATCATTGAGATGTATGAAATGAATAATAAAAACATCAAAAGAAGCCATACTGGTTTTATAATGTAATTTTAATTCCCAAATAAATAATGGTTTATTTTAGGAAGTAAATTTTTGAGGTACTTTTAATCAAGTTTTTGTGAGAATGGGAACATCTTACCTCAAATTAATGTTGGTTCAGTTTGAACATATTTCGATATAATCTTCTGTAACATCGTCAGTTTGCCCAGACTTATATCGGCATCCAGGATCCACAACATAAAACTCAACAGTCTGGGCAAGCTGACGATGATATAGAGGATTATATCGCAACATGTTCAAAGTGAACCAACATTAATTTGAGGTAAGATGTTACCGTTTTCACAAAAACTTGATTCCCAAATAAATGTCTGCCATTTGCAAGATAGAAACAAAGGTTTCATAGCATTTGGTGCATGGGAATTGACAGCATATATAAGAGAAAATTTGTGTTTAGATTGGAACTCGCCCAGATAGCTCAGTCGGTAGAGCACTGGCCTAGAAAGCCAAAGGTCCTGAGTTCGAGTTCCAGTCTGAGCAAATATGAAAGAACTACAAGTTTTATACAAAGACATAGATATAACAGCAGATCAATAACTAATAAAAAGTGAGTCGTATCTCACCTCTTACTTCATGTTCTTCAAGCACAGTACCGCAGTTTCAACAGGCATTTATCTCATCTTCAGCCAACTTTACGACTATAGAATTACGGTCTACATCTTCATCTTCAAATTTGACATCTGGTGTTGATTTGATGAATTTTGAGATCAAATCTTGCTCGCCAGGAATTTCAAAATTTATAGATCTAAATGTGTTCTTCTGAATGCTAAACTGTCAAATCTAAGGGTTTTGCCAGATGTTTCAAAAGTTGAGCTTCTTTTTCTAAAGCTAAACTTTTCAAATATTTGGCAAAACTGTTAGATTTGACAGTTCGGGAAAAGGTATACATTCAGAAGAACAAATTTAGATCTATGAATTTTGAAATTCCTGGCAAGCAAGATTTGATCTCAAAGTTCATCAAATCAACACCAGATGGCAATCTTCATGATGAAGATATAAACCAAAATTCAACAGTCATAAAGATGGCTGAAGATGAGAGGGGTGCCTCTTGAAACTGCAGTTTCGTGCTTAAAGAACACAAAATATGAGGCAAGATACGACTCACTTTTTATTAGTTATTAACTTGAAAACCTCATAATGTTATTTCACATAATTACTTTACGACATAATAGCAGATATTAAAGCCAGAAGAGTTAAGTGGTTGGGACATGTTTATAGAATGGGCACAAAACAAACCACCAAGGTAGTACTGGATGCAAAACTTGACTCTAAAAGAAGATATGGTATACCCAGATTAGATGGATGGATGACATGGAGAATGATTTAAGAAGAACTGGAAACAGTAATTGGAGACAGGACAGAACAGCAAGCTGTTGTTCGGGCGGTTAAGGCTAAACTCTAAGAGCTGTAAAACTGATGATGATGATATAGTTATAGATGTGTTGTCAGCCATTGCCGTTAATACAGCATTATTATTTGATATCTAGAAGTGTTATAGTATTATGAAACCATCTTTAGTACAAAAGAACACAAGATTATGGCTTTATAAGGTTCTTGTAAGACCAGTATTAAGATATGATAGTGAAGCATGGACAACACAAAGAAGAGATGAATGCCGAATAACAGCAAATGAGATGCGATTTATGCACCTTACAGCAGGCTATATAGAATAGAATAGATTTATTTAGCCTGGTGGAGTTAAAGGCCATGTGGCCTTCTCTTCCACTCACCAGGACAAACATATGTTACATTTAAATACAAAAAATTACAACAATAGTACATACTAAACAATTAATTATTATTTGTCAAACTGAACAATAATGAAAATAATGTCTAATAATACAATAAAATTAAACTAATGAAAGAATGTATAACAGAAAGGAATAACAGCTCGAATCTACTATATATTAAAAGAAAAGGGGGGAAAAAAAAATACAAAGAAAGTATTAAACTATAATGAATTAATCTATCACTTATTATATAAGGCATTAGGCAAATATATTGACAAATCTTAAAACTATTTTAATTAAATAATGAAACAACAAATTATTAAAAAGTAGTATTAGTGAGTTGTTTCTGTTAAAACAATAATAGTACATACTAAACAACAATGAAAATAATGTCTAATAATACAATAAAATTAAACTAATGAAAGAATGTATAACAAAAGGAATAACAGCTTGAATCTACTACACATAAAAAGAAAAGGAAAACAAAAAATACAAAGAAAGTATTAAACTATAATGAATTAATCTATCACTTATTATATAAGGCATTAGGCAAATATATTGACAAATCTTAAAACTATTTTAATTAAATAATGAAACAACAAATTATTAAAAAGTAGTATTAGTGAGTTGTTTCTGTTAATACAATAATAGTACATACTAAACAACAATGAAAATAATGTCTAATAATACAATAAAATTAAACTAATGAAAGAATGTATAACGAAAGGAATAACAGCTCGAATCTACTATATATTAAAAGAAAAGATGGGAAAAAAATACAAAGAAAGTATTAAACTATAATGAATTAATCTATCACTTATTATATAAGGCATTAGGCAAATATATTGACAAATCTTAAAACTATTTTAATTAAATAATGAAACAACAAATTATTAAAAAGTAGTATTAGTGAGTTGTTTCTGTTAAAACAATAATAGTACATACTAAACAACAATGAAAATAATGTCTAATAATACAATAAAATTAAACTAATGAAAGAATGTATAACAAAAGGAATAACAGCTTCAATCTACTACACATAAAAAGAAAAGGAAAACAAAAAATACAAAGAAAGTATTAAACTATAATGAATTAATCTATCACTTATTATATAAGGCATTAGGCAAATATATTGACAAATCTTAAAACTATTTTAATTAAATAATGAAACAACAAATTATTAAAAAGTAGTATTAGTGAGTTGTTTCTGTTAATACAATAATAGTACATACTAAACAACAATGAAAATAATGTCTAATAATACAATAAAATTAAACTAATGAAAGAATGTATAACGAAAGGAATAACAGCTTGAATCTACTACACATAAAAAGAAAAGGAAAAAAAAAATACAAAGAAAGTATTAAACTATAATGAATTAATCTATCACTTATTATATAAGGCATTAGGCAAATATATTGACAAATCTTAAAACTATTTTAATTAAATAATGAAAAAACAAATTATTAAAATGTAGTATTAGTGAGTTGTTTCTGTTAATACAATAATAGTACATACTTAACAATAATGAAAATAATGATCAATAATACAATAAAATTAAACTAATGAAAGAATGTATAACGAAAAGAATAACAGCTTGAATCTACTACACATAAAAAGAAAAGGAAAAAAAAAAACAAAGAAAGTATTAAACTATAATGAATTAATCTATCACTTATTATACAAGGCATTAGGCAAATATATTGACAAATCTTAAAACTATTTTAATTAAATAATGAAAAAACAAATTGTTAAAAAGTAGTATTAGTGAGTTGTTTCTGTTAATACAATAATAGTACATACTAAACAATAATGAAAATAATGTCTAATAATACAATAAAATTAAACTAATGAAAGAATGTACAACGAAAGGAATAACAGCTACACATAACTACACATAAAAAGAAAAGGAAAAAGAAAGCAAAGAAAGTATTAAAGTATAATGAATTAATCTATCACTTATTATACAAGGCATTAGGCAAATATATTGACAAATCTTAAAACTATTTTAATTAAATAATGAAAAAACAAATTATTAAAAAGTAGTATTAGTGAGTTGTTTCTGTTAATACAATAATAGTACATACTAAACAATAATGAAAATAATGTCTAATAATACAATAAAATTAAACTAATGAAAGAATGTATAACGAAAGGAATAACAGCTTGAATCTACTACACATAAAAAGAAAAGGAAAAAAAAAAACAAGAAAGTATTAAACTATAATGAATTAATCTATCACTTATTATACAAGGCATTAGGCAAATATATTGACAAATCTTAAAACTATTTTAATTAAATAATGAAAAAACAAATTATTAAAAAATAGTATTAGTGAGTTGTTTCTGTTAATACAATAATAGTACATACTAAACAATAATGAAAATAATGTCTAATAATACAATAAAATTAAACTAATGAAAGAATGTATAACAAAAGGAATAACAGCTTGAATCTACTACACATAAAAAGAAAAGGAAAAAAAAACAAAGAAAGTATTAAACTATAATGAATTAATCTATCACTTATTATACAAGGCATTAGGCAAATATATTGACAACTATTTTAATTAAATAATGAAAAAACAAATTATTAAAAAGTAGTATTAGTGAGTTGTTTCTGTTAATACAATAATAGTACATACTAAACAATAATGAAAATAATGTCTAATAATACAATAAAATTAAACTAATGAAAGAATGTATAACGAAAGGAATAACAGCTTGAATCTACTACACATAAAAAGAAAAGGAAAAAAAAACAAAGAAAGTATTAAACTATAATGAATTAATCTATCACTTATTATACAAGGCATTAGGCAAATATATTGACAAATCTTAAAACTATTTTAATTAAATAATGAAAAAACAAATTATTAAAAAGTAGTATTAGTGAGTTGTTTCTGTTAATACAATAATAGTACATACTAAACAATAATGAAAATAATGTCTAATAATACAATAAAATTAAACTAATGAAAGAATGTACAACGAAAGGAATAACAGCTACACATAACTACACATAAAAAGAAAAGGAAAAAAAAACAAAGAAAATATTAAAGTATAATGAATTAATCTATCACTTATTATACAAGGCATTAGGCAAATATATTGACAAATCTTAAAACTATTTTAATTAAATAATGAAAAAACAAATTATTAAAAAGTAGTATTAGTGAGTTGTTTCTGTTAATACAATAATAGTACATACTTAACAACAATGAAAATAATGTCTAATAATACAATAAAATTAAACTAATGAAAGAATGTATAACAAAAGGAATAACAGCTTCAATCTACTACACATAAAAAGAAAAGGAAAAAAAAAACAAAGAAAGTATTAAACTATAATGAATTAATCTATCACTTATTATACAAGGCATTAGGCAAATATATTGACAAATCTTAAAACTATTTTAATTAAATAATGAAAAAACAAATTATTAAAAAGTAGTATTAGTGAGTTGTTTCTGTTAATACAATAATAGTACATACTTAACAATAATGAAAATAATGTCTAATAATACAATAAAATTAAACTAATGAAAGAATGTATAACGAAAGGAATAACAGCTTGAATCTACTACACATAAAAAGAAAAGGAAAAAAAAAACAAAGAAAGTATTAAACTATAATGAATTAATCTATCACTTATTATACAAGGCATTAGGCAAATATATTGACAAATCTTAAAACTATTTTAATTAAATAATGAAAAAACAAATTATTAAAAAGTAATATTAGTGAGTTGTTTCTGTTAATAATTTTATTTTCAATTTGTTTCTAAAGTTAGTAAAGTTTGGCAGTCTCTGACATAGGGTGGAAGGGAATTCCATATTTGAGTTTGTATTCTTTAACATTCTTACCTCATATGTTTATGAGGTAAGAATGTTAAAGAATACAAACTCAAATATTAAATTAGACCTCATAACGTAACTTCCTAATGATTAAAAAAAAAAAAAGGGAATTCCATGTTCCATAAAGTGGGACCCAAAAACAGAAGAGGAAATTATGGAAGAGTTGGATGTAGAACCCATCCCTCATCTACAAAACTACCAGAACAACTGGAAAGCCCATGTTCAACTGTTATTTCACAGAATTCCAAAAGCTATGCTTCATAACTAACTCCAAGGCAAAAGATTGCTGGGATGTCAAAAAACGCTGGATAGAAAATTCCTCTTTGAGACAGTAACAGGTCACATGGCCTAATACTTGCATAGAAAACGATCTAGAAGTGTTTTCAGATAGGCATATTGTTTTGAGTTATTGAAAATTTGTCTCCATGAGGGAAGAAATTTTCTCGTGGAATATCGGTCAGTCTTTACGAGTCGCAAAGATGGCTGAAGATGGGAGGGATGCCTCTTAAAAGTGCGGTACCGTGCTTGAAGAACATGAAGTATGAGGTGAGATATGACTCACTTTATTAGTTATTAACTTAAAAACTTCATGTTACTTCCCTTAATTAATTTATGATATATAAACCCTTAAGAATTAAATGAATCTTGATTATTTCTTACCTCATACTTCTATGTTTTTTAAACACAGCACTGCAGTATCGGCAATTCCTTGTCACCATCGTCAGCCGTTTTCACGACTGTCAATTTTTTCTTTTGTCAATAATTATCCAAACTGCCATCTGGTGTTCTTTTGAAGGAATTATTTTCTAAACTGCCATCTGGCGTTCTGAATTAATCATTTTCTAAACTGCCATCTGTTGTATTTTTGAAGAACTTTGTAATCAAGCTCGGTTCGTCTGGAATTTCGAAGTTCATGGTTCTAGTATGGTGTTTTTGAATATATATTTTTTCCCAAACTGTTGAATCCAAAGGTTTAGATAGATGTTTCAAAAGTTTTGCTTCTTTTTCAATCCTATGATGCTCCAATAAACTATGTGCTGCTATAGCTGATTTTTCAATTTCTCCATTCTTTATGTTTCTAAAGTGTTCTTTTTTAAGAGTTTCCAAATTCCTTTTTGTTTTTCCTATATAAAGCAAAACTTTTGAAACATCTATCTAAACCTTTGGATTTAACAGTTTGGGAAAAAATATATATTTAAAAAAAACCATACTAGAACCATGAACTTCGAAATTCCAGACGAACCGAGCTCGATTACAAAGTTCTCAAAAAATACAACAGATGGCAGTTTAGAAAAAGATTCATTCAAAAGAACACCAGATGGCAGTTTGGATAATTATTGACAAAAGAAAAAATTGACAGTCGTGAAAACAGCTGACGGTGGTGACAAGGAGTCGCCGATACTGCAGTGCTGTGTTAAAAAAAACATAGAAGTATGAGGTAAGAAATAATCACGATTCATTTAATTCCTACGAATTGAACCTCATAACGTTAAAAATTCCCAAATTTAATATATAAATACAAACCCTTACCTGGATCTGTATCATTTGCCGTAACTCTGCGAGCTCCACACATTGCTGCTGCAATGGCACATGCCCCACTCCCACTGCCAACATCTAGGACACATCTCTGCTTCACTATCTCAGGGTTGTCCAGTATATACCTGCAGTAAACAATGACGTATAGAGGCAGCTGAAGTGGTTTTTAGTGTTCTTGTTTTTAAGTGAGGTTCTAAAAATATAGGCCTGCTATATTAATATGATTTTTCAGATAATTTTTATTTTTATGATCTGTGATTCTAGCTGAACAAAACATTGCTTCCACTTTCTCGTGTTTTGCTCCTTACTTTTATCTTTAACCAATCTGATATTTAAAATTCATCGAAGAACATTTTGTTTAAACAACTCACCTCATAGGATTCATGCTTCCATGAACCGCAGTTTCAAACACAGTCGTGTGTGAATCCTATGAAGTGAGTTGTTTAAACAAAATGTTCTCCGATGAATTTTAATGATTACCTCATAATGTTTACTTCCCAACATTAATTTAATATAATCTGATATTTCTTCGCTTTCTAGTACCAGATCCCTCTTTTTACTTTCCTATCCAGTCTCCCTTGCCTGACCTCTTGTTTTCTTCGACCCTAATGGTATTAGAGTATTCGAGGCCGAAGGGTTCATTTCTGTCTTTCCTAACTCTGCCAGGTAAAATAAAGCTATTATTATTATTATTATTATATCTCTTTCTTTTAACATTGTGGACACTCACCTTGAATGCCCACATAAGCTGCATGTTGAAATGCAGCCCCATTGCAACTTATAGCGTAAATATACAATGGACTCGTGTCATCAGCTACGGCTGGATACACGTAATGAAGAATGAATATTACAATTGAATCTACCAGAGAGTTGTCCATTTTGATTATATGGGCCTTGATTAATATAATAATCACATTTAGCCAAGATCATTAGGTCCTACAGATATAAATACATGCAGTAGAAAGTAATAACACAACCACGGATGGTTCAAAACTCGAATGAGAAACAAGGAGGGTAAATTGTTGGTATGGGAGCCAAAGGTGTAGTACATGGTCTTTAGGTGACATAACTTGCTGACAGTTACACTCCATCTAAAAGCTCGAGAAATGTCATTTATGCTTACAAAGTCCTATGCATGTATGTCCTCATTGTACCCTTGGGAATGCAAAACATGCAAGAGCAAAAAAGTGAATTCCCAATGCTTAAATTGGGGCCTGTCAGCTAGGGGAGAAAACCCCAACAGAAATACATCATCCCCTCAGGATTGGACTTAGGGTTAACAGTCCTATTCTGTAAAAAATAAAACTGTTCAGAAACCTCAAATTGCCGGAATGGGTAGATGTTATAAAGGAGGCCAAAGTTCTTAGAGGACTGTAGAGCCAAGGGAAGAAGAAGAAGAAGAAGAAAAATTGTTGGTATACTGAATCTCAGAGGTGTTCTAATGTCGAGTAGGAACTTCACTAAATTCTGAGAAATTCTCTAGTTGGTGGTTTCTACCTACGTTATCAACAAATTCTACTCTTTGTAGAAGGGTGAAGGTGAATTCATGGTGCCTAAAAACAGGGATCTATCAGCTAAGGTATGGTAACCCTGAAAGAAAATTCCTTGGTCCTCCAGGTTGGGGGTTGAGATGTAGGATTGACAATTCCACTCTTTTAAAAAATTTTAATGTTGAGAAACTTAAAGGAAAAAAAAACCTAGACAGATGAATCGATGGCGACCTAGCAATAAGAAAAGGATAACGAGGATGATGCAATCACAGCCAGATGGCAATAGGTCAGCTGGAAGACCCATGCTTAGATAGTTGGATGGAGTTGTTGAGGATGCGAAGAAGCCTGGCATTTTCAACTGGTGGAAGGTCGTCCATGATAGACAGAGATAGAGATATTTCCTGTGAGTAGGCAAGGCCCAAATTGGGCTTTTATCCTGATGATGATGATAAGAAAGTAATAGATTTACAAAATGAAGCAAAATGAGTTGGACTGATGATAAATACACAAAAACTAAAGAAATGCTAATTAAATCCTCTGCACGTAGTAGAATAAACTGGAAGAACAGGTTATAGATGAAGTAGACTTTATTGTTTATTTGGGTAGCACTGTTACAAAATTAGGACAAACTTTAAATTATATAACTCAGAAAATAAATAAAGCAAATATTATTTCGAAAAGAAAAATTAAGCTTGAACCAGGACTTGCACCCTGGACCTCTGGTTCTATGCACCAGCATGTAGTCCATTACGCCATTCAAGACACGATACAAATACCAACATTTCTTTCCTCATATACAATTCTCTAATCATCCTCAGGCAGATTGAAAGTGCTACCAATAGCGAACAGATTGGCTTAATATCTGTCGACTATCGGCCTTCAAATGATTAGAGAACTGTATATGAGGAAAGAAATGTTAATGTTTGTATCATGTCTTCAATTGTGTAATAAACTGCATACTGGTGCATAGAACCAGGAGTCCAGATTCAAGCGATAATTTTTCTTTTCGAAATGCAAAATAATATTGTCCAGTATTGGAAAGTATTAATATTTAAATTAAATATAATATAATATATGTATATACAGGGTGTTTCTAAATTAGACCGACAAGCTTTGGGACCAGATAGATAACCTTCACTGAAGGATATTTTGTTAAGCAACCCATGGCCTGTGACACTTCGTTTCAGTGCTAGAGGGATCTTACAGGAAGGGATTGAAGGAAATGGATAAACACTCCTTTCAATTCAAGAGAGGTTGGCATTGCTACTATCACTTGATTTGTTTACTTCTGAAGCTCAGTAGCATTCGGTATCAATTACAACAAGTTTGTTTACATCCATCGGTATGATCTGTTGGCTATCTCACAGCTACATTTGGCACTCATTGGATAGGTAGGGGTGGGCCCACTGCCTGGCGGGCATGGTAGATATATTTTTGTGGGGCTACATGAAGGTATGAAACCTATATTGACTCTGAAGACCTTGTAGCACGCATTGTCAGCGCAGTAGCTGAAATAAGGGAAACTCCTAGCATCTTTGGAAGAGTACGACAAAGTATGGCACATCGGTGCACTGTTTGTATGGATATCAATGGATGTATGTTGTGAGGGCAAAATAAACTGGACCCATCCACAATGCAATACTGTAGTTTTTTTAGAATTAAGTACATTTTGTTTCTGCTTGCCTGTAAAGTATTTGGATTAACACACAGAATTATGTGACACAAATTACTTATTATTTGCACATTCTCTAAGATCCTTCTTGCGGTGAAACAAAATATCATAGGTTACTTAACAAAATATGCTTGAATGAAGGTTAACTATCTGCTCCCAAAGTTTGTTGGTCTAATTTAGAAACACACTGTAAACAAATGCCTTTATGGTTATGACTGTAACGAGAAATATTTGAAAAAAATAAAAATATTTCAGGAAAATAATACTAAACTTAAAATATTCAGAAGCAATGTTAAAAAAGTATTATTATACGGAACAAAAACCTGGTCATTTAATAATAAAATGCAACAAATGCTGCAAGCATTTATAAATAAATAACTGTATGGATAGAATATGCAATACACACTGGCCTGAAGTTGTAAGAAATAAAGTCTTGTGGGATGAAGCTGGTAAAGAACTAATAGAGATGCAAATTAGGAGCATAGCCCACACTCTCAGAAAAAACACTGACTCTGTTGAAAGACATGCCCTTAATTGGAACCCTCAAGGAGCCAGAAATAGAGGATCTCCATATGATATGATAGAGGACTATCTATGATGAAGTGAAGAAGATAGAAAAATCATGAAATGAAATGAAAGCTACTACCAGTAATTGTGTTTGGAGAAAAGCTCTTACTTGATGTTCTATGCTCCTAAATGCAGCTACAGCATCATGATTATGAGAATGAGCAGGAAAAACTGCACTTAAACTAGCGTGAAATATTTTCAAAGTCCTATAGAACAACAGTGCGCAAGCACCAGTGTTTATAGAGCCAGCGATATCCCACAATCGAACCACATATTGATTATCATCTTCGATTACTATCTGTCGCTATGAAATTTAAATGATCAATATTTGCAATAAATCTCCAAATCTATGTTAAAAAATATATTAATAATATTAAAATTACCAAACGTTTATTAAAAATGGGTGTACACTTACTTATCACTCCCTAACGCTGATCCAACCAGCGATAGAAAAATCATAGACTAAGTAATATACTCTGTGGATAAAATAGCAGTTAGCATCACAATATTGTCTAACAGTGTCATAATGTTGTGATTTGCATATTTAAATAAATACTTCAAAATTATCTAATAATGTTATAAAAATTGTTTGAAAAACTTTAAAATATTAAATAATGTTAGTAAATACAACAATATAACTGAAAAATCAAGCGCTAGTAGAAGTGCAATTGAGCCATATGAGCATTTTAGGTCCTACGTTCCTACTATCTTCTTCGTCACACTTAAATTTGTAGAATATGTTACAATTAATAAATATGTTACGGTTAATAAAATAAAACTTGTAATCTATGGTAAAGAGAAAATTTTTTGCCTAAACCAGGATTCAAACCCCGAACCTTCAGCTTCACATTCTGATGCTCTGATCACTAAGGTAATTCAAGCTACATTCCCATCCAAGCATAAATCGTCCCTTTACCTTACTTTCTTGGTCCCACATCCAATGCAACAAATCATCATTCACAAATACACATTGAATGGCTTCTACATTAAGAAGACATGAAGGGACTCCACACAGCTATAGCATTGTTTATTAAATTAATATTAAAAAGCTAAAGCTATTACTGTGATTGAAATAAGTAAATTAATGTACACGACTAAACTTAGCTCAGTGGTCAGAGCATCAGCATGTAAAGTTGAATATTCGGGGTTCGATTTCCAGTTCAGGCAAACATTTTTCTCTTTACCATTGATTACAATAGTTTAGTTGTGTACATTAATTTCTTATTTTGATCATAGTAATAGCTTTAGCTCCTTAATGTTAATTTAATAAAAAAAACTTAATTTGTACGCAAAATATGACACTTGCCTTGCAAGAGCTTGACCACCTGGCCAGTAGAATGCCCAGTAAGGATCCGAGAAGGGAATCTTGTCAGCACTTGCTGTCCACAACTCACACTGTGGAGTAATTAAATGTAATTTTATTTCTGGAGTCATGTGTTCAGTTGTCACTACTGTATGATGTTTAATCAGTGCTGCTAAATCACAAAATGTTGCTAGTTGTCTGAAACTACAATACAAAAATAAATAAATAAACTCCACATGCCATCAAATTATAGAGTAGATGATTTGGTACAATTATTGCATTGATGGTGTCAGGGGAAAGGGGTATAAGTCAAAAAAATAGTTATGAGTTAGATATGCACTATTCACCTCATATTTGTAGCTTTCTTTTGAAGACATCATTGTCAATGAGGCCTAAGGCATCTAAACTCAAAGTCTTCAAAAAAGCTACAAATATGAGTGAGTAGTGTATACCTATTTGAAAATCCAATAGGAAGTAACATTATGAGATTGTACTTAATAAAAAGTGTTGTCTGTATAATTCTTACCTCATATCGCTGTTTCAGTTAGACATATGTTTCGAGGCTTATCTTTAGTAGTTACAGACTGGTTTTTGTCAGCCCTGGACCTTGACATATGCTCCCTCTTTTAGTGGTACAAAGAACTTGCTGATTAGGTTCATTTCCCCGGGAATTTCAAAATTCATAATTCCCTCCTTGTTTTTCTGTTCCCATTTCATGAGTTCATTTGTTTTTTTTTATTTAATAATTTTATGTTTTTCTGACCAAACGTGAGCAGCTACTGCAGATTTTTCTACTTCCCTTTTTTTACATTTATTATGTGTTCTTTGGTTCTAATAGTTAAATTTCTCTTTGTTTTCCATATGTACATCTTATCACATTCTAAACATTTTATTTGATATATTTCTGATTTTTCATTATCATAAGTAATGCCACGAGTGATTTCCAAATTATCGATAAATTCACGACTCACGAAGTGAGGAGTGAATTTATCTAGAGAATTTGGAAACCAAGAGTGGCATTTGTTAGGACTATTTAACGAATAAAATAAAGCTGTTTACTCCACAAATCATTCTTTAACTACAGTTATTTAAAAATATTTTTATATTTAAAGTAAACGGTGATGTTTGAAAACTAATGAGAAACGATAGGTAGCCTACGCTTCTACTGCTTCTTTTGTTTATCACTGCAACCAGATCATACTATTTATTGCCAAGGAACGCAATATTGTAAGAATGCTCTCTAGTGGAGAAAAAAAGAAACACATCAATCTGTATATTAATTCATTTTTGATGTCGTATACATTTAAGAAAGTGCAAACAGTGGTTTCTTTTTTTGGTGGTATAATCAATTGCTACAAATGTTGACATGTAAGCACTATTATATACAATCTGGTAGCCGTATTTGTTATAGGCTCAGTCACTGCAAAATAACGGTCAGACCTGTTCAGAATATTAAAAAGGAGGAGCTTTGCTTAATATATGATAATCCTAACGTTGATAATTATTTCGTGAAACACGTCTCTGATTGGTTGTAATACAGAAATCATTGAAACGTGATTGGTCATTGACTCCCATTTGGGGCATGAGTTAAATAGTCACCAATATTTTCATTTTTGTTGGTTTTTATTAGTTTGTTTAGGCTATAATCATTCTCAGTAATATAATGTACAGTTAAAAACTATAAAATAGTTACCTTGTAGGTCCGTCTCCTCAACTTAAGTTATTTTGAAACTCTGTAGGCCTTTCGGGACTAGTCCCATCATCAGCAGAATGCATTAGGTCCGTATTTGTTGAAGCACTAACTTGGTTGTGAGAATTTTATACAGAGGATTGTGTGGACTGGATTCTCAATGAATACACGCCCAGTCCACACAATCCTCTGTACAAAATTCTCACAACCAAGTCAGTGTTTCAACAAGGGTCAACAAGTACGGACCTAATGCATTCTGCTGATGATGGGACTAGTCCCGAAAGGCCTACAGAGTTTTAAAATATCAAGTTGAGGAGACGGACCTACAAGGTAACTATTTTATAGTTTTTAACCATACATTATATTACTGTGAACTAATACCTCAACGGAAACTTACCATGAATTTTACTAGTATAATCATTCTACTTATTATTAAGTAAAACCTCATACTGTTACTTTCTTCAAATATTGAAATAGTTTTGATGTTTTTATTCTAAATTTATCACTCACATTGAAGGACATATCATATTAGAATTGAAAAATGTATGCCTGAACTGGGTTTAGAATACTAATATGCCCTTCAGTGTGAGTGATAAATTTAAAAGAAAAACAACAAAAATATATTTGTTTAGGAATTAACACTATGAGCTATTAATGTTAAAAGATTCCGGGCTATGTATATATATATATATATATATATATATACCAGTTATAGACCACGGACACATAGCCCGGAATCTTTTAATATGATTACTGGCCGTAAAAGCCTGCACACTATGAGGTATTATTTATTTAAGTAAAATTTTATCGCCTCACCTAGTAATAAATAAAATCATTAGGCGAGGTGATAAAAATTTATTTAAATCAAAAATATAAATAAACTTTACTTAAAAAGATGCCATCAAATGGAATTCAAAATGAATGATCTTGGGTGATGAGGTATTGTATAAGAAAGAGAAAAATTTCTGTTTGAACTTGATGGCACAAAGGTAGTGCGCTGGTGCCTAAAACCATAGGTCTTGGTTCAAATCCCAGTTCAGGGGTAAAAGTGTTTCTCTTCAAATATTAATCTGTCCAAAAATAGGGATTTAGAGACATGCAGATGTAGCCAAGAAAAGTTCAATCTTGTTTGTGGAAAAGACATGTCATTGTCAATTACTTTCTCATTAGATACAAACAGGCAAAAAGCATGAGGGGTTCAGAGCAAAAGTGGATGAAGTTGATATTTTTACTCATTTGAGAAAAACTGATATAAAGTTAAAGTAATACATTTAAGGACTAGTGGTTATGTTCCTTGCCTCTGGTTCCAAGAGTCGCGGGTTTAAACCCGGCTGGGGTCGATGGATTTTTAAAAGATGGAAAAATCCAAAGAGCAAGTCCTCTGGGAGAGACTTAAAGCTTTGGGCCCCAGGTCTGAAGATTTTCAGGCTCGTAAAAGATACTTAAACCTGAATAAAAAAAGTTTCTAAGCAAAATTTACCAAATTTTCCCATCCTAGTACTACCTTGGTTTCCTAGATGTCACTATGAGGCGGAATGCTGACCCCAGGCCACTCAATGACATCTATCCAAAAATAAGTGTAACTAAATTAATATGGTAGAATTTCTCCCCTGTAGAGGGAGAGCACCTAAATCTGATTGAGAGAAACAAGGGCTTACAAGAAGAAGAAGAAGAATTTAGCTTTTTTTTTACAGCGAAAAGAAAAAATACAATTCTTGGTTCACCACTGCTCTCAAGAATTATTGATATTTTGAACTCAAATTCACATATAACTATAATTATCTATTTTTGGACTTGGTCCACTTATGCTCTGAACTCATTACATAGACTTTCTCATCAGAAATTAATGGGCAAAAGACATACAACACAACTAAAGAGAAAATTGTTTGCCTAAACCCTGATTTGAACCCAAGATCTCCAGCTTTATGCATTGACACACAACCATTGTGCTACTTAGGTAATCCGGGAGTAGACACAATCTTTCTCCATTTGAACTCCTCATATACCCTTTTACAACTGACAACTTCAATTAAAACCTAGCTGAACCTGCCGCGCTGAGAGAGGAGAAAGAGAGAGAGAAAGAGAGAGAGAAAGAAGAGAGAGAGAGAGAAAGAAAGAGAGAGATAGATAGAATAGAGAGTGAGAACTAGAGAGATCTCAGAGAGATATAGAAGAGAGGAACTAAAGAGGAGCGCGAGAGAGAAATATATACATAAGGAGAGAAAGAAAGAGAGAGAGAAAAGAAAGAGAGAGAGAGAAAGAAAGAGAGAGAAAGAAAGAGAGAGAGAGAGAAAGAGAGAGAGAGAAAGAAAGAGAGAGAGAAAGAAAGAGAGAGAGAAGAAAGAGAGAGAGAAAGAAAGAGAGAAAGAAAGAGAGAAAGAAAGAGAGAAAGGAAAGAGAGAGAGAGAGAGAGAGGGAGGGAGAGAGGGGGAGAGGAAGAGGGAGAGGGAGAGAGAGAGGTTTCATTTGTATTATAATTATTATTGTTTACAGATTTATTATTGCATGATTATTATTTGTGTAATTCAAGATTATCTACAGTGTTATGCTATATAGTATATTGTGATACGAGTGTGGTATACACTTGATATGGATTGAGGAAAAGTTTAAAAAAACTAAGCGCTTGCACAGAGTTTTTTTAAATTTCCGAGATTGCGTTATGTGTTTATAATATGACTATTGCATACTGTTTTTTTGCACTATGTGTATTTATTTTAGTAATTAAGATGTTAGCTAAATATTAATAAATGTAATTGAAGATAAATGTTAGATTTCAGAAGATGAATCGGCTATATGTGTTGCTATGGAGAAATAATACGTTGGTCACGTTGTCATCTTATATTTGTTAAAACTGTAAAACCAATTTGATTTGGGATTTATTTCTGATTATAGAGAAAGTTTTAGACGATGTGTGTAGTGATGATGAAATAAAAGAGTTGTGGAAAGCTGGATGTGATGACATTTGTGGGGTTTAAAACCACGCTGACTGCTACCATTTGTGCGGGCTGTCATTATACAATAATTTGTGCCGGATCGTCTTTTGTTTCTGTTGCTTCTATTAGCGTAGATCTGATTACCTCCAAGGCTATTAATCACAAAGCTACTTGCCCCGGGCCCATAGGAGGCAAGGATTGGTTCATCTTCCTTTCCTAGGCATTTTAGCATAACTCAATAATAGTTCTCAAAACAACAGAGTGACTTAAAATAAGTGTTTTCACTATAATTATCAATCAGGAAAGCTAGACAGAAAAATAAAGGGAGCTGGAATGAACTCCTAAATGAGTGAGTTTCCGTATAGGAATCTAAACAACTACATGCACATACATCATTAGAACATTAATTTATAAAAATGATATTTAATGTAAACAAGAAGTCTGAAGTAAAAACATAACCAATATAAACATTTGATCATTCAAAGAAATATAAAGTGAATAAATAAATGATAATACTTCTACAGGACAAAAAACCACATCATACCACATACCACACTCATGCTAGAGTCCAAGCCAGGGTGGCTTCTCCCCCGGTCTTCAGGACCAACATAAACTCCGCCACTTCGCGGCTCCAGACGAACTTGTCCACTTAAAAGTCCAATCCCATCCCGGAACGGATAGATGAATGAATGAAGAATGAATGATAACGTTCTCGCTGTGCATAACGTATTTGAAGGTTCTGAGGTAGAGGGGAGATGCACCGTAGGAACAGCGCACCAGGAGAGGTAAAGAGGGAGAGTGGGGGTAGATGCATAGAGAAAGGAATATTGGCATAGTTAATGAATCTTACAGTCTAGGGAGGATAACGACGCTGCAGTAATGAGCCGAAAAACGCACTTTCAGTTCAACATTAATATGAACTGCAGCATCACTATCAATATTTCAAAAAAATGTTTTTACTTACCGCACTAGTGCTTTTGTTCATTTTTAAAGTATTGAGATTTCTTTTGTTTTCATATCAACCAAGACTGTATGTGGGAATGTCAAATTACGATGCATGTCAACAATAACAGTAAGTATATAATATTAGTTACATAATGCAAAAAATTTATAAAAGAGATGACAAAATTACTGTATTCTTAATTACTATACTTATCTACCATAATTGAGATAACTCAGAACAGACCTCAAATTTTAAAAATCCACATATTTTATGCTTCCCAATTTTTCAGTGGCCAAAGTAAATTAAAAAGTGTGCAAATTATACAAGCAAATACAGTATATCGCAAGAAAATGTAATAAATATCTTTGAAAGAAAATTAATTTATGGACTGATTAAGGTGGCATGTGGAGAAGTAGATATAACAGTGAGCTATATAAGGAACCATGTACTTGCATGATGGTTAAACTTAAAATACTTGAGTGGGCAGGGCAGGTTCATCGCATGGGGAATGGACGTATCCCAAGGAAAATTCTCTATACAACTAAAGGAGGCAAGAGAAGAATGGGAAGACTGAAGAACAGATGGATTGATGTTGTGGGCAAGGATGCAAAGAAGATTCTAGGAGTGAGGAATTGGAAAAGGAAGACACTGGATAGGCAAATTTGGAGGTGCTTAATACAGGAGACCAAGCCCCGACATCGGGCTGTAGTGCCATAGAAGAATAAATTACATGGCACCAAATAAATCCCATCATGTTTTCTTAATAGATCAACGCCTTGAGAGGAAGATACTGACAAAGAAACTTTCGGAAATACTTATGTGACACAAAACATTTTTTCTAAGTTCCAATCATACACCATGCACATGTACCAACAAACACAAAACGGTTTACACTATGAAATCACAGAATGCAGCCAACATATACACAATATTTAACAAACCTAAAAGTTAACTTAATGCAATTTAAGCACTCTAACCTGTGAAAGAATGCAACACTCAAAAATAAATAGTAAGTTCTGAAATTCTGAAGTATATGTGTACAATTAATTAGTACATACATACTCTATGTTGACTGCAGTGGAACGTGTCTTTGTTGTTGCATGGAATATTCATTAAATTCAATATATACATGCTATGTATGTAGTTAAATATCATAGAAAAATATATTGAAATAATTGTTAGAAAAAATATAAAAATCATTGTAAATGGTGGGAAATAATTTGAAAAATGAAACCCTAAGAATAAAATTTGACAGGAGTTTATGAAGGAATTAAAAAAGTCGCATCACAGGTTGTAAAGTTTAGCCAAACTGTCAACCATAGTTGCATGCCGAAACCTAACTTGAAATTTATCCCAGAGAAGCGTTGTGATGTATCAAGGCTGTGTCCACAAAAATTATCTGCTGCTTTTAACTGCAAGGCACAGAAATCAAAACCAGAATCCAGCAATGCCAACCCCACCGTGCAAAGTAAATTGACATCCATGCTTGAATAGAGTGGAGTAAGGCAGGGCATGGGGGCAAATTTGTAGGATTATCCAATCCACAAGTCAGGAGTTGTATTAATACTAATAAAATTCATATCAAATTCCATTGAGGTGAATAGTCATAAGATAAAATTTAAAAATTAAAATAAACCTGTTGGCAGGTGCCGTCGTCCTCAACTTTGTTAAAATGATGTATATAAAATATTAACTGGAGGCCTTTCAGAAGTTAATATTTTATATACATCATTTTAACAAAGTTTAGGATGGCGGCACCTGCCAACAGGTACATTTTAATTTTTAACTTTTATCTTAAGAGATGTATTACTTCCCTGTAGTTAAAATGAGAGATTTGGCACTGGATTTTAGTGTCTTGCAGTTAAAAGCAGTAGATAATTTTTTTTTGGACATGGTCTTGGTACATCACAATGCTTCTCTGGGAGAAATTTCAAGGTATGTTTTAGCATGCAATGGTTGACAGTTCCCTTGTGAGAAGGATATTCTCAACACTGACAATCAGAATAATGGAAGTCTATAATCTCCTTACTGGGTAGCAAGGGAGAGAATTATTATTTTTAAAAGAAAAATTAACGTCTGAATCAGGATTTAAACCTGAAACCTCTATCTCTGTACACTAATGTGCTAACCATTACACTATATCAGGCTCCTGATGCACTAATTTTTCTTCCTCATATACAATTATCTTAATTGTCAGAAGCATACAGTCATCGGTACCAGCATATATAGCAGCTTCGAATTCAAGAAGATTTTTAATGCAAATTTAAATAACTTTATATAACAGCTTTACTGCTTAAAAAGGTAGTGTAAATTCTCAATTAAAAATAATTCAATAGAAGCTAGCTGTCAGCCAATGGTAGCAACGTGTATCTGCCTTCAGACGATTTAAGAATGTATATGAATAAAGAAATGTTAATGTTTGTATCACAGCACATACGGAAAAATGCATGACCTAGCTGGACAAAATTAATGACATTGCTCCTATTAGACATATTTTCACGAAACTTCACACAGTTATTAACCATTGCATTTTATATATGTATAGAAACTCCCATTACTTTTGTTTGAAAAAAAAAAGATACCTTATAGGAGGGTGAAATTTTATAAAATTTACAATTCCTCTCCTATAGACATAATTTCACGAAACTTCACACTTTTGTATAACCAATGCATTTTCTGCAAGTATAGAAACTCTCATTACTTTTGTGTAAAAAACCACCTCTTACAGGAGGGTGAAATTTTATAATATTTACAATTCCTCTCCTATTAGACGTAATTTCACGAAACTTCACACTTTTGTATAACCAATGCATTTTCTGCAAGTATAGAAACTCTCATTACTATTGTTTGATTAAAAAAACACCCCTTACAGGAGGGTGAAATTTTATAAAAGATACAATTGCTCTCCTGTTAGATATAATTTCAAGAAACTTCACACATTTGTTAACCAATGCATTTTCTGCATATAGAAACTCTCAGTACTTTTGTTTGAATAAACCACCCCTTACAGGAGGGTGATATTTTATAGAATTTTCAATTGCTCTCCTCTTACACATATTTTCATGAAAATTCACACATTTGTTAACCAATGCATTTTCTGCATGCATAGAAACTCTCATTACTTTTGTTTGAAAAAAGATCACCCCTTACAGGAGGGTGAAATTTCATAAAATTTATAATTGCTCTCCTCTTACACATATTTTCCAAAACTTCACACATTTGTTAACCAATGCACTTTCTGCAAGTATAGAAACTCTCATTACTTTTGTTTGATTAAAAATCATCCCTTACAGGAGGGTGAAATTTTATAAAATTTACAATTGCTCTCCTGTTACACACATTTTCATCAAACTTCACATTTGTTAACCAATGCATTTTCAGCACGTATAGAAGCTCTCATTACTTTTGTTTGATTAAAAAACCACCCCTTACAGGAGGGTGAAATTTTATAAAATGTACAATTACTCTCCTATTACACTTTCACAAAACTTAACACATTTGATAACCAATGCATTTTCTGCATGAATAGAAACTCTCATTACTTTTGTTTGATTAAAAAATCAATCCTTACAGGAGGGTGAAATTTTATAAAATTTACATTTGCTCTCCTATTGGACATATGTTCATGAAACTAGAACTTTTACCCATTTATAAGTAATATTTATGTCACTTAAGTCACCTGGAATACTTTCTAATACATCATCTTGTACAAGCATTAATCTTTGCACTGTACGATCTAAAATATCTTTTAGAGGAACCTTAGCTCTGTTTTCTGTTATCAGGATAATACTGTTGTTTTACTTGTGAAATTATATTATATGGTGGGTATAGGTTGGCATCTCATGCCTTTGCTGCAACCTGAATATGAGTATAATCAGATTTTCCTAACCTTAAATCAACAATAAGTGCCATAGCTTCTTCTGAAGTATAGGGATTCAAAGTCTGGATAGAGCATAGCTCCATTGTCCTCTTCATCTTTTTTAATCTTCATGGTGATATATTTGTGGAGAACTTCACTATTTCAGCAGATGTTCTTTTTCCACTCTTCCTTAGACATATAACTGTAAACACCTTAGATTAAGTTTCAACTAGCCACACTCTGTAAAAGTATAATGAATTAAATAAAGAAATCACGCTAGATAATAAATATGGACAAGAGCAAACCTGGGGATATGGGCATTAAGCCCGAGGAAACCCAGGGAGATGGTGGTGGGGCTCTTAAATAAAAAAAAAAATCTTCCTTAGACACTTCTGAGTAGCATAAGTAATTTTATCTGTAGATATATGTGGGAGTAGTGGAGATTCAGTCCTTGTGTTCATTCTCTCCGAACTTTCACTAAAAGTTTTCTTGGTCTTCCTGGTTTTTCCTTAATGCTGTCAATTAATATATGTAGGTTTATATCTGTGTGTAACCAATGGTAGTTTTTCTTTGCAAATTTTTCATTTATTTGTCTACTTGCTTCCACTTCGCAATTAGGATTGATGTAAACGCACTCACATTATGTTTCAAACATTTTTTATCTCAGAACGGCACTTATTTACTCTACATTTCTCTAAAATATAATAGAAATCTCTTGAGAACACTTGGTAGTGGATCATTTAAAAATTGGTTGTCTTTAAGTAGTAAAAAATAATATTTTGTGAATTTCACACAGTCCTCCGAATCACTATTATGAGTGCAAAGATGACTACCTGTAAAGAAAAGGTTCTATTTAAGAAAGTTATTATAGTCCAAGATCCAGCTGCAAGAATACTACGTTCGAGCGTATGAACAAAATCAATTTTTTCATAAAATTGTGAATTACTGAATACATTTTTGCCGAGTTACCTATTAAAATTCAGCTGCCAGTATGTTTAATTAAAATATTATTTATTTATATTATTTTTGGTCTGGACATCTTACCTCAATATTAATGTTGATCAACATTAATATTGAGGTAAGATGTCCAGACCAAAAATAATATAATTAAAATAACCTCAAAATGTAACTTCCTAAAATTAAATATTATTTATTTATTTATTCAAAATAATTTAATTCACTTATTAAAATAAATTATAATCCAGTTCACAGAAATCGATGTATAGAGCTTGAAAAGTTTTGGGTGCCATTGCACACTTGGCCATAAACCTCCTTGCAGCTACAGCAGGCTGTAACACCAATCAGTAATAAAATAGCAGTAAGTAGTATTTATTGCTTTATATTGTTCCCTCACAGTGGGAAGTAAAACCACTGTCCTTTATGTATACGAGGTACAATGTATATACAAAAATATATCCAAAAGGTAGTGTTAAAATACATTATACAAAACAAACCACAGCATTTTAAATGAACTGAACTTTATTTGAAACAATATAAAACAAATACGTACTTACCGCCATTTTATTACTGATTGGTGTCATAGCCTGCTGCAGCCGCAAGGAGGTTTATGGCCAAGTGTGCAATGGCAACCGAAACTTTTCAAGCTCTATACATCGATTTCTGTGAATTGGATTATATTTTAATAACAAGTGAATCAAATTATTTTGAATAAATAAATAAATTATATTTTAATTAAACATACTGGCGGCTGAATTTTAATAGGCAACTCGGCAAAAATGTATTCAGTAATTCACAATTTTATGAAAAGAATTGATTTTGTTCATACACTTGATGAACGTAGTAATCTTGCAGCTGGATCGTGGACTATTAATAGTGATATCTAATTTTTTGTATAATAATCTAAATGATGTAGAAAACATCCTATCATAGAAAGAAAAGATGGACCAGGATAAACTTTTTTTTAATAACCCTTGTCAAATCTTATTCTTTGATTGTAATTTTATGTAATTGCAGTACTTTATAAAATGCTTCATAAATTAATAAACAAGTAATACAATTAAAAATAATTAGTATATTATGAAAGAGCATACTCCCTACTACAGAATCCATGCAAAAAAGTGACTCACACAACAAAGTAACACAAATACTGTGAGGAAATAACCAGGGGTAAATTTTATCTTTCAAGGACTCTGTGCACACGGCGTTCTGAACAATAACTTTCGTTGGCTGTAGCGAGGATACCATTGACAGCATAATCAAAACAAGCATATGGTTTAAAACTTTGATTCATATAGTATATGTTTCACTACCTTTTTCACATTTCATAGTAAGTTCAAAAAAATAATTTGTCCAGCTAGATTGTGCATTTTTCCGTATGTGCATAGCTTGAATAGTGTAATGGATAGGATACTTATACGGAGAACGAGAGGTCCAGGGAACAAGTCCTGGTTCAAGCACTAATTTTTCATTTAAATATTAGCCAAGCAATGGACTTTTTAAGAAGATCGGCAAGAATATCAAAATTAGATAAAATAAAAAATAATACAATAAGAGAAATAATTAATGTAGAAATGGATATTGTACAAGAGATTGAAGAAATTCAACTAAGATGAAAAGAAGGGACACAAACAAACAAAGAAGTATTGAAATGGATACCTCCTAGACTAAAGCCAATGTGGATAAAGGGAATTCAAGACAACATTAAGAAGAGAAACATGACAGAAGCAGAAATGCAAGACCGGGAAGTGTGGAAGAAATAAATTGTATATTTTGGTTGAGGATACTTATGCAAATAACAGAAACAATCCTGAAGTAAATAATAAAAAAAATCATAGAGAATGTTTAGAAAGGAAGAGAATGTTTAACATCAATATCCAAAGAAGTTACTAGCAACCAACCATCTTTATCATCTCCTTGTTGCCATTATATTGTCGAGGATCAAACTTCTAAGCCTAAAAAAATGTGTTGCTCTTTCATGACAAGATTTGAATTGTGACCCTAATGATCTTACCTGTTAGAGAATGTTAAGAAAAAATAATAGCAGTAACCAAGGGCATAACTGTGTGTCTGCACTTCTCCATAAGATTTCCACATATCCATTATTATTAAATGTGTAGTTTCCAATAAAGGTAATTTAATAATAATAATCTATATAAATAAAAAGGAATGTCTGTCTGCCTTTATGAACTCAAAAACTACTTGATCGATACAAATTTTTTTTTAGAGAATTTTTCAGGGACAATTAACTTATAACAACATATTACCCTACATACTATTGGGCCAAGGCTAAAAAAAAAAAAAAAAAGGCATCAGTGCACTAAAAAAGTTGCTTTTTGGATGCTTAAATGGCTTATGCTGCCAAAACCATAACAAATACATCAAATTAATGTACACAGAATTGAATATCTAAAAAATATATATATAAAAAGTCCGCAACAATATATGTCTATCTTTTACGGATAATTCACAATAACCATTTCTGTCTTTCAGCTCACCGATGCCAAAGAACAGGATGAGTAGCAGAGCATGGCAGGTATTCTTTTGCAGATAACTCACAGTAACCAATTTTGTTTTTCAACTCATTTATGCTAAGAAGATCGGGATAAGTAGATTCCTGGGCAATGCCGGATAACCAGCATGGGGTATCTAAAAATAATTACGATATAAATATATAATTATTTTTCTTTCTACTTATTCAAGTAAACATAAAAACACATATAAATTATATTTGAAGAGAAAAATTTTCGCTTAGACCGAGACTCGAACCCGGGACCTTTGGCTTGCCGGGCCAAATGCTCTACCAACTGAGCTACCGAGGCGAGTTATGATCTAGACGCAAATTTTTCTCTTATATACGTTGTAATTCCCTTTCGAAATGCTTTTGAAACCATTGCTTCTATCTTTGCAAATGGCGGCTTCTTAGTTAAGAAGACATTTATTGGGAATTTAACATTACTTTATAAAGCTAGTAAGGCTTCTAATGATGTTTTTATTATTGATTTAACATTTCTCACTGAAAGATAAATTATATTTGAAGAGAAAAATTTTCGCCTAGACCGAGACTCGAACCCGGGACCTTCAAAAACATTTGGAGAGGGAATTACAACGTATATAAGAGGAAAAATTTGCATCTAGATCGTAACTTGCCTCGGTAGCTCAGTTGGTAGAGTATTTGGCCCAGCAAGCCAAAGGTCCCGGGTTCGAGTCTCGGTCTAGGCAAAAATTTCTCTCTTCAAATATAATTTATCTTTCAGTGAGAAGTGGTAAATCAATAATAAAAACATCATTTAAATTATTTAGGTGTAGCAGCGCATGCAGGGTATTAGCTTGTAAATTTATAAAGAAGGAGACTGACTGCAACATACTTGGACGGAGCATCAAAACTTTAAAATATTAAAACGTTAAAATTTTTAAATTCGTACCTTGATGTATCCTCAACTAAAATAAACTTTTGTTTAGAAAACTTATTAAATATTAAAAAATGTATGCCTTTCAGAAGACAGTTTTCCATCATCAGCATTTACAATGATACTCTAGTTTTTTTAACGTCTGACAAAGTTTTCTGAACAGAAGTTTAGTTTTAGTTGAGGATCACTGACAAATTTTAAAATTCTAATATTTTAATCTATAACCTCAATGGCGATTTAGCATGAATTTTAAAAGTAATGATCAAATCTATATTGGGAAGCAAGGAGGAGAATGGAGTTCTGGGCAATACATTACAATAATACTATATTCCAAATGTTTTAGGAATAAATAAAACTATATTTAATATAAAAACAAAACTATCAAAACATACAATAAATCAGTCTTGTAGATTTTTTAAAAAATTGTTGTAATCACAGTTATTTTTAACCCATTACTGCCCAGTGTTATATAAATGTAACATCTGCATCTTCAAACAATAATGCCTCAAGCCCATTGTTGACAGTATAATATTTATGTAAGTTGCATATTGTTGCATTTCGGTATGGTGTTTGTTTTTCTTTGTATCAGTTTACAATGTGAAATAGTAGATGCATATTTATCACTAATTTTCGGATTGCGTAATTTATACTACACCATAAATGAAGTGTAAGTATAAATTAAATAATATATTAATTAATTAAGTTTATTATATACAACATTTTTGAAAATTGAAATATATTCATATTTCTAATATATTCAGTTGTTATGAAAACTTGGAATTGACACAGGATGTTGCTGAAGTTTGCTGTAACATAAATGTTATGCTAGGCAGTAATGTAAGCAGATTTATATATCAAATGCCAGTTTATGTACTGCAGTATAATTTATAAAATGTTATTTCTTTCTTTTAAAATAATTTATCCATCCATCCATAGTAATTCTGCCCGAAGGCAGGTCCTTCACTGCAATCATAGCATTTTCATGCTATGCTTGCAGCTTTACTAGGGAATTGTAGGTGTGGTAGCTTCCTGTTGCTTTCCATACTGGTGAAGGATGATGGTGATAATGATAAGGATGATGATGGCCATATGATTTCGGGGACCATTTGGGCCTTAAAGTTTTCCTGACATATGTCTTACACGTGAGGAAAAATCCTGATAAAAACCTCACCCTGAAAAACTGCCCCAATCGGGGATTGAACCCAGGCCCGCTGCGTGACAAGGCAGCATGCTAACTCGAGACCACAGCGGTGGACAAAAATAATTTATTGGCAGTAGAATTTAGGATCTTGGTTTATTTTTATGGAACTTGCTAAGATCCTAGCACCAGGATTTACAGTCAGGAAAGCTCTAGACACTATTTGGCAAGGAAAATGATGACATAGAAGATATTTTTATTGTCCCTCCTGATTCTAATGTCTTGACTGATGAAGACGCAGATGCGACTCCTAATAATCTCAGTGGAAAACAACTCCTTGCTGAGATTGAAGTACGATGGAAGAGAAATACTACCTGAACCAACTCAAAATGAAGCAACCTCCCTGCCAGGTGCACCAGAAACACGAGTTCCTCCGGTATCATATTCACAGTACATAAAAATGCACTTTGGGTGGACGGTGGTTTTCTAAATATCAATAGAGATTTTGATGCTAGTAATTTACCTTCACATGAAGAAAAAAGTCAAATTGAAACCTTAGAAATTTTCCTCACTGGCAAACTTACTGACTTCATAGTAGAAGAATATAATAGATATGCATTGCAGAATAACTGTTCCCACCCTATCATTTCAGTAGCTGAAATTAGATATTTTTATTGTTATTTTCATTCTTAGTGGGTACAATCAATTACCTTCTAAGATAATGAATTGGGAGAATAATGATGACACAATAAATTAGTGAGCAATGCTATGAGAAGGAATAGATTTAATAGGTGACAGATCTTGAGATTCATACATTTTTCTAATAACAAAAACTTCAACCATGACAACAGAGACAAACTGTGGAAAATTAGACCACTTATGAATCGACTCATAGTGTAAGTTTGGTGCTTTCTTTGTGCCTGAAAAAAAAAGTATAAAGTCTGGTCTTTGAACACCTCTAAAGGATATCTTATTGACTTTACCATACATCAAGATAAATCAGTTGCCTAGACCATTGATATAGAGAACACTTTGGCAAAGCAATGTCCTAAATGTGATGTGTGATTGTGTATTGATTGCTTTTTCTGTGTACCGCACCCAATAAATGACTGAAATAATTTATTTCCTAATGTTAATTATGTAAATGATAATTTATAAGGTGTGTTTATTGTAATTAATTTTTGCTCCCATATGTGCCTGGCGTTACATATATCTCACGGGCATTTATAGGCCATCAATAAACACAACATTATATAATCATATTTTTTTTGGTTACCTTGTGGATAAAGTAGTATATATATATATATATAGAAAAAACAAAAAAATTGACAAAAAATTAATTCGGGCACTAATGGGACTTAAATTCAACAAAGACTAGACATTAAAAACTACAGTCTAAAGATTATGAGTGTTTGAGAATAACGTTCTTAGGAAAATTTTTGGACCAAAGAGAGAAGAACAGACAGGCGAATGGAGAGGACTTTATTATAACAATGAGCTACATGATCTTTATAGGACCCCAGATATAACATGAACAGTTAAGTTTAGTAGATTGTGTTGGGTAAGACTATGACACAAATCAGGAATGAATAGAGGGGCATGGAAACTTCATGTAGGTAAACCAGAGGTAGACCAAGAATGAAGTGGGAGAACAACATTAACCAAAATTTGAGGGAAGTAAATTATACAGTGAATGAAAGGAAAACACTATTCTGTTTTAATCATGTTGGGAGAATATATATGTAAATGGTAGCTAGAGAATAAGACCGTATAAGGAAATTGATGGAGAAAATATTGAGAATTTTGTGAAGTCTATAGGACTAAGGTGGTTGGACACATAGTATGAATGCAAGATAAATCATTTAAAAAATTGTTATTGGATGCCAGAATGGAAGACTGAAGGACAAGCAAGAAAAAGATGGATGGAGGAGGTTGATGAGAAGGAAATTGCTAGTTTGGGTTTGAAGAATTGGAAAATGAAACTAAAGGATTGCAAACAATTGAAGGCTATTGTGAGGAAAGCCAAGGTTCACTTAGGACCGTAGAGCTATGTAGAAAAATAATTCAGAATCAATACTTTCTTGGTGCATATTTCTAATTTTTTTAGAACAGATAACACGAGCATACCCATAAGTTGGTAATTCTGTTTTAACAATCATATATGAACATAAAAAATTAGGGATTGAATATTAATATCATAAATTAATTATGGGAAATAACATTATGATGTTTTCAAGTTAATAACTAATAAATAGTGAGTCATGAAATCTCACCTCATACTCTGCAATCTTAGCTGTAAAGATTGCAATAAAGTATATAAAGAAAGAGAGAGAAAAAAAAAGAAGGAATTTAGACATTTGCACAAAAGAACACTTTAGAAATATTGAAAAGTTGAAATTAAAAAATCAGCAATTGCAGCTCATAGTTTGCTAGAGAGTCATAAAATTGAAAAAGAAGCTAAACTTTTGAAACATTTGAAAAAAATCTTGGATTTGACAGAAGAACAAATTTAGATCCATGAATTTTGAAATTCCTGGCAAACAAAATTTGATCTCAAAGTTCATCAAACCAACACAAGATGGCAAATTTGAAGATGAAGATGTAGACCAAAATTCAACAGTCTTGAAGATGGCTGAAGATAGAAGGGATGCCTCCAGAAACTGCAGTCCTGTGCTTGAAGATCAGGGAGTATGAGGTGAAATTTTACAACTCACTATTTATTAATTCCAGTTGTAATAACTGGGAGACCCAACATGCTGACCACATGTCACCCCTATATTGACCTCTATGAATAACACACGTGGATGTGAGGCCAGCAACCGGCTGGTAGGCAAAGGACCTTCTAGGCCTGTTGTGCCATGGAGTTCTGTTCTTACTTATCAATTATTAAATTGAAAAATAATTTTAAGAAAACTGAATATTTAACATTGAAGATGGATGAAGATGTAAAGCTGAAGATTGAACAAGAAAAAATTCACAAAGTCTATACATTTAAACATTTGGAATCCATTTTAGATGCCGATGGATGAAACTCGGGGAAAAAAAGTATAGATAGAAAAATAATTGGAGTAAGAATAAATAACACAAAAAGGATAATTTATGATTCATTCGTGTAATGTTATATGAAACAGGCCACATGCAAGAAAATTATTGGCTGTAAAGATGGAGTAGGCCCTACTGGGTTAGCAGCAAGAAAATCAAGAATGCATAAAAAATTAGAAACCAAAGAATTAGATGATGAAAGTGGATAAGAATATTCTTGAAGTAATAAAATATGAAAATTGAGATGGTTTGGAGATGTTAAAAGAATAGGACAGAATTCCAAAAATTTTGGAATGTAATGTTGAAGGCAGAAGGAGAAGAAAAGCACAGGAACAATGAATAGATGGATGGATGGAAGGATCAGGAGGAGCATGAATAGAATGGAACTCATAAGAGAATGCCAAAGACAGGACTTTTTGGAAGAATGAAATTACTTTGGATTGAAGGGAAAAACTACCACAGTGCAGAAAAATTCCTAAAAAAAAAAACTTAGCAATCTTTGCACAATCTACAGAGTGCTCTATAATTCCTCTTACAAACTTCTAGGAGTTGTAGAGGGTTTTTTTTTTTAAATACAATAGGAAGTAACATTAAGAGGTTTGATGATGAAAGTTAAAAATTAAATTGTACCTGTTGGTAGGTGCCATCGTCCTCAACTTTGTTAAAATATTGTATATAAAATTAACTGGAGCGCTTTCAGAAGTTATCTTCCATCTTCTCCAGGTTGAGCTTCCGCTACTTGTTGTTGTGTACGGTGATGTATACTCCAACTGTTTGTAGCAGCAACTGACTTGTTTTTAACGATCTCGTATAATGAGTTTGACTGGGGTGCGTCCTCATTAAGAAGTGAGATGATGTTTGTTTCCTTTATAATTTCAAGGTCTTCAAATATATTTATCCTAGCTGGAATGTTTTCTCGGTGGATTATCGTGAGAGTATTTTCAATTGTGTTCATTCGATGACCTGCGTTAATGAGATGTTTAGCGTAGCTTGATTTATCACCTGCATGTATGAAATCTTTTAGGTGTTTTTTTATATCTTGTATTGAATATTTTAACAAAGTTGAGGACGACGGCCCTACCAACAGGTACAATTTAATTTTTAATTTCCATCATATGACTTCACCTCAACGGAATTTGATATGAATTTTACTAGTATTGATTAAGAGGTTTGTTTAATAATTAAAACATTTTGTCTGTTCATTCTTACCTCTTTTTAGTTGTTTTTGTCAAATATAAGCCCTGAAACATCGACAAAAACAACTATAAGAGGTAAGAATGAATAGACAAAATGTTTTAATTACTTGTAGAGGATATTGTGTTGATAATATTTAGAATTTGAAACCATGTCTGGAAACTTAACATTTCCGTGCTACAGCCATTTAAAAACAAGCATTGCCTGAATGTACGTCACCTGTCTCAACAAGTAATAGCTTTGGGATTTATCTAAATAAAAAATTTCCCTATCGAGTATTCCAAGACTTGTTTTTTTTTAAATGTCAAAATTTTGAAAACTGCAAAAAATTATAGTGGAGGGTATATCTGGGATTATTAATGCAAGTCATGGTTCAGTTTCCATTTTGTTTCTTTGGTTATTAATGAGTTATAAAACAAGTGATGTGCTCTGCCACTCCTCATAATAAATTACATGTAAAAGTGGTTGCATTAAAACATGTTTTCAAACGGCTGAAGCAACGAAATGATAAGTTTCTGGACATGATTTCTAATTCTAAATATTATCAACTCAGTCCCCTCTACAAGTCCTAGTAGTTTGTATGGGGAATTTTAAAGCACCTGTATTATTTAGGTTTTTTTTATCTCATTCTATTTATGTGCTAATTTAAATGAATAAGTGTGAATGTATTAATTTACACTTAATCACCTAAATTAAGCACATAAAACTTTACTAATACTACCATACAGACTAGAACTAAATTTCTTGTAAACAGCCGGTAATTTTGCATTAGTATTAACTAATACCTTAATAGCTTTAAGTTCACATATCATTTTTATGAGAAGTTTCTTGTAAGTCTTCAAAAGTATGAAATCCTGCCCTTCCTTCCATACGAGACCACAAATTGTTCCTGTTGCACATTCCTAGAACAGTGTAGACTGCAGCAGCAGCGAGAAGGGACGGGCGCTTGGCTGCATAACACATGTGGGTGTATATAATATGAAGCAAATAACTGCACGCACAATAAGCCCTTAGATCATTTATCCCTAAGGCACGAAGATAATACAAGGCAAAGAACAAAGGATCTACATTATGCAGTTTAAAATTTAAGCTTTTTAAAATGTTCATTTCAGTTAAAATCATATCGCGTTCTGTAAAGATACATCCAGAAAATTTGACAAGTTGTGATGCTTTTGGTACTACACTCCTAGTTTCGATTACTTTTACAAGCTATCCAGAAGGCAGTACATGCAACTCGCTGAAGACAATCTGTACTAATACTGTCTTTGACAACAATTCTGATAAAAATACCTACTGCAATGAAAAGTATGCTATCAGATAATTTCAGTTTTCGATGAACATCTATCAACCAGTTAATGAGTATGGCATGTTTAGCGGTCATGGTCTTCAGATTAATCAGACACATCCCAGAGACTTCACTCTCAATGCTCTGCAGGTAATTGATAAGATCCATCTGGTATTCATCATATTTAATTTGTTTCTTTATTTTGAAATTCGTTTTAAGTTTTGGATAAGAATTGCACATGATAATGAATTTTGGTTTATTTTCCTTGCCATGTGTCCTAGGTGAGCAGACATATCTCTGTCTTCGTGGCACATTTTTATTGGCCAATGCTAGTCCACTAGTTTCTTCTCTCTCCACTCTGATTTTAGTTTCTGCTTCTTCATTTGGCAAAACCTGGCTGCGAGATAAAAAAAAAAAGATGATTTTTATACAATTGCTTAATGAATTATTCTTACTTTTTAGTTCATAAATGTGAAGTAATTTAAGTCATTGAGGAAGTTTCTCTCTTAAGGTCTGTCCTAACTTATAGTTTAAAGTTTTAACTCGGCATTTCATTGAAGCCATCATAAGTCATACTCAGGGTGACCACGCACCCCAATTTTGCAGGATAGTTCTGCATTTTGATATTTTTTAAATTGTCCCAAATGGGATCGGATTTGTACTGCAAAATGTGTTTCAGTCTATTACAAGGGAAATATCAATTATTGCATGCCGAAACATATCTTGAAATTTCTTCCAGAGAAGTGTTGTGATGTACCAAGGGCGTATCCAAACAATTATCTGCTTTTTTTAATATAAGGTACTAAAATCCAGTACCAAATCTCTCATTTGAACTTTAAGTAAGTAATACAACTAGATTGGATAACCCTCACTACCTGCTATCTGTACCACATTCCACGTCACTCCATTCTGCTCTTACTCAAGAAGGGAGTCCATCTGCTCTGTAAAGTGGGTTGCTATTGCTGAATTCTGGCTTTGATTTCTGTGCCATGCAGTTAAAACGACAATTTTTTTTTTTGGAATGGCTTTTGTACATAATGCTTCTCTGGGAGAAATTTCAAGGTAGGTTTCAGCATGCAACAGTTGACAGTTCCCTTGTTAGTTAATTTTTGTTCCTGCATATTACGTTTATATAACACTTTGGCTAGACCAGTGTTGACTTATGGTAGTGAAGCATGGACACTAAAAAGACAACATGAAAGCAGAATAACGGCTTGTGAAATGAGATTCATGCGCAGAACAGCGGGTTACACCAGATGGGATTGGAAAAGGAACACCGATATCTTAAAAGAATTTAAGACTATGCCAATTTTGGAATATATTAAACAGTACCAACTAAATTTGAAACACCATCTTGAAAGAATGAATTCAAATCGGATCCCCAAAGCTGTTTATAATTATATACCAAGAGGACGAAGATCACTGGGGCCGTCCTATGAAACGCTGGAGGGAAAATTTTCTATAGGATCGTAACAGGCCTTGGCCTAATACTTGGAAGGAAGAAGAAGAAGCATACAGATAATCTGCCATCTATGTTAGCCATTTCAGATCTCCTGACATATGCCACAGACATGTGGGCCCTCATTATGGATGATGAAAATAGGCTTGGAATATTCAAAAGAAAACTCCTCAGAGAAATGTGTCCTACTTTTGAGAATGGAGATTGGAGGAAGAGCTACAACAAAGAATTATGCAATATTTTTGATGACTTAAATATAATTAAATTGAAAAATTCTACTCTTTCCACTTTCCCATTTTAAAAATTCCTTCACTCTGCTTTTTAACATTCTTTTTGTGTTCCCTAAGTAGATTTCATCACAATCCCTGCATTTTATCTCTTAAATCCCTGAATTTTAAAATTTCTGGGGAATGTGATTTGATTTGGAGGTTCATCAGTCTACCAATAGATGGAGGTAGAAGCAGTGCATTTCCATCACAAAACGGTCATGAAAACACTGAAGATGTCATAACTCCAAACTGGTCTAAAAAGAAGACTAAATATAAGGTGAGGTGATAGAATTTTAATATTTAATTATTAAAACCAAATAGTGTTACTTTCTACTAAATTAAATATAAATTAAGTTTATTGAAATAAACATGCTAACAAGGAAACTGTCAACCATTACAAAAAAGAAACCTGCCTTGAATTTCTCTCAGAGAAGCGTTGTGATGTATCAAGACCATGTCCAAAAAATTTTTGTTTTTAACTACAAGGCACAGAAATCGAAGCAAAAATCCAGCAATGGCAATTCAATGTACGGAGCAGATGTACATCTCTGCATGAGTTAAGATCTTAGTGAAGTGAGGCGGGATGTGGTGTGGATGGCAGGTAGTGAGTGTTATCCAATCTGCCAATGGGATAATCCATATCAAATCGGACAGCAAAAAATCTTGCAATTTATTTTTTTTTTTATGTATCCCTAAATATAGTGAATACATTTATAAACATATTAATACCGAAATTTAATTTTTATCATTTATAGGTTTGTAGTTATGATGATCTAAAATTATCGTAAATATGATAAACTAAAACGTTTACTAACTAATAGGCCTATTTCTGAAGCAGTAAACAGCAAAAACTTGTTTCAAACGTATTTATATAGGTGATATCCTATAGTTTTAGCGTGTTATTTTTATAATTAGGATATTTTTATTTTCTGTGTCAATTTTCTGTTTTTATGGCGGTGTACTGCAGTACATATCAAAGAATGAAAACAATAAAAATACAGGATACTACTCACGCAATAAGGATTAATTTCCAGCAATTACCGTTTTGGAGTGTTGAATAGTTCAGGCAATATAAATATTTTTTAATTATATTTTCGTAAAGAAACTGGCGGATCCACGGCGCAGCTGATTCATTTCACGACCAAGGTCGCGCGCGTAATTAATTGAAAGAGCTGACCCCGCTTCATCAGTGACTTTTTCAACTGCCATTAAATCTAATAGATTATTATATGTTCTGCTTAATGGAACGGTACCATAAATTTATAAAAGTAGCGATATTTTAATTCTTACGCAATAGATATTTATTTATCAAATTTTATTGCTGAAGCGAGAAGTAAAGAGCTCTCTTACTTACGTTTACTGTGAATTATTAAACAAATTATTTATAACTAACTCATTCACTGGCTCTGTGGAACCGGTAGGTTCATGGCAGCACGGACATAAGCTCTCCATACATCCCATCCAGAGCTAACGTTTTCCAATTTTCCTCTGTATAATCTACTTCCCTCAAATCATGTACAATGTTATTCTCCCACCTCATTCTTAGTCTTCCAACTGGGCGTTTTCCCTCCGGTTTTCCTACCAGAAGTTTCCAAGCACCTCTTTCATCCCCCATACGTGCCACATTTCCTGCCCATCGCAGCCTATTGGACTTAACTGTTCTTATTATATCTGGCTTCCTATACATAGCATGTAGCTCACTATTATGTAGTTTTCTCCATTCACCTGTCTGTTCATCTCTTTTTTGACCCAAAACATTTCTTTAAGAACTTTATTCCTAAATACTCGTAATCTTCTGTCCTTTTTTCAAACAAATTATTTATTTTGTTACAAATGTTTCATTACAGTTTAAATGTAATATTATATAATAAAAACTCTTACATCATTAATTGAAAAAAAACTGGTATAAATTTTTATTTATGTTATAATTACTAATTTCAGTCTTAAAATAACTTTTTATTCAGTGTACTATATTGTACACTGAAAACTTTGACGAAATAGTACTGTTATAAGATTTCACTTCCAAATAAAACCGAATGTTTTAATACTCGTACCACTTCCTACCAAACTATAATAATGCAGAGTCAGCAAGTCTTCCTTAAACATCTGCTTTTCCATCAACAATTCTCGAGTTCAGATTACATACTACTCAGTTGACTTACATCAGTTCGTGTGTTTAGTGCATCTCGTCATTTTAAGTGTCAGAGTCAAATTTAAAATAATATCTTATTGTTTTTAACTAACAAGTTTGCAGATCTACAAAGACTGAATGGTGAGTTAGAAGTTAAATATAATTTTAATTATGCTTATATTAGTATACAATAGTTATTGACAGTATTATATGTTAATATATAATTTTACAATTTCTTAAATGTTTCTGGAATGAGAGAATAATAGTAGAGGTATACATTTTGTGTTATAAAAGGAGAATAATGGGAAGTTTATACATTAAATTAAACACTCTAACAATAATTTAGCTTATAATATAAGCTAATATTTTTGTGCATTTTATTATCATCTCAGATATGTCATGAGTAGGGGATGCAAGATCAGTAAGTGATACCAAGCCAATAAAATATAAATATACCTCTTACCAGAAAAGCCTGACCAGAGGCTATAAGATGGCAGCTCCATCACTGGTCTTGCCTTCCTTTGGCCAGCAACCAATCGAAGGGACTATTATTATGCTTTCAAGTCTTATACGAGAATTTCCCATAAGGGAAAATTTTCTATAGAATCGTAACAGGCCTTGGCCTAATACTTGGAAGGAAGAAGAAGAAGATATTAATTGTATCAGCATGAAAATTGTTATAATTATTTTCGATAGCTTAACATTACTTGCAATATTCAACATCAGACATTGGTGTAGGGTACAAGTATAAAATATTACAACACATTACAAAACTACTCTCTGGAAAATATTTTTTTTAATAGGCCTACCAGCTTGAATTCGTAGGTGCTTAGTAATTGAAATTAAACTATACTTACTCACTGGCACTATCGAACCCGTAGGTTCATGGCCACGCGGACATACACTCTCCATACATCCCTATCCTGAGCTAATGCTTTCCAATCATTCCCTGTATAATCTACTTCCCGCAAATCATAGTTAATGTTATTCTCCCACCTCATTCTTGGTCTACCAACTGGGCGTTTTCCCTCTGGCTTTCCTACAAGAAGCTTCCATTCCCCATATGTGCAACATGTCCTGCCCATCGCAGTCTACGAGACGTAACTGTTCTTATTATATCTGGCTTCCTATAAAGACCATGTAGTTCATTGTTATGCAGACTTCTCCATTCACCTGTCTGTTCATTTCTCTTTGGTCCAAAAATTTTCCTAAGTACTTTATTCTCAAATACTTGTAATCTCCTTTCCTCCCTTAAAGTAATAGTCCATGTTTCGCACCCATATAACTGGTAGAATAATAGTTTTATATATTTTCAGTTTAACGTTTTTTTAAAGGAGTTGGGATATCAAGAGTCTCTGCAATGCATAATAGCACGCATTTCCAGAATTGAGCCTATGTTTAATTTCTTTCTGCATCTCATTCCTTCTTCTTCTTCTTCACGGTTTAGGCTTATTTACTAGCCTGTTCCGGCTCCAAACTGCTGCTCTGTCCATCTTTCCCTTGGTCTTCCCAAACTTCTTCTTCCTCATGGTGAATAGTTGTATGCTGCTTTTGGTATTCTATTCTCAGTCATCCTTGCCAAGTGTTCTTTCCAGTTTGTTCTGTATTTCTCTATTGTTGAGTTTAATTCCTCTATTTTTAGTTGTTGTCTTATTTCTGTGTTATGTTTTTTGTCTGTTCTTTGATATGCTGCTATTGGTCTGAGGAATCTCATTTCAGCAGCTTGTATCCTGGCAGATTGTTGTGTTGTGACTGTCCATGTTTCGGATCCATAAGTAATAATAGGCACTGCCATTGTCTTGTATAATTTCATTATAGAGTCTCTCCTGGCTTTATTTTTCAAAGTTCTTTTTAGTGTACCTGTTATATAATTAAACTTATTTATTTTGTTATTTATATCCGTTTCTGCTGTGTATGATATTTCGCAACTTAGGAAGTTATATGTTACTACTTGTTCTATTGGTTTATTTTCTAATAATATCTTTGTCCGAACTGGATGAGCACCCTTGACGGCCATTGTTTTTTATTTTTGTGAGGATATTTCCATGTTGTATTTTTTTGATATTTCATTTAGTTTATATAGCATTCTTTGTAGTTTGTCTTCTGTTTTTGCTATTAAAACCTGGTCATTTGCAAAGGCTACTGTTTTTATTACTATATTTCCTAAGTTAATTCCCCCAGTCATCATTTGCTTCCATGATCTTATCATGTCGTCGAAATAAATGTTAAAAAGCGTGATTGATAGTGGACAACCTTGTCTAACTCCCCCTGTTATATGAATTGGTTCCCTTTGATTTATTTTTATTTTTGTTTTCTCATACATTTTCTTAATTACTGCTATCAAGTGTAGTGGAATTCCTTTTTCACTTAATATGTTCCATAATGTTGGTCTAGACACTTTACCAAAGGCCTTCTTATAATCTATAAAGAGGATGTGCGTCTCTAATTCGAATTCTCTTCGCTTCTCTATTATTTGTTTTAAATCCTGTTTGCTCTTCTGATATCATTGCATCTACTATAGTTGTTAATCTTTGGTTGATCATTTTTGCATATATTTTGTATGCTGCACATAGTAAGCTTATGCCTCTATAGTTTTCTGGCTTTGTTTCATCACCTTTTTTAAATATTCAGATTATTTTTCCAATTTTCCATTCTTCTGGTATTGTATTTTGTTTCCTGCACTTGTTATAGAATTTTAATAATCTTTCTTGAAAATTCTTTGGGGCATTTTTTATCAGTTCTATGTTTATATTCTCTTTTCCGCACACTTTATTATTTTTACATTTCTTTAATACTTCTAACATTTCTTGCTTCTCTAATTCATCTACTTCTGCATATTGTTCGTTTGTTTCTATGAGTGTTATTTCTTCTTCATTTCGTTTGTCCGTCCACAGTTCTTTATAATAATTTTCTAATTCTATATCTTGTATAGTTAGTAGATTTGTTTTGTCTTTTACTTCTCATTCCTACTTGTGATTATTGTTCCTAGGTATTTGAATTCACCCACTTCCTCAAAAATTCCCTCATTTGTCATTAGCTGTCCATTTCCATCATATAATGAATTTCTACGAGTGACCATATATTTAGTATTGATATTTACTTCCAGTCCTAAATTTCTTAGTGTTACTCAATAGTTTTGTTGTCCTTTAGTATCTCCTCGCTATCGGCCAATAATACTACATCATCAGCATAAACTAACAGCTTATTAATACCATTCAGTTGTAAGCCTTCCTCATTCTCCAAAAATTTAATGGCATGCTCTAATACAAAATTAAATAGTCTGGATTTCAAAAGTGTCCGAAAACTGTTTGCCTACATGCACCCTACTCTTTGTGCAATTTAGACACATTCGTATAAGTCTAACTAACTTTTTAGGAATTCCGAACTCCAGCAGGATACTATATAACTTCTCCCTCTTAATTGAATCATATGCTTTTTTGAAGTCAACATATAGTTGATAAATTAAACTATACATTAGCCAAAATCCGCACAAAATTAACTGCCAACTGAAGATATCAATAAATATTGTTATATTTGAAGAGAAAATTGTTTGCCTAGGCCGGGACTCGAACCCTGCACCCTTGGCTTTCTGGGCCAAGTGCTCTACCAACTGAGTTACCAAGGCGAGTTGCGGTCTAGATGCAAATTTTTCTCTTATATACGTTGTGATTCCCTCGTGCCAGATGCTTGAAACCTTTGCTTCTATCTTTGCAAATGGTGGCTTCTTATTTAAGAAGACATTAATTGGGAATTTAACACTACTTTATAAAGCCAGTAGGGCTTCTATTGATGACGTTTTTATTATTACTTTAACACTTCTCACTGAAGGATAAATTATATTTGATATTATATATCCTTCAGTGAGAAGTGTTAAAGTAATAAAAACGTCAAATATTGTTATATTTAATGACGTTTATTATGTAGCAATTTATTTCAAGCGCGAGGTTCTCCTACGTACCATAAATTTACGACATGGGACTCATGGATTTCCTTCCTTCTGGAGAAAGCTACATTCAGAATTGTTACGCCTTCAAAATTACATTGATTCCTATCGAGTTTGAACCGGCGAACCTCGGAATCGGAGGCATGCAGAGTAACCACTAGTCCACGATGATGATGATGTAATAATTGTAATAATGATAATAAAAATAATGTAATGATGATAATAACAATAAAAATATTTGTAAGTGCGCAAAGGACTATTACCAAGTAGCTCCGTCATTGTTTGTATGAGCGAGCGATCTTCACTCACGCGAAAGGTTGCGGGCAGTCTACACATAGGAGATTTTAGGGAAAATAATTATTTTTGGTAGTTTCCTTTCAAAACTCCACTTTAATACTAATTACAAAAAATAACCGGTGTTCGGGTAATAATGTGGCACTTTTTGATTTTATAAAATTTTTGGTGAGAAAGATAAATTGCATATTAATTGCATTGACGCCCTTCAGAAAAACGTAAATATTAACATACTAATTTTCAAGCGATAGAGCATAAAATCATCAATAATGTGACTATCTTCTCAAGTTGAGGGAGTAGTTATACTTCGAGAAATTTATTTTATAAAAGAGACTATTTAAAACAATACGATAAATTGACAGCTCTATTACTCTTTAATTACACCAAGCGAAGACTTGAAATTCGGATCAGATATTCAGTATATCATAAAGTTTCACTGTAAAAAAATTGTAAACTTTTAAAGATGGGAGTTCAATTTTCACCATTTTTTTGCCGATTTCGTATGGAATGTCCCCAATATGGGATTTGTATTACTTCCCTATAGTTTTAATGAGGGATTTGGTGTTGGATTTTAGTACCTTGCATTTAAAAATGGCAGATTTTTTTCGACATGGCCTTTGTACATTACAATGGTTCTCTGGAAGAAATTTCAAGGTAGGTTTTGGCATGCAATGGTTTACAGTTCCCTTGTTACATGATAAGGATGAAGAACATGGAATTGACAAAGAAAATACAGAATACAAGTGAAGCAACACCGTGACCATGACTTAGATGGTTGGATGGAGTGGAGAATGACCTAAAGAAGTTATAATGCAGGATTTGGAAGTTGGATAGGAAAATGTGACGAAGTCTGCTGCAGGAAACCAGGATCCACCTCGGGCTGTAAAGCCAAAGATGATGATAATGGATTTTCAATTACATCTTATGGTGCCAAATTTTTCATCTTTCTATTGTAATATCGGACATGCTACACTTCGGGTCGCACGAAAATTTTTCTAAGTTCTATAGAATCGCAGTGCACATGTGCTAGTGCTCCAATTATCCCAGGTAGATAAATGCAACCTCCAGCAGTTGGCGGTATATGTATGAGAAATCAGTATGACCAACATTGACACAAAATTCCCAGAACTTGTCTAAAAATGTATAATTAACACGAAATGAACTAGTGGAAATATGATTTTACATGGTAACCGTCCGATATTTTGAATTTTTCATAGAATAACAGATATGAAGAGGTAATTTATTTTACGTATCAAATCACATTTAAAAAGCAAGGAACCTAAAAGCTAACCAAATCTAAATCAATTACTGTAACACAAATCAATTACTCTAACGTAGGTGAAATCCAGGGAACGTGGAAATGGTTGGCAACATCTGGAGTATTTTGGGTTGTTGATGGTGGCAACGCTGGAACAACATAGGAAGAGGAGGGAAAATAGCAGTAAGCAATGTAGCACGATCATGTTTTACATAAATATATAAATATAAAAAAAAAAGATTGTTGCAACATTGGAAGATGTTTAAAAGTGTTTAGTGCATCAGTGGAATAAGATATTAAATTGAAAAATTTTTGCGACCTGAAGTGTACAACAGCCGCAACATCTACAAACATTATTAAATTAATATTAAAAAGCTAAAGCTATTACTACAATTGAAATAAGTGAATTAATGTACACAACTAAACTATTGTAATCAATGGTAAAGAGAAAATTTTTTGCCTGAATAGGATGTCGAACCCTGATCCCTCGGCTTTACATGCTGATGCTCTGACCACTGAGCTAATTCAGGCTTCCTTCCCATCCAGCTCAGTAGTCAGAGCTTCAGCACATAAAGCTAAAGGTTTAATATAATAAGGTTGATTATAATAGTTTAAACATTCGTGCATGCACATGACGTTTCAGTAGAACTTTGAAAAAATCATTTGAGATAAATGCAATAATTTGCATACTTAGAAAAATATTTAATAATTGTAAAAACAAAATAAGTATCATTGAAAAACATTCAAATAGTACGAAATATTAGTAAATACGGAAAAAGTACATATAACAACAGTGTTACAAGAATATAGTGGATAATCTTTCCATTAAGTGCAGTGAGAATTTTTTCTAAGTCCCAGGCAGACACCATACGCATGCACCAATAAACGCAAAGCGGTTTACTCTATGGAATATCGCGATGCAGCCAACATTATACATGCTATTTAACAAACCTAACGCAATTTAAGTACTCTAACCTGTGAAAGACCAATTGCAAAAACTGCACTTAAACTAGCGTGAAATATTTTCAAAGTCCTAAAGAACAACAGTGCGCATGCACCAGAGTTTATAGAGCCAGTGATAACCCACAATCAAACCACATATCACTTATCATCCTCAATTACTATCCGTCGCTATGAAATTTAAATGACCAATATTTGCAATAAATCCCCACATCTATGTTAAAAAAATATATTAATGATACTAAAATTACCAAACATTTATTAAAAAATGGGTGTGCACTTACTTATCACTCTCTAATGCTGATCCAACCAGCGATAACCCAAAACGGCAATAGAAAAATCATAGACTAAGTAATATACTCTGTGGAGAAAATAGCAGTTAGCATCACAATATTGTCTAACAGTGACATAATATTGTGATTTGCATATTTAAATAAATACTTTAAAATTGTCTAATAATGTTATAACAATTGTTTGAAAAAGTTTAAAATATAAATAATGTACATAAATACAGAAGAAGTGCTACAGTTTACAAAAATATAACTGAAAAAACAAGCACTAGTAGAAGTGCAGTTGAGCCAACCAATTTAAAAGCTAACCTAACACAATTTAAGCACTCTAACCTGTGAAAGAATTCAACACCCAAAAATAAATAGTAAGTTCTCAAATTTTGAAGTACATAACCTACGTTGGCTGCACTGTTGTTGTATTTGAAATCAATATGGCTGTCACGTCTTCATGTTACGTATATAGTTAAATATAATAGAAAAATATGTTCAAAATAATTGTTATAAAAAATGTAAAATTTGTTGTAAATGGTGGGAAATAATTTGAAAATAAAAATCCTGTTGGTGCATGCATGTGGTGTCTGCCTCGGACTTATACAAATTTCTCACTGCGCTTAATGGAAACATCAGCCGAATATAGTCATAGGTCGAAGTATTGTATACTTGAGCCAGCGTTCGCGCATGCGCACAGAAAACATAATTTAGATAAATATTGCAATTTGCATATACAGATAAATATTTAATAATTGTAAAATATTTTTTAAGAATTATTGCAAAATGTTCAAAATACTACGAAATGAAATTAAAAATGAAAAAAAGCATGTACTGCAACAATATCATGAATATTGTATTAAAAATCAGAGAGTCATATTCTGAAGTTTAGCCAATTACTTAATACAATAAATTAACGAGAAAATTTGTAAAAATCTTGTTCCTTCCCTAACCTATTTATGATAAAAGTAAATTACCTGCTACGAGCTGCCATGATTCCTCTTGGAGACAAGTTACTTAGCTCTTGAAGCAAACTTATATATGTAAATAAATATGACTACATTAGCCAGAATTGAACTTCGTACCGGTCCGTTCTGAGCAGCAGTGCAGTAACATTGAAATATTAAATATCAGCTGCAATTACGTAACATTGTTGACAACATAACGGTAAGGTTCATACAACAAGAGAAAACCTCCGATACTAACAGAAAGCAGAAGCAGCTAATTGTTCTAAGTTATAATAAATATTTGGAAATAGTATCCAACATCAACGTGACAACCCTGTGAGTGACAACTAACGCGAAAAGTCCAGCAGACGCAGTTTGATCTATGCAGCAAAGAGCATATAGAGAACTCTATGATGATGATAGAGAAGATAGAGAACGATGCAGAGATGCAGCCAACATATACAGAATATTGGAATGCAGAGCGTTGCCAACCACGGGAGAAACACTCTAAAGATCTTCGCAACATGCGCCCCAATGTTGAAGTCTAATTTAAAAGCTAACAAAATAAGAATAATATAATTACGTCGAAGTCTTAAATTTAAAATTACAATGAAACTACAAATATTCATTCTAAATTTACCTGAGATAGGAACAGCGATATTCCACAAGGAGTTTGAACATATTTAGCAAAACTAGGTCAGAGAACCTTATCAGGAACTAATAAAAGATATTCGGGAAGTTCATCCTGTAGTTTAGTTATCTAATGTTGTTTCAATTAATTATTACTGTGGTTTTTGTGTAAAAGTGTGCGTTTAGAGTAAACAGTCAATTAGTACGTAGCGTGTTATAAACTGTATGTTGGCTGCATTGTGACAAGTTGAACTTCGTACGGTACAGACATAACCCACTATACAGATGACCAGCGGCAATGTTATTCAGTGACATAGACTCCAGAGACCTCAAGCGCTATGCTCAAGCGTTGGCAGAAAAAACTAATCGATTACAGCTTACCGTATTATCGACGGAGCAATTTGCGCCATATATCGACGTAAGAGTAATTAGTGTTGATCCCAGTGGCTCCGTCGTCATTTAAGGTGTTAACAATACCACCTCAAATAATTTATAAAATAATCCATCCATAGTAATTCTGCCCGAATGCAGGTCCTTCACTGCAATCATAGCATTTGGTAAGGATGATAGTGATAAGGATGATGGCCATATGATTTCGGGGACCGTTTGGGCCTTAAAGTTTTCCTGACATTTGTCTTACAGGTGAGGAAAAACCCCGATAAAAACCTCACCCAGAAAAACTGCCCCGACCGGGGATCGAACCCGGGCCCGCTGCGTGACAAGGCAGCACGCTACCTCGAGACCACAGCGGTGGACTATAAAATAATAATGAATCAGATTTTACACCTCACCTTATATTTGTGTAAAACTCAGGACCGATTGCAAAGCAATCTCACCTTCCAAACCGGTCCAGACTTTTACAAAAATATGAGGTGAGGTGTAAAATCTGATTCATTTAATTTTTTGTTAAATCTGTGTTACTTCCTAAATATATTAATTCATAAAATTCTTCTGAACTTCCAAGACTATTTTGTATTTAGCCAATGCAATTCTGAATGTATTCCAAACAAATTCAGGTGTATGTTTTTCTCTTGAAATAAAATCTTAGGGAACTGGAAGAATATTTTCAATCCTTGTATTTAAAGTATTCATACCAATTAATTCTTCAACATTTTTTTAGAAATAACATTTTCTTAGAATAAACAAAAACATGATAACAGATTGTCAAGGAAAGGTCCAAATAAAAACAAGGAGATATAATTTAATATTTATTTATTATAGACATATATACATAGCTAACAGATAGTTCACTAATAAAGGTATTTCAGTAATTATGAAGAATTAACACATAGAGATGGTATGCAGTTTTTTTTTTAATTAGGTCAACTTTAACAAGAACCGAGACCAAAGCTCAAAAAAATTGATTTTATACAAACAAGCATTGCATTGGATTTAAAGGAAGGAGAGGGGAGAAAATACACACACGTGTGTGTATATATGAGTTTATATATATTATCATTGAGCATTCAAAGATTTAGGCTATCATTTGCCTGTTGTGCCCTCAGAATTTGTCAGTCACATCAATGCCTGTCACAATCTTCTTTTACCATTTGGAATTTATTGCATGTTCAAATTACTTTTTATATTTTATTTAGATGTACACTTTTAAAAAAAAGGGAGAGGGAGAATTAAGTCACAAATGTACCCAAGAACTGAGATTCCGAACCTCACATGCCCAACCTCTGCAAATGAAGGTTCAACAGATTATATAATTAAATTCTACTTGTCATCTACAATTATCTTTGTAACATGAAAAACTTGAAGTAATATGTATGATATATAATAATTAAATTAATGTTTTTATTACCTCACCTCATATCCTTTTTCTTCTATACTGCAGTTTCGGAGCTTATCTCCATCGTCAGTAGCCTCTGGTCGACCGGTGTTATGCCGTTTCTTGGCGGTTTCCTTCTTACTTCTGTCGGTGGACCGATGAACCTCTGGATTAGGTCAAAATTTGCGGGAGTTTCAAAATTCATGAGTTTTTCTTTTTTGTTTTTTTGGATGTGGATTTTTTCCCAGACTGTGAGTTCCTTTAGTTTATCTGTTTGTTTGATTAGGCTAGCTTCTGTATCTATTAAATGTTTTCAGACCAAGCATGGGCTGCTACTGCTGACTTGTCCACTTCCCCCTTTTTTACATTTCTAAGGTGTTCCTTCAATCTAGTTTTTAAATTTCTTTTTGTTTTTCCTATATAGATTTTGTCGCAATCTTGACATTTGATCTGATATATTCCTGATTTATATTCTTGTCCAATTTTTTCATTTTTGTTGGTTTTAATTATCTTGTTTAGGCTGTATTCATTCTTTGGGGCCAATCGAATGTTAAACTTATTGAAAATTTTCTGGAACTTGTGGTGTTTTACAGGATGGTAAGTGAATTTTTTGAATCTTATGTTCTCTTCTGTTTGTTTTTTAAGTGTGCTTTCATTAATTAGTTTTTGCCTTTTGAACTTATTTATTTTCTTGTGTACCATGTTCTCTTCATAACCATTTTCTATTGCTACTTTAATTATGTATTCTTTTTCTTTTTCATATTTTTCACGGTTCAGGGGTACATTCACCAATCTGTTATGATATATATTTAGATATTTTGTTTATTAAATAATATGTCCCCAAATATTTTACAATTTTAATACGTGTTAAAATACTTATCTGAAAAACATCAAAGGGGTTTGAATCCTTAGTGACAGGTTTTGTGGTCTGAAACTTTGGCTCAAAGCCATCGCAACACACTACTGGTCCTAAAATTCTGTATTTATAGTCACATGGTAAGTTTTCCTGGCATGTTTATATTACGTAATTAGACTTATATTTGATTAATTTAGGAACTGAGCTATTTTAATTTTCTATTATTTATTTAGTGTAGAATCACTTTTTTTTATTTTGATGTTTAAAGAAATAAAGTACCATAGCTTTTTTATTGCCAAAGTTCAGGCATAAATTAGTTCAGACTATTGTTTTAAATACATGGCCATGTAAATAATAAAAAAAATATGCGAAAAGTAAAGATTCATCTGGGATTGAACACATACTAAAAAATAGTTTCTTCATAATTACTGGCATTACACTATCTTACCCGAAGATAATATGAATAAAAGGATCTATTAAATTTCAAACATGCAATACAAAAAATGTTACCATAACACCACATGCATGCACTGGTGGTTACAGTATGGAATCACAGGATGCAGCCAACATATACAGAATTTTGGATCACGCATTCCACCACAGGAGAAACATCCCAAAATCTGTGTAACAAAATAGCCCCAATATTGAAGTCTTAAACTTAAAAAACTAACCAAAATACAATATGCACTCTAACTAGATTGAAGTGTTAAACTTAAAAACCTAACTAAAATAAATTGCTCACTAACTAAATTTATCCTAAGTTGGAGTTTGATCATATTTAGCAAAAATTGATCGGCAGACCCTTTCCAAGAACTAATGGAAGACATTTGAGAAGTTCATTCTGTAGTTTAATTATTTATTAGTGTGTTTATTGTAATTATTAGGGCTAAGATTTTTATGTATAAATATATTTTTTGGTAAGATTGATATGTTTCTTAAATATATATAAATGCTTTTTATACAAAAACCTGAGGGAAGACGAGGCAGAGGAAGACCTAGAACCTCCTGGAGTCAGTGAATATATTTATACATGAAGGAGAAACATCTACAACTAGGAGATTGGATGGACCGACAAAATTGGCTATTGGGAATCGGACAATGTCAAAGATATTAATCAACCAATGATCTATCTATCTACAAAAACTAACTGAATTACATACTTCAGTTTGCTTCTCATTTGCATTTTATTCTTAAATAAATAGTTTATCATCATCATGAACAAATTCGTTTTAGGCCATGTGGCCTGTACGGTAAACCTAGCGAAGATGGTCTTGATCTTTCCACCGATGTTTTGGTCTTCCTTGGTCCCTATGTCCAGTTAATAAATAGTTAATTATAGTTAATAAATAGTTAATTATCATAAACTGATTTACTAATTGATTTTACAACTGAAATTATTAGATAATTATAATATTACTGTATTAGATCATACTTTTTTTATATTAGTATGTAGTAATTTGTATAGTCATTGTTGGCTGCATTGTAATAAGCCACTTTCTAGATGATAGACAAAAGCAGCTTACAGGACAGTTGCATATCTGAAAGAAAAAAAAAGTAATAATTTAACACACTTCATAGCACTTTGAACTATTATATTATGTTTGGGAAACAAAATTTTATGAAGAGTGGATGATTTGACATATCCCGGCAATAAATTAACATTTAAAGATGTTATGGATATAGGAAGCAAAATTTTGAATACTTTAATAAAACCATAGGAATAATTAACAAAGTAATGAAACCTTCCCCAGTACACAAAAGTACAGGAAAACATTTGTAAGGCCTTGGCAAGACCTGTTCTGTGTTATGGCAGTGAGGTATGGGCAATGAGATGAATGGAGGAAAGAACAAAATTATCAAAATAACTGGTTGACCACATACGGCAGAGATCCTCTAGAACAGGGCCACTGAAGAATGCTTACTAGGTGTGACAAGATGCTCCTTCTACTCAACTCAATGTTGGACAAGCTGATAAGGAAAGACAGTTGTGTTGCTTCGAACGAGGGCATGTTCATGCAAGGAGGAAGACGGAGCCATCTTTTCACACCTTGTGAGAAAGTTCTAACAGGCCTGCTCTAGAATCCCAAAAGCTATGCTTCACTACCAAAACCATGGGAAGATATTTTTGGACATTCCAAAAAACTCTGAAGGTAACTTATTTCAAATATCCCTTTATTTATTTTTTTTAAATTTTTCATTAATACACTATGAAACATATAACTCAACTATTAACAAGGTTAGAAGGTACTTTGGCGTACCAGCGGGCCTCATGTGCACATGTATAATGATGTGGGACCTAAGTAATATAATTTTTAAATAGCTTATCTATTCATCATGATTTAATATGCGGCAAGCACAATAAATTTATAGAGTTTGTTACACAAATTAAATCCCACACACTAGGGAAAGTTGTTAGGCTCACCAATGTAGCTTTACATTTTAACACATTGGTGACCGACAGCTCTGCGTTGCACCCACCGCTGCTGGACCGGACATTTCTGTCAGTAGGGTGGACTTTTAAATTTTAAAACCGCGCTATAACAGTGGTGGCTTTTACATCAATATATTTACAATCAATAACAATAATGCATAAGTAAATCTTTATTAGTGTTCTCACCAGACCTTCTAGTAGAAATTGAGGGTTTGATAGCGTTGGAAACCTTTGCCTTTATGTAAAGGCAAAGTGCAAAAGAGCATACGTAGCGAGTTTCTTTTCTTGTGTTCACTAAAATCGCGGAAAAGTTTTGAGGGTATTTTTTTCTTTCCAAACACAGTTGGTGTTAATTTATTTTTCTTAATGTCTTAGCCTCCCTGGTGGGTCGTGAGGTGGTCTCCTAGAAGTGGTTTCTATTCTCTCTGTCTTTCCTGGTCTTCTCTGTCATCTGTTCCTAATTTCACGACTGCCAAGCAAGAGGCTGTTTCAAGCAAAAAAACTTCTGTTTGACATTTTGCTGTTTGGATTTTGAAATTTATAGACCCTGAAAGCATTAAAGAGTGTACAATTCAGAAGCCACAATACAACTTTCTAGCACCATTTCACTATTTTTCCAAGGATGGAGTAATATGATAGGTATTGGTCAGCCCTGTCTCTACACCCTTACATACTTGTTATATTGAAGTATTCAATAGGGCATTTTTACAACTTTACTCCTCCCACTCTCGTGTTGCCTGATGCAATGTGCTAACCATTCTTACGTCTCTTTTATCTTTCCATGTTTGTAGCAAAAGGTCCCCCTTACTACAAAAACACTTTCTCCTGGTTTGAGTTTATTTCCTGCTTCCACAAATGATTTTGGAAGCCCTCTGTTAATCGTTATTGCTTCAGAAGCTCTCGTCTTTTTTTCGAGCAAAATTTTCAGCTATAGCCACACTATTATAATAATTATCCTGGTGGACATGATGCCACAGATATAAATTCGGCTCCAGAACGCAAAATAGAGTTTCTTTTAATTTTTCCGCTCTGCAAAATATATTTACAGGTTACATACGTATCCCATAATCGCCTAACTACCCGCACTAAAATTCCATATTTCACCAGCCGTCTGTCATAAAATTGTAAACAATTCTGTAAAGTTGGCAATTTTATAAAAGAGAAGAGAGGGGTACAAATACAACTAAAATTTATTTCACAATGAGAAGAAACAAAATTGAATGCCTCATTCAAAAGCGAAGAGGCAGGGAAGCCATAGAAAACATAAAAACGGAAATCTCCGTGACCGGTCGTCTAGCGCTGGCCATTTAAACACGGAGATCTCCGTGGCCCGTCACCAATGTGTTAAAACTTATGTAAATATGTTTGTTTATTTTGTTATCACATTCAGAACTACCATAATGACTAATTGAAAGGCTCCTAGGAAGGATCAGGTTTTGTGCCATAATAGTTATGCCTCTGATGAATTTTTTGATTACGGAAAAACTTTAGTATTTATTAGACATTCACTTACTCAATGAATTACTGAAAGTTGTACAGAATCGCAGTGTGCATGTGCGAATGCTTAATGTAACTTCCACCATGTGGCAGGATATATATGTGAAATTGGTATGACCAATTTTCACAATAAATTTTCAAATATGTTTATAAAAAATGGACATACACAAACTTCCTCTTCCTAACCTAACAAAATAAATTGCATGCATATTATTTAACAATGGTGTACACTAACTTGTCTCATCAGAACCTAACAAAATTAAGATATATCCTGCCATCTAGTGGAAGTCACATTAAATATTGTGCATGTACACTGCAATTCTGTAAAACTACATTGAGAGATAAATACCAAAATTTGCATACACAAATATTTTATACTTGTAAAATATGTTTCAAGAATCATTGCTAAATGTTTAAAATAGTATGAAATGTTATTACAAGTGGTAAAAGTATATAGTGCAACTGTGCCCTATGAATGTTGTATGTAAAATTATGGAATATCACAATCTAAAGTTCAGCCTACATTATCTGCAAGAAATCTTATTTACCTCTCTTGAGCAACAGGAATATGAAATATCTGTTTTCCTCCTTCAGCTGAAGATGAATGTGATTTACTTCTGCATTCCGGAACACAACAAAAATTGTTGTTCACCATGATCTAAATTATAAATACAAAATCCTTAGATTATTTAACATCAAATCAATAAACTATTAAACTTCTATAGTACTACAATTCAGCGAATTATATAAAATGATGTTCGAAGCTAACATCATACATTAATTTGATCAAATATACATATCTTGAGGTTGTAGTTAAGTCAAAGATATGATATCCATGTACATTCATCATAAAAAATTATTAATTACATAAAATATTGTTTATAGAACATTGAACAAAAGCATGTTTGCTCTCTACAATTTCTTTATACCTTAAATAAGTAAAATACAAATTATATATATATATATATATATATATATATATATATATATTTTTAACACTGCGTTTTAATTTAATATACTTAGTAATAATACTTACTGAGAAAATTGTTGTAATATTCTTGTAAATTTCAAGAGACCACTTGTTAATTTAAACAAACAAAATATTGCTTCCAATTATAGCGTGGCCTGAGCATGGCTTTCGTGTATATTTTAAAATATGTAGCCAACATAATGAAAAAAAAAGTACAAAGTTGATTGTGATATTAAATAAAAAAACTATAAATAAATTTTTCAAAACTTTCCAAAATAATGCTAGAAGCAAGAATTTAAACAAAAGTTGATTTCATGGTAATTTTCATATTAAAACTGAGAGAAAGCCAACTTATTAAAAATAAATAAAAAAATATTTAATTTAGTAAATTAGTAGGTCTGTTGGGTGCACTTAAACCTGCCAAAATAGGAGACGAAACAATGTTACAAGTAAAGTGACTACAGCACCTCCAAGCGTTGGCAGAAAAATCTAGGCCTGGCATCACCTTCTTCCATTTGCGTTGGCCTGGGGTGGTACGGTACATATATGATACATATAACAGAGAACCTCAAGCTAGTAAAAATGAAATGGTTACACAAGCCAAATGAGGTAAATTTAGAGCAATTGGATGTTAGACGGGAAACCACCACCAAGTTACTAAAGAGTAAAAAGAGGGAATATTTGAGAGAGAAGATTAATGATCTTGAAATGAATGCAAAAAATAGGAACATTAGAGAATTATATCAGGGAATTAGTATAGAGAAGAAAGGGTTTCAGGCTAGAACAAACATAATTCGGAATGAAAATGGGGATATGATTGCAGATTCTAGGAGTATATTAGATAGATGGAAAAGTTACTTTAATCAGCTATTAAATGTACATACAGAACAGGACATTGAGGAGGATAATTTACAGACAGCAGAAATGTTAGTCGCAGAGCCAAGTGCATTAGAGGTTGAAATGGCAATTGAAAAATTGAAGATGTATAAAGCATCAGGTTCAGATGAGATCCCAGCAGAACTGATAAAATCAGGGGGAGAAATATTGATGGACAAGATACGCTGGTTGCTTAGTATGATTTGGGAAAAAGAAGCTCTTCCAGATGAATGGAAGGAATCAATTATCATACCAATTTATAAGAAAGGAGATAAAACTGAATGCAACAACTACAGGGGCATCTCATTACTTTCAACTTCGTACAAAATTCTAACAAATATATTAGTAAGCAGACTTACTCCCTATATTGATGACATTCTAGGAGATCATCAATGTGCATTTAGAAGAAACAGGTCTACAACAGATCAGATTTTTAGTATAAGATAGATTTTAGAAAAGAAATGTGAATATAATGGTACTGTACATCAACTATAAGTAGACTTCAAAAAAGCATATGATTCAATTAAGAGGGAGAAGTTATGTAGTATCCTGCTGGAGTTCGGAATTCCTAAAAAGTTAGTTAGACTTATACGAATGTGTCTAAATGGCACAAAGAGTAGGGTGTGTGTAGGCAAACAGTTTTCGGACACTTTTGAAATCCAGAATGGGTTGAAGCAAGGAGATGCACTATCTCCTCTACTATTTAATTTTGTACTAGAGCATGCCATTAAATCTTTAGAGAATGAGGAAGGCTTACAACTCAATGGTATTAATAAGCTGTTAGTTTATGCTGATGATGTAATACTACTGGCCGATAGCAAGGAGATACTAAAGGCCAACACGCACACACTATTGAGTAACACTAAGAAATTAGGACTGGAAGTAAATATCAATAAAACTAAATATATGGTCACACATAGAAATTCATTATATAATGGAAATGGACAGCTAATGACAAATGAGGGAAATTTTGAGGAAGTGGCTGAATTCAAATACCTAGGAACAATAATCACAAATAGGAATGAGATGCACAAAGAAATTAAACATAGGCTCAATTCTGGAAATGCATGCTATTATGCATTGCAGAGACTCTTGATGTCCCAACTCCTCCTTTCAAAAAACGTTAAACTGAAAATATATAAAACTATTATTCTACCAGTTATATTATATGGGTGCAAAACATGGACTCGTACTTTAAGGGAGGAAAGGAGATTACAAGTATTTGAGAATAAAGTACTTAGGAAAATTTTTGGACCAAAGAGAGATGAACAGACAGGTGAATGGAGAAGATTACATAACAATGAACTACATGGTCTTTATAGGAAGCCAGATATAATAAGAACAGTTAAGTCTCGTAGACTGTGATGGGCAGGACATGTTGCATGTATGGGGAATGAAAGACTTGCATGGAAGCTTCTTGTAGGAAAGCCAGAGGGAAAACGCCCAGTTGGTAGACCAAGAATGAGGTGGGAGAATAACATTAACTATGATTTGAGGGAAGTAGATTATACAGGGAATGATTGGAAAGCATTAGCTTAGGATAGGGATGTATGGAGAGCTTATGTCCGTGCTACCATGAATCTATGGATTTGATAGTGCCAGTAAGTAAGTAAGTAATGGAGAAACTCTATGTTCCTCATTCCCGTAATCTAGCGTCCCCCGGTTCTCTGTTCTCTATGGTTCCGGGCACAAAATACGGTCCTCATTGTAGCCAACCTAGTTCTGTGATTTTGGGCTGGTTGGTACCAACGATAACCCATTTTGAGCGATATGACCACACGTGTTTATCGCTGATACATGCTAAAAAAAAACGTTGCATTCATGTCTCTGAGAATGAGTGGTTGGATGGTTCATGTGACCTAAGAAGTTATTAAGAAAATACGATATAGACTTTTTGTTATGTTACGTATTTCTTTTATGGTACCCATATGTTTCGGTATGATTTTAAAAACATTTCATGTAAAAATAATTGTAAGTGATAAATTTTGAAAGTTATTGACAACACTGTAAACACGTTTTTGTTGTGTTGGTGTATAGGGTTCTCTATTGTTAACTACTCTATTGTTAAGACTGTTAATAACCATAGAACATGCAGCTGCATAGAGTAAGACCACAACTCCAAGAACAAAATATTGCTAATTTTATTAAATTAATCATATATACTATTTCAAATGCCAGTTATTTTTGTAACTCAAAAGCAACTTTATAATCATTATTAACTCTATTCACCCACTAAACCCCGCTAATATTTATTATCCATGTACATTCAAAATCTCTAAGCTATGCAATGTTGGCTATGTTGGTATATATATATATATATATATATATATATATATATATAAAACGACCCACTACGCTAGCTCAGTTAATAGAATGCACCCCTTTTGGCTAACTTACTGGCACTATCGAACCCGTAGGTTCATGGCCAAGCGGACTTAAGCTCTCCACACATCCCTATCCTGAGCTAATGTATTCCCAGTAGTAGTCCCCGCCCAGAACCGAGAGGGAGATTATTTTACCTCCGAAAAATGTTAGCCAGTGAAACCCATGTCCGCATTTCTTGATGGTTGTACAGTAATTAACACGAGTTTTAAAAAAATACAACATAAATGACTATGGACTTTTGAAGTATCAGTTTGTAACAAACATTCACAAATTTCCCTTAATTAAAGTTCTCCATCATTATCTGTCCTCTGTCTTCATCCAAATTTCCTCACTGAATTCTGAATGTTATTCTTTCAGGATGTTCTTGGTCTTCCTTTTCTGCTCCTTCTTTCAATGTTCCATGCATAGACAGCCTTTGGTAGTCTTCCATCCCGCATTCTTCTTACGTGTCCATACCACTTTAGCCCTCTGTGTTCAATCTCATGTATTATAGTACTTCTTTCTGCATTAATCCATTTTCTAATTTCTGTATTTCTAATTCTTTCCAGTCGAGATTTTCTGGCAGCCTCTTCTCCAAAAATCCATTTCAACTGCAGTTAACTGTTGGCATGTTTCTGTCATTGTCCAAACTTCCGATCCATATACCATTATACTTTATAGTATGGACTTATAAATTAGTTGTTTTGTTCTGTTAATGATGCTTTTACTCCATAACATTCCTATGGTTTTTCTTCCATTACTGATCCTTTTTTGCTATTTCTTTATTTGATGTTCCATCTTTTTCTATAATTGATCCCAAATAACAGAAATTATCGCTCTTCTTTATCTTTACACCCCATCAACATATAATTGATCTGGTTCATTTGTTAAATACTCGTGTTTTTTTATATTCAAACTCCATTTTTTGTATGTTGTTGACAAGTGATTACTAGAGTCCGGATGTGCCTAACATCAAAATAATTTCAAAATAGGCAGGCAAAAAGGCACTAAAAATCATTAATATAGGCACTAAAAATTCAAAATAGGCTCTTATAAAAGATGGACTACAACATAAATTTTTACAGCCTTATGTTAAGAATATAAACATATGGTAAAGAACTTACTGTACCAACTGAAAATATTTATATTATACTTTATTTAATAAAAATTACATACCACTGATGTACACTGTAGAGTTGTTTCATTAGAGCACTTGTTCACTGTCAACACAATAAGTACCAAGTATAATGCAGCAGTTAACCATGTACCCCATCTAGTTAAAACAGGTTGTGGAGGTAATGCTAGTTCTGGTGCAACTTCTTTGAACAACTGAACCTGGGTGGAGATTTGATAAATGCCTTTTACTGTTGGAAATCAAGGCATCTACACCTGGGAACAGACCACGAATTTCCTCACAGATTCTATGCAATGCATGGTTAAGACATGTTACATAAAGTATGTTGGGGAACAGGACTTTGAGGATCTTGCCAGCTTTCTTCATGTAGGCCACAGCATCAGACGTAAACAGAAGAACGTCGCCATATTTTATTCCATCAGGCCACAGTATATTCAATGCTGAGGTAAACACTTGCACAATAGTTGAACTGTTAGTTTTATCTAATTGTTCACAAGCCAATAAATATATTTGAGAGGATTGATCATAGCCCATAGTGCCAATTACAACATTAGCAATAAATCGACCAAAGGGATCTGTACTCTCGTCAACTGAAATCTATATTTTCTTCCCATTGACCGCTTCTCTAATTCTACTAATGGCATCATTGTAACAAACATCAACATACGATTACGTAACGTGCTTTCATTTGGGATTTTGTTCTTTTGTGTACTTATGTAAGAAATTCTTTAAAATCGTATTTTCTAGTTTTTGTAAAGGGATACCAGCTGAGATAAATGCTTTGCAGAGATCCACTGAAAACTGTGACTGACGTTTACTGATAGCATATGAAGGTATCAGAGGTAATTTTGGAATTTGTTTTGCCTTTTTACAAAGAGCAGACTTATGTTTTGCAGTATGTATGTGCTGCATAACATGGCAGTTCTTCGCGCAATTCACAGAAATTTCACATACTTTGCAGTACAATATTACACCGTCATTTGTGAATATTTCTGCACCAAATTCTTTCACAAAATTGGCCAGTTTGTCTTTCACTGTTGTCCGTTCTTTAGGCATAGTAAAACAACTGTTTTAAAGGTAAAAAGAATAAGCCACAGACACTTGTCACACCACTTTATCTTTGAAGCATTTGTCTATGAATGAGGACTTGAGACTGAATTCAACATAAAAAATAATATTGCCACTCACTTAAACGTTTCAGCACCAGTTGGGAGACAAAAAAAAAAGCTTGAGCCACCTACCCTCTTTGTCACTCAGCAATATTTGTATTGAAAAAAAGCATAGCTATACTTTAGAATAATACAATGGGACATAGCTTAGGGCTATTTCGCTTAACGGGAGTGCATGAAGTGGAAAAATAAAATAGCTGATACTTGTTATTTCGCCTAACGGGAGTGCATTGAGGGGGAAACCCATCTACCTGCTAGGTTATTGTCTTATTGCCATTCTTATCCTAAAATATTCTATGAGAGAATTTATAAAAAAGAACACTTGAAATTTTCTATGCAATGATATGTGCCATGATTGTTTGTCCATTTCAATCGATTTCATTGAAATACTAAGTTAATTTCGAGAAAAATGGCAAATAGGCATTTATAGGCATTATAAGCTGAAATAGGCATTTATAGGCAAAATTAACTTCATGGAAAACAACTCTCAGATCGTCGGTATGAACTTATATGAAGTCACTTTTACAATATCTATAATAAATAACTGTAGGCATTTTCCCTAACATCCGGTCTCTACTGATTACACATGCAATTTGCATCTTCTCCATCCTGGGTTATAATTATCTGAACATCGGCAAAAAGTGATGTGATTTTTTTTTTTTGTAGATACCTTCTTTCTGTTAATTCGTGTGTCAATGTGAGTTCAAATATCATGTATATGTTGGCTGCATCCCGTTATTCCAAAGTGTAAACCACTTCGAGTCTGTTGGCACATGCCCATGGTTTGTGGTTGGAACTTGGGAGAAAAAAAAAAAATCTTGTCACATGTTGTAAAGTCATCGTCGTCATTATCATCATCATCCTTCACGGATTAGGTCTTTGACTGTTCCGATCTCACATCTGTTCAGCCAAGCGCTTTCTTGGTCTTCCCACTAATCTTTGTCCTTCAGAATTATACATCCGGCTTACTCGAGTGAGACTTTTGAGAAAGATTGTTTTACGTGGTGGATTTTCAGCCCGATGCACAAACCCAACCTGGAGGACCGGAGGTTTTCTGTTGGGTCCCTTTCCCTTAGAAGGTTGCTTTCTCCAAGGCTGACAAGAGTCCTCGTCCGGTTTATTTTCGAAGTTTCTCCTTCTCTTATACCCTTACCAATACTCACACTTGGGGTAAAGTGCGTTGGGGCCTTTTATCGACAGCCATGTCTCGATCCACCGTATTCAGTTAAAGCAGGGCCACCTCTTGCAGGATGTGGTTCTTCACCACGAACGGACGGTCTTGGTTATAGCTTCATGAGAGATAAATATCTTACATTCCGTCAACCAGTAAAATCGAACCATGAATTCTACTTGCTGAGAAATTAATGACGGACATTTGATGTAACATGGTGTGGAAATCCATGTTTTTCTGAAGACAAGAGTGCGCCCAGTCCCCCGGTTTATTTCTTGATATGTATTTCAAGTATCAAGAAATAAACCGTATTACTCCGTTGTTCTTGCACATTGGAGGGGTGTCCCAACCCGCCGGTTGGTCATTGTTGCTGGTAATTCTTGTCTTCAGCGATATCAGTATGAAATTTGGAGAAAAAAATGGTAATTGTAAATAACATTACCTTTTTAAATTAAGCCGAAATAATTTGAAGATATAAAAAAAACCTGTAAAGATAACAACCTGAACCCCTAACTGGCCCACCGGATCTTGTGGTCATGTCAGCACGTTAGCGCAGCCCAACTTATTGACAGACATGTGGAAAACAGTGGCAGTTGGGCACCGCTGGGCCACGAATAATTTCCCATATCCCCACAGGCAGAAGAGTTTATATGGACAGTTGAGCTATAGTCAATTAGGATGTGGAAGGCGTGTGTTTGTGTTTGTGTGTGTGTGTGGGAAGATGGCAGAATCACCCTTTTATGTATCGTTCCTCTCCTTCCCCCGAATCCAGGTTCGTGGAAAAGCTGTGCCCCTCTTGGGTTCATCAGCCTGCCACCCAACCTGAATCCAGATGGGTCCCAGTCCCGGCTATTCCCTGTGCTGAGTGCAGGAGGGGAAGGACCCGGGGTCTGTCCATTGGAAAGGCAGAATCCTCCCTTTATGTATCCGTTCCTCTCCTTCCCCCGAATCCAGGTCCGTGGAAAAGCTGAGCCCCCTTTCGGGTTCATCAGCTTGCCACCCAACCTGAATTCAGATGGGCCCCAGTCCAGGCTATCCCCTGTACTGAGTGCAGAAGAGAAAGGACCCGAGGTCTGTCCTTTCCTGGCTGGAGTAGGGATCGTAAAGGCAGAATCCCCCCCCTTTATGTATCCGTCCTCTCCTTCCCCCGAATCCAGGTCCGTGGAAAGCTGAGCCCCTCTCGGGGTCATCAGCCTGCCACCCAACCTGAATCCAGATGGGTCCCAGTCCAGGCTATTCCCTGTGCTGAGTGCAGGAGAGGAAGGACACGGGGTCTGTCCTTTGATCCCAAAGGCAGAATCCTCCTTTTATGTATCCATTCCTCCTCCTCCCCCGAATCCAGGTCCGTGGAAAAGCTGAGCCCCTCTCGGGTTCATCAGCCTGCCACCCAACCTGAACCCAGATGGGTCCCAGTCCAGGCTATTCCCTGTCCTGAGTGCGGAGAGGAAGGACCCGGGGTCTGTCCTTTCCTTCTCCAGCCCTTGGGAGGAAGCCCTAAAACACACCCACCCACCCTCTCCACATCCTAACTGGCTGTAGCTCAACTGACCATATAAACTCCTCGCCTGTGGGAATCCGGGAAATTATCCGTGACCCAACAATGCCCATCTGCCAACTGTTTTCCACGAGTCTCTCAATACGTAAGTTGGGCTACGCTATCGCGTCGAGATGGCCACAAGATCACTGACTGTATCCTGACCACATGACAGGTGCTAGATACTCGAACTAAAGCCTAACATGTGCTAATCACATAACCCAATCCACGAACGTAAAATAACATCAATAGCATGTTTAACTTCCCTCTTTGGAAGAAAGTTTACTCCACTCAATAAAACGGGACCGCCACGGACAATTCAGCCTACCGCCCCCCCCCCTGCTGGAGTCATCTAGCGACTCTATACGAGACCGATATTTACCCACCGATCTTATATTACAATAATAATGATGTATTATGGGGCCTACATGTAATATATAGTCCATGATTTTACTAGTCTCGCCTGACACGGCAGTCAGGCGTTTATTGGAACTAAAGGTTGTTATCCCCACAGTAGATTACTTACCTTCTTCATTCTTCTTTAATCCTCTTGAAATAATTTGTCGTTTTAAAAAACACATTCGTAACTAACCGTTTCCAGGATTTCACTTGATTATTACATTTCATTGTTACGAAGAAATAATAAGAAGTTGTCTTAACAACTACTGCAGAATCCGGCTGAGAGGAGTTAAGTGTGGACTGCATTTGATACGCATGTGTTTCTAAGTAACTAAATTTTCATTATTGCGCCCTGATCGGGCCTGTCCAATGACACAGATTACAAATAAAATAAATAATATATAAATATAATATATATATATAATATATATATACACACACATATATATATGTGTGTGTGTGTGTGTGTCCCGCTGTGATTTCGAGGTAGCGTGCTGCCTTGCCACGCAACGGGCCCGGGTTCGATTCCCGGTCGGGACAAGCTTCCTGTTTTTTTTCCTCACCTGTAAGACAAATGTCAGGTAGCTTTGAGGCCCAAATGGTCCCCGAACATCATCTGGCCACCATCATCATCAATATAATCAATATCATCATCATCCCCGGTGTGGAAAGCAACGGGAAGCTATCACACCTGTAATTCCCTAGTAAAGCTGCAAAGCATAGCATGAAAATGCTATTGTTGGAGTGAAAGACCTGCCCTAGGTCAGAACACTATATATAAACCAAAATTTAACATAAAATTCGTAATAGTTAAACCAGAAATTTAATTTCTTAGAAGAAAAGTTAAATTCTACAATTCCATAAAATGGCGACTGAACATTTTATTATTCAAACAGGCAGTAATACTATCGACTAAAAGCGACAAATACTTATCAGAGGCTTCTTACTCCAGCTTGAGGTTCTTTCGCGTGTCGTAAAACTGAAACTCGGGTCTGATAACTTTACTTCTCATCCGAGGGAAGCTATACACAAGATTTTTCACTTGAAAAAAAAATCATCAACTCTAACCGAATTAACTACGTTAAAATCATGTTGTACTGTAGAACAAAGAGTAATTTATTTCGCAACTTCCATGACAATGATTTGTTTGATTTATTCCATAATCCTAGACTGTATAAGACAACCATAAATTTATCTAATTTGTAATTAAGCTATTCTTTAATACTGTCATTATCGTTCCAAAGCTTTCTGGTTTTCTGCAAATATTATTTTAATCTTCATTTTAGAATGTCCTGATTTCTACATCCCTGTCACTATTCAACACATTGCACAGTGATCCAGAATGCGAAAAAAATCTGGAAGTCACTATTTGGGCTACAAATCAATCCACATGTGTAAGATTAACAATTTTAAGAGTAAAAAAAAATCTGGGTCTGCACATTTGATGCGAGGGCCTTTAATTAATTGTTATGTGCAAAATATTCGTTATGAGTTATGACTGATTTAACAAACACAATTTATTTGCGAGATACTGTACTTTGAAAAGTGGATTAATCTACAGTCACAAATAGGCATATGCATTTAGAAAATAATAATAATAAAAATATAAGAACTGGATCATGTAATGCAACTATATGCCAGGTTGTATGATCCAACAAATTCTGTAATTGCACATCTGCTGAAGATTCACTAAAAATCCTTACTAGGGTAACAACGTTCTTTGCTTTATTGGATACGATTAAATAACCGATAGATATTAGCATGCCTTTCTTTTGCTTGTGCTCTTATAAGCTTATATTGCCTTTGGCATAAATTAGCTTCAATAATTAACTAAATAACTCCAGTTTCATTGCAATGTTTTACTTGGAGTTGTGATTTTGATAATTTCGAAAATCGAAGGGTTTTTCTGCTCTTGTTGGAGTTGTTTAGACTGCTTCATTTGCTTGTTCCGATGTCTTCCCTCCTTGCACCTTTAAATGTACTTTGGTTGCAAAAGCGAGTTCTTTAGACGAGTTTTCACATCTATCCTACTATCAACTAAAAACACATCACTCATTTCACTTTAGTTAAGTATTTTGCTGCAGAACAGCGACACCTCTACACGGACTTTTTTTTTTTCATATAATATTCAGATATACTTTCAATATTTATAGAATTTAACACAAATTGAAACAAATGTTTGATTTGATTATTCCGAGCTTCACCTGATTTTTCACGGAGAGCTTCGTACAGTCCCCTTCTAGATTTGTAGAATTCCATAAAAGACCACCGCAAATTACACAACTGGATAATAATATGTATGAAAGTTTAGATATTAGCAAGCTTAAAGAAATGCCTTATTTCACGGACATTGCACTACTGCTATCAGCTGCCAGTTATTGTAGCGACAGATTTCCCGTCCTGGTTGAAAGCGCACACACGCTCACTGGCGGCAAGGTCACGCGTTATCTGTACAAGACGAGTTCATTAATGTGCTGCGTAAATCTAAAGCTGTAAACTATTGCAAAAGTTTTCACCCGCGCCAGTTTAGCAACACTTTAAATTATACTTGGGTATAGAAATCGTCGTGGGAAATGACGGCGAAAGCGTTATAACTTATAACTCAAGATGACTTTCGTTTTTTCAAGTCCGAAATAAAACTTATTAATTATTAAATTCAGATGTAGTTCTTTGTTCGTGCATTAGCAAGAAGGTATAAGTCTATTTAACACAATTATAGTGAGAGGAATTAAAATAATTATCATAAGTAATGCCACGAGTGTTTTCCAAATTATCGATGAATTCATGATTCACGAAGTGAGGAGTGAATTTATCTAGAGAATTTGGAAATCAAGAGTGGCATTTGTTAGGACTATTTAACGAATAAAATGAAGCTGTTTATTCACAAATAATTATTTAAATATAGTTATTTTAAAATATTTATATATTTAATGTAAACGGCGATGTTTGAAAACAAATGAAAAACTATTACTACGCTTCATTTGTTCGTCACTGCAACCAGATCATATTACTTATTGCCAAAGGAACGCAATATTGTAGGAATGCACTCTAGTGGAGAAAAAATGAAACACATCAAACTGTTTATTATTAATTCATTTCTGATGTCCTATGATGTAAATATGACAATTATATTTTTCTGGGAAAAAATACATTTAAGAAAGTGCAAACAGTGGTTTCTTTTTTTGGTGGTATAATCAATGTTTTTATATTAACTCCCGCATGCGGTATGTGTTGATGTTCATGCACTATATATACAATCTGGTAGCCGTATTTCTTAGTGAGCCACGTATATGAAAATTTATAGGGAGATTTTACATCATTTTTTTATGGCCACACAGCTCCACTTAGTACCCCGGTCATCTTCAGATAGCGCTAAAGTCCGCTCAAAGCCAGCTTCCGTTGCTCATTTATCCCACTGGACTATTTAATTTTGGATTAATTAACTGTAAAAGATGGCTGTTAAGTGAAATTGTATGATGTGTTCAAGTGGTCGTACTTGTTAATGAATAATGATTAATATAATTTACAAGAAAGAAGCTTAGCCGTCCTATGAAACGCTGGAGAGAAAATTTTCTATAGGATCGTAACAGGCCTTGGCCTAATACTTGGAAGGAAGAAGAAGAAAGAAGCTTAAAGAAGAAGGAACGAAACAGATAAGTGTGGTTATGTAACTTTATTAATAATTCCATGTAGGGCTCAACTGCACTTAATTTTTCAGTTATATTGTTGCAAACTATAGCTATTCATCTGTATTTACTAACATTATTTAATATTTTAAACTTTTTCAAACAATTTTTATAACATCATTAGACAATTTTGAAGTATTTACTTAAATATGCAAATCACAATATTATGACACTGTTAGACAATATTGTGATGCTAATTGCTATTTTATCCACAGAGTATATTACTTAGTCTATGATTTTTTTTATCGCTGTTTTGGGTTATCGCTGGTTAGATCAGCGTTAGGAAGTGATAAGTAAGTGTACATCCCTTTTAATAAAGTTTGGTAATTTTAATGTTATTAATGTATTTTTTAAAGATAGATTTGGGGATTTATTACAAATATTGATCATTTAAATTTCATAGTGACGGATAGTAATCAAGGATGATAATCGATAAGTGGTTCGATTGTGGGTTATCGCTGGCTCTATAAACTCTGGCGCATGAGCACTGTTGTTCTATAGGACTTGGAAAATATTTCACGCTAGTTTAAGTGCAGCTTTTCCCCTTGTAGAGTTTGTTGATTTTTATGTTGGTATCTATATAACAAGTAATGTGGTATTACTTTACAATGTTGCAGAAAAGTCTGTACCATAAATCCCGAAAAACCTCCCTTATAACAAAAGTTATCTTAGAATAATAGTAACATAAGGTCTACATCAAGCAATATTTTGATGTTTAGCCAAAAGGGGGGGAATGCTGTTATTCTTTTTGTTCTTTTGTTGTAATGTTCTTTTCCTTTTTTTTTACCGTTGTATTTTTTGTGTGTAGATTGTGCAAAAATATACATACGTAAAACAGTCAGAACGAACTGATGATACAATGAAACATGTTTTCAAGAATTTTACTAATTATGGGGTGAGATGTTTATATTGAGTATAAATTTATAAAAGTAAACCTTCTATTACAACATTAATACATAATTTTTTTTACAGGCATTTTAGATTCCAGTGCCACATATACAGCAATGTTTGTTGAAGAGGTTAATAATCTGTTTGACAGTTTCAATGGAGTAGCGAAACCTCAAGAAGTTGAGAAATATGACTCCCAGACTTTCAAATTGCGATGTAGAATTACTGATAAAACAGATCACATTCCATTTTGGAATTATGTGAAGGACAAGGTAAGGAAATGGACTTTCTTGAAACGCCAAGATGATATTGAATCTACCTCTACTACACAAAGGATTTATATTCGTCATCCACCATCCCAAGATGGCTGGATTACCACTATAAAAGCTATGGAAGTCATTTGGAAAGTGGCAAAGGAGGCAGGCTTAAAATCTCTTGAAACCCGTAGTCTCAATCAGGATCCATTGGAGAATACCTTTGGTGTTATCTGAATGAACTGCGGGTCAAATGTTTATCCATCAGTTGCACAGTTCGTGGATGCCTTAAGTACTGCGATTATCAATCAATTCACCAACAAACGACGTACTGGTAATTGTGAGGATGATGGTACCAGTCGTTTTGACAATTTACAAACTTGTAACAGACCATCAGCCAAAAATGTCTCAGAACACAGCTACTGAAGTCACTGATACAGTTGACATGGTATCCAATGTTAATGACTTCAGAAATAAAAACATGGAAATCATGTCAACAGCATATGTCAGTGGCTTCATTGCTAGAAATGTACTTCGTGACAGCAAGTGCAAAGATTGCCTTATGGCTGCTTTAGGAGAAGAATATTCTCCTACTAATGCTTTTATACATTTTAAAGATCATAGCAACAGTACTGATCACTCTCTCACTTATCCCACTGAGAAGCTAGTGAGGACAGTAGGTATTGTTGTTTCTTTAATTGAAAGTATTTTGGATGCTGAAGCCCACAAAGAAGGAATTGAGGCAAGGATAATTATTTCAGTCATGAATACTGTTGATTTTGCACGGCTAACCGATGATTTTTAGTACAACACCAAGATTTGAAGAATTCTATAGTTAAGAGCGCTGTAAGAATAACAATCCCTCGGTGGTGGAAGAAACAAAATTGTAAGATGGCACACATGGGTAGGCAATGGGCAGCAAAAAAGGAAGTTATGTGTTTTGCAACATCTATAATTTAATTTCTTTAGTACATATATGTGTTGATTTGAAATGGGGCAAAATATTTTAGTTCATTATAATATAATTTTAGTTTATATCGATGTGAAGACAACAAAGATGTACAGATTATATTTGAAAAGAAAAATATACGCCTAGACTGGGGTTTGAACCCAGTCTAGGCATACATTTTTCTTTTCAAATATAATTTGTCCATCATTATGATGTTTAAAAACGAATAATATGAACATTAAAACAAAGATGTACCCTCACAGTTTTGCTACTTATATTAGTAGAATGATAAATAATATGGTAAGTTAACAAATATGTCTTGACATTTTACTTTCAGTTCGTATTGAATTTATAAATTAAAAGTAAGAATCACATAATTTTTAATCGAGAACATTTTATAAAATACTTACTATTGTTGATAATCCTGTACTGGTACTTAAATAATGTACTATTGAATTCTTGATGTTTACATAATTTCACCCTCTTAAACATATTTAAACTTTTTTTGCAATTTTCATAAAAAGTAATTCACTTATTTTTTTTTACTCTGCAAACAATAATATTTTTTAGCTCCATAACATTTGACACATATATCTTTGTCATAATATAGTTTCTTAATGAATATTTTTCTGTTCTACAGTTATTCTGTGCAGAATTCACATGTGTTTAAACATCTCAAATGGAAATCATTGCTATGTCAGTGTTGATATTTTCTTGCCATTACATAAATTCCATGTGATGTATTTTAAATGAATTTCGAATACTGTGTAGAGTATGATTGAAACTTGTTGAATCTCTTTATTCACTACCATTGGATTCTTGTAGTATAAAGGATATTATTGCAGCAAAGTGTTTTCAAAATTCTCATATCTGGGTATGTTCAGTTATTTACAATACTCTACACTTTTGCGAGATGTTTCAAGGTCAAGTCAATGTATCCCTACCTTCAAACTCCGCGAAGCTGCGCAATAGTACTTGTATGATATAGTGGTGAGAGTTGTTGAAATTAATTAATTAAAATAAAAATTATACACATGTATATCTGTGAAGTATGGATACTAATGATTAGATTTTTTAAATTATGAATACTTGTTAAAAACAGCAAAATGGCTTACCAAGTAAAATTTCCATTTGTGTTTCATTATCCATCACGATTACAGAACCCTCTTCCAGACCCCTTAGCAACTATTCTCTAAACACTTTGTTATTCATCTCTTGGTGATAATCATCATAATTTTTCGGCTGAAATACTGAATCTGCCCCTTCTATAAAATTTTGATAATTTCATATTTTTGCATATAATAATAATAAAATAATTAATTAGTATGGGTTTTATTGGCTCTTCGTTGGTGCCTTAAGTTGATTTATGTTTATCCTTTGTACTTTCATAGTAAATATAATAATTATTTACTGCTTTGATACAATAATATCCTCCGTGAAACTACAGCCGAGTCTTTTTTTTGCTTTATTATCTTTTTGTATAAATAAGTTGAGTCTGTTTTCATTTTGTGTCATAGTAGTAGAGATCTTTTAGGACATGATTCAAAACAAAGTTTGTTTTGAAACATGTCCTAAAAAAAACCCGACTACTATAGGGTAAGGTGAAAACAGACTCAACTTATTTATTAAGAACCTCTATAATGTTACTTCCAATTGTAATTTTATATGATGAAAGTTAAAAACTAAATTGTACCTGTTGGTAGGTGCCGTCGTCCTCAACTTTGTTAAAATATTGTATATAAAATTAACTGTAGCGCTTTCGGAAGTTATCTTCCATCAACCTGCAGAAGATGGAAGATAACTTCCGAAAGCACTCCAGTTAATTTTATATACAATATTTTAACAAAGTTGAGGACGACGACACCTACCAACAGGTACAATTTAATTTTTAACTTTCATCATATGACTTCATCTCAATGGAATTTGATATGAAGTTTACTAGTAATTTTATAATTTTATTATTTACCAGACTTATAAGCAGCGTGTTTTCTTTGTTGAATTTTTTAATGAAATGGAATATCGAGCCATGCAAGCCACAAAATTTAATCGCTATGTTGAGCAGTTGGCAATGATTATATGTACTCACTTACATTCTAGTGGACACAAGGAAGATTAAAGTAAAAATCAATATTAAATTGTGATTTTTGCTAACTTCATATATCTATGTTTTTAACACAGAATTGCAGTATCAAGAGCCATCGCTCCCATCATCAGCTGCTATCACGACTGTCAATTCTAAATCATGGCTGTCATCCAGTGTTGATTACAAAGTTCCTCGAATGATTAGTAGATGGCAGTTTAGAAGATGACTGCATAATGAAGAATCAACAGTCGTGATAGCAGCTGATGTTGGGAGCGATGGTTCGTGATACCAAGTTCTGTGTTAAAGAACATGAATATAGGATGTAAGATAATTCAAGATTCAATGTTGATTTTTATAAGAAAACCTTATAATGTAAAATTCCTAACATTAATATATGAATTAGATTAAAGTATTCATTTCATACATCTCAATGATGGATAAATTATATTTGAAGAGAAAAATACGCTCAGACTGGGGTTTGAACCCAGGAGTGCAAAAGGTTCTGGGTTCAAACCCCAGTCTGAGAATATATTTTTCTCTTCAAATATAAGATAGAAGTAATTCATTCAGCATTCAGCTATGACCACCAGAAAGTTCTCTCTGCCATGATTATACTTCCCAGTAGCTAACATGTCATAAATTTGTCATTAGATTCCTCTTACCCGTCTCTTCATGCGTACTAGCCATGAATATTAAGTAACACTGAATCAATTTTGACAAACTCCATTGAGTTATTGTACTGGATAAATTATTTATTTTATTTTAACATCCATTAGAGCATCATAGATGCTTTAGGAGTGTCCAGATTATAAACAACAATATCAAATATAACACATACATACAAAAATACATAATGAAATCAATTTACATTGCAACTAAAATACATCATAATATCAGAGGGCAGCACTTCCACAAGAAAATATAGCGATACGATTCCAATCAAATATTTCTTACAATTTTATAATTGATTTTATTAAACACAATGTGTACATTTAGAGTTTTCACCAGTCTTTTGTAATTTTGGTGAGAGGCTGAGTTCTGCTTTGGCATTTCATTAGGTGGTACCTGGAGCATGGCTCGTCGCAAAGCTTACATCTGCAGTCCTCTTTCGGGTCGTGGTATGACGGATTCTGACATATTTTCCAGTGGAAACCATGCGCGGCGAAGCGTGTGTATAGGTGGCGAAGTTGGAAGTTCGGTCCTTTCCACACACACATTTCTTACAATTTTAAATGTAGGTATTCATCGATACTTAATGGTATGTAGTACAATAATGTTCTTTACAGCAAGCTTAAATTGTCTACCAGTTTAATATTGGAAGGAAGATGATTATATAGATTAATACCTCTATGTGATAGGCTGTCAATACTTCTGGTAAGCCTGTGACAATTTAGGTGTATATTATTAGATATTCTAGTGTTATGTTAATGTAAATCTGAATTTATTTTTAAGACGATTTTATTATTAATTTAACACTTCTCATAGAAGGATAAATTATATTTGAAGAGAAAAATTTTTGCCTAGACCGGGACTCGAACCCGGGACCCTTGGCTTTCCGGGCCAAGTGCTCTACCAACTGAGCTACCGAGGCGAGTTACGATCTAGACGCAAATTTTTCTCTTATGTATGTTGTAAAGGGAATTAGAAGCCCTACTGGCTATAAAGTAGTGTTAAATTCCCAATAAATGTCTTCTTAACTAAGAAGCCGCCATTTGCAAAGATAGAAGCTATGGTTTCAAGCATTTGGCGCGAGGGAATTACAACGTACATAAGAGAAAAATTTGCGTCTAGATCGTAACTCGCCTCGGTAGCTCAGTTGGTAGAGCACTTGGCCCGGAAAGCCAAGGGTCCCGGGTTTGAGTCCCGGTCTAGGCAAAAAATTTTCTCTTCAAATGTATGAAAAAAAAAAAATATTGTTTTTAAGAGTTTAAAATTTTTATGAATAAAGCAAACTGATTCTAAAATTTAAATATAAGGATCAGGTAATATATTTAGCTCTTTGAAGAGTTTCTTACTTTCTGTTGGATTGGTGCTTTCTTTATGATTTTAATAATTCTTTTTTGTAATTTGAGTAGATTTTTGTGATGATTCCCATAGTATTATACCATATGTTAACTGTGAATGTATGTATCCAAAATATACAGTTTTTAATACTTCCTCTGGTAACATTCTAGTGAGGATGTGAATCGCATAGCATAATTGGTTAAGTTTTTCAGATAAGTGTTGTATACGGCATTCCCATGACAGATTGAAATCAATCCATACACCTCAAAAATTGGCACTTGAGATGAGCAATTGATAAACTGGATTTCATTTGCATTGCTTTTATCTTTATTAATATTATGTATACTTCTTGTTTACAAATGAAGGTGCACACTACATATTAATAAAGTCACATTGTATTAAAAACAAATATGTATAATAATTAAAACATTTTGTCTGTTCATTCTTTACCTCTTATAGTTGTTTTTGTCGAACATATGTTTCAAGGCTTCTTAGCCACATCGTCAGCGATTACAGACTGAATTTTCTCATGTTGTTGGCCCTGATTCTTGATTCCTGGACCAGAGGCAGAGAGAGCAGGAATCAAGAATCGGAGCCGACAACATGAGAAAATTCAGTCTGTGATTGCTGTCGACGGGGCTAAGAAGCCCTGAAACATATGTTCGACAAAAACAACTATAAGAGGTAAGAATGAACAGACAAAATGTTTTAATTATTAAACAAACCTCTTAATATTACTTCCTATTGTATTTTAAAACAAATATGTACTTAAAATGTTTAAATTATATATTAATAATATATCACCTCACCACAATTTTTTGTTCCCCCCTTGTGTGTAAGAGAGATTGACTGTAATGGAAATTGTGAGAATTAAGAGAAGGCTGAGTATAGAGAATACACAATAGTAGGCTGAGAGTATACAAAGTTCTACAGAAAATATTTTACTTTTAAGAATACCCAAACAAATGTTAAGATATCAACCTGAAGAAGAAGACCAGGACGTCCACTCAAAAGACTTCTGGATGGTGTTTCTCTTGAGGCCGAAACAGGTCAACAAATGACCTAAATTCGTGAATGTACCATGATGATGATGATGAATATATGTAGTATGTGTGTGATTTTTATATTGATGATTGGTATGTATTTAAATATAGAATACGTTCTAAAATGTCTACTGTAAGTTTGAAAGCCTCATAATGTTAATTCGCATCCTAAGTTTTATGAAATATGTATGTTTATTATATTGAATATAATTATATTTTGAATATACTTTTAATAACATCATTCAAACGTGTTATTGTTTATAGATTTTTTCTATTGTTCATATTACAACTTGTCCAATTTTTTTTTAATGCTATGGAATTATATATCATAGTCAAATAAAACCAGTGGCCTAAGAAATTCTATTCAATTTCATCCATTTCTAATTCTCATTTGTACTGTGTGAAGAATGTGAATATTACCTTCTTGAATTTAAATTGGGACGCTGAATAATATTAAAAATTATTTTCAAAATGTTTTTGGAGTGATTTAGTTGCCTCTTCAATTCAGTTTTTCTATATCAGTTACAAGTTGTGATATGGCAATTTCTGTTAGGAAATAACAAATAATCCTGTCCTTTTCCTGTCATAATTCTTACATTATATGATAATAAGCCTACTATTTCAACTCTCTTTAAAAACAATTTATTTTTATAAAAATTTTGGTAAGTACATGTACAATATTTGTGAGCACTCGATATTTTATTACTTAGCCTACAAAATAATGTTTTTAAAGAGAGTTACATAAAAAGTAGAATCAATGGGAATACTTAGTAAAAGAAAAAGAGGAAAATTATTATTGTTTAAACTACTGTGTTTTGAAATGAAAGTAGCTATAATTATACTACATTTTATATTGTATATTTATACACAACATTCAAGTTGTAAGACAAACTTCTCTGAAAATATACTGCATTTTCACAATTGTTAACAATTCCTTAATAGAATCAATTTTCTGAAAGGATGTGACGAATCCTTAATAGTATCATTTATAAAGGAGAAAACTGAAATTCATGTCATAATTTTAATATAATAAAGTCACTTACAGCCATTTCTTCTAATATTTTCAACAGTAAAAGCTAATATTTAAATTAAATTTTCAAGAAGTCAACAAAACCTTATTATCTCATATTTTTTGATTAAAAAGTAACAAAATCTACATATCAATTACTATAGCTACTTTTTCTTTTCCCGCACAGTAGTTTAAATAATAATAATTTTCTCCATGAATTCACATAAAAGAAATGTGAACAAGAAGCTAATGTTATATTGACTGAGCCATCGTGACTGAGCTGCCGTGGCCAGTTTGAAATTTTGCCCCGGACAAATTTAGATGGTGCAGAATTGATGTAAAAAATTAACAGAGAGAGGCACCTCTATTGGGTTCTCTATGATAGAGAACGATACATATTGGCTACATTGGAACATATCATAGATCAAAATCCCTGGGAACATATAATATGGCTGCCACATCATTGTGGTATCTAACCGGAAGATTCATGACCATGCGGACATAAGCTCTTCATACATCCCTATCGTGTCTTAATGTTTTCCAATCATCTCCTGTATAATCGACTTCCTCAAATCATGGTTAATGTTATTCTCGTTATTCTCCCACCTCAATCTTGGCCTGCCTACTGGGTGCTTTCCCTCTAGTTTTCCGACAAGGAGCTTCCATGCCACATGTACTGCCATCACAGTGTATGAGACTTAATTGTTTATATATATGATTTGCTGTAAAGACCATGTAGCTCACTTACATGAAGTCTTCTCCATTTGTCTGTCTGTTCATCTCTCTTTAGTCCTTAAATGTTCCTAAGAACTTTATTCTTCTCCCTTAAAGTAAGAGTGTATGTTTTACATTCATATAACATAACAGGAAGAATAACAGTTTTATGTATGATTTAAATTAAAATGTTTTATATCTCACCTCATATCCAATCTTCTTAATTATACTGGTTTTAAACCTTAGGCAGATTCGTCTTCAGTAATTTTTTGTTGACTGATGTTATGTTGATCAGGAGAACTGCTTCTGATGATATGATGATCAAAGTGTTGCACCAGGAGAGTCCTTAATCCTAACTTAATGTAAGGTAATTATGAATGATGATGATTATGGCTATACGATGTTCAAGAACTGTTTTGGCCTTAAAGTTTCCTGTCATTTATCTTATAGATGAGGAGAAATCCAAAAGAAAATTTCACCCCGGAAACTTTGTTCCGACCAAGATTCGAACTCTGGCTCACTGCGTGACAAGGCAGCAATGCTACCTTGAGATCACCAGATTCCTCTAAATGGACTAAGATACCGCCAAATTCTTTAAGTTTCAAGCCCATAGCTATGCAATATATTTGAAGAAATTGAGAATTATCAAAGCAATTGGTTACAATATGTCCATGGATGGACTCATCTCGCTTTCCTAAATTAACATTGCAGTATTAACCTAAAGGACTTTGAGATAAAAGAAGACCAAAATTAAGAAGGCTGACCAACATCATCTTGAGATCTCAAGGAACAGATTCAAACAACCTAAACCTAAATAAGATGATGATACATATTTAGAGTACAAAAAGAGAACCAGGTAACTCGCTTCTTGATCAAACTCCACGAAAAGGACTATCTTTTAGAAGTGTGAAATTGTAAAATAAAAGGTACATATTTTAAATTTTTATCTTATAGTAACATAAACATTGTATAATTAAAGTCAGTTTTCTAGTTATATTTGAATTTTGGCTCACCTCACATTTCTTGTTTTTTATGCTGACTCAAGTTTCGTCACTGAATTCGTGACATTATCGATGCATCACCACAATCACAACTGCCATCCTGCAGTTGTCTCTTTTGTAAATTGACTTTTGCGCTCTCTATTGGCTGACTGATGAACTTCCAAATCAATCCTCTCTCATTTTTACTGGGTATTTCAAAATTCATTGTTTTCTTCTAATTCTTGCATATGTAAATTTTCTCCCAAATTGTAAGTTCCTTTGATTTTTCAACTGTTTAAGTAATTTTGCCTTGGTTTCAATTCTGTGTTTTTCTGACCAAGCATGTGCAGCTATTGCTGATTTTTATTTCTCCATTCTTAGCATTTCTAAGGTGTTCATTCAATCTTGTATTTAAATTTCTTTTTGTTTTCCCTATGTATATCTTTTCACAATCTTTACATTCAATTTGATACATTTCTGATTTTATACCATCTTCAATCTTTTCATTTTTGTTGGTTTTGATTAATTTATTCAAACTGTAAATCATTTTTCAGTGCTAATTTAATGTTAAATTTGTTGAAAATATTTTGAAACTTGTTAAATACTAAAGGGCGCTATGTAAATTTCTTGAATTTTTTACCAAATTCTATATGTCTGAAGAGTATTTTCATTTATCACTTTTTGTTTCTTGAATTTATTTATTTTCTTGTGAATTATCTTTTCTTGAAATCCATTATCTTTTGCACAAATTCAGTGATGAAACTAGAGTCTGTATAAAAATCAAGAAATATGAGTCGAGTCAAAATACAACTCAAATTTAATTAAAATAAACCTCATAGTGTTGTTTCCTAAACTCCAGCCACTGATTCTTTGATCCTGACATTTTGACGACAGTGTTGCCGATATGGATATTCAGTGGAAAGGGCCGCTTTATGTATGCGGTTAGCAGACATACAGCTGACAACATCTCAGCAATTTCAAACCTTACTAGCACGCTATAGCTGCATCAAGAGCAGCGATCGGTTGTGGCAGACTATTCCCACTCAACTATCTCCTTATTGGCAGTAGAGGACGAGTTTTTCCCTTTATCCCTCGTATAACCTAAACTTCAGAGCTGGATATATGGCGGCTGTAGTGTACCTACATAATTTAATCAGTTTTCTAGGTTTCATGGAAAAGTGACTTACCTGTTTTTTCCCTGCAACCTTCAAATATTTGTGTATATATCTGTTAATGATCTACTGGCTGCAATTTTGTTATTTTTCATAATGAAACTTGGTATATAACAGTCGATTAAGAAAAGTATGGTCTATTTTAATTAAAATTACAGTGGGAGGAAACACTATGAGATGTTATAACAATTTCTCCAACTCATTTATTAATGGTCTATTTTGTTAATCAGTAAAATCAGACCATTACAAGTAGGTGTGAACCAAAAATTAAAAAATCGCTCTAGTGGTCACAAGTTTCAGCTTTTTACAACAAAACTTGGCATATGCCATTGATATAAAATGAGAAAAGTTTTCTAAAAATCACCAAAATCAAATCATTAGAAGTAGGAGTTTACCTGAAAGTCTTAATATAAAAATTGCTCTAAGTAGCTCCATATTTATTTACTTGCAACGTAACTGGATACATATGATTTAATTAACAAAAGAAAGATATATTTCATAAATCAGCAAAATTGAACCATAATTTTGACTTGATGAGGAATTTGCTTAGTTCATGCAGTTCTTGCAAGATGGACATTTTTTATAAACAGGATTCTACTGAATTTGAAGAGAAAAATTATATGCTCAGACTATGTATAATTTTTCTCTTCAGATATAATTTATCCATCATTGAGATGTATGAAATGTAATAATAAGAACATCAAAAGAAGCCGTACTGGCTTTGTAATGTAATGTAAAATTCCTAAATAAATGTCTCCTTAATAAAGAAGCCACCATTTGCAAGAGAGAAACAAAGGTTTCATAGCATTTGATGCACGGGAATTAACAGCATATATAAGAGAAAAATTTGTGGTTAAATTGGAGCTCGCTCAGGTAGATCACTCGGTAGAGCATTCGACTAGAGTTCAAAAGGTCTTGGGTTTGTGCCCCAGTCTGAGCGTATAATTTTTCTCTTCAAATATAATTTATCCATCATTGAGATGTATGAAATGAATAATAAAAAACATCAAGGATTCTACTCTATTTAGAATAAATAAGACGATGATGGAGAAAGGTTTCTTTTATTTCACATCAGGGTGGGTGAAAGCAATTGTAGTGTTAGAATGAATGAAATGCAAACATTTAGCAAGTTTACGTTACACTAAAACTGTGAGAAACAGGTTAGATACACTAGACACAGCACTACGGGTGGTCCCACTCCCAGATACCAAAACAAACACAGCTGTGGCCTGCACTTGCCAACAACTCCTTGTTGTTATCTTGTTATTAACTATGTTATTTCATAGGGAAACAAAGTTTTAAACAAGATAACAAGAAATTTCCTTATTTCACATACTTTTTAAACTTTTGTTATCTTGTTATTAACTATGTTATTTGGTAGGGAGAAAAAATTTAAACAAGTTAACAAGATATCAAGAATGGCATGTGTGGAATCATTTGAAGCACTAAGTTTTTGTTTTTACAGTTTTCTAAAACATGTTAAAAAATAGAGAATCCATTTTTTTTCAGTATTGTTAAAACAATAAACAATTTTGATTTTATTTGTTGGAAAACAGACAATCCATTTTTGTTTCAAACTTTTGAAAAATATACAAGTTAATTTATTTTGTTGAAGTTTTGTAAACAATGAAATCATTTTTTTCGAAGAGTTTTTAAAATAGAGAAACCATCTGTCCAAAAATTCTCTAAAAAAACTTTTGAAAATAGATCAATCATTTTCTATTTTTCTTCATTTCTCATGATGAAAAATCAATTTTATTAAAAATATAGAAGCTATTCTCCTTTGACAATTTTTTAAAATGGAGAAATATTGTTTTTAAGTTAGAAAATATTGGAATTATTTTTGATCAAAAAGTTTACAAAACTGAGAAAGCATTTTTTTAAATTCTGGAAAATATAGAAGCTATTAGTGTTAAGAATATTTTAAAATGGAGAACCATTTATGTTAAAGTTTTTTTTTTAATGGAGAGTGCACTTTCATTTAAAACTATTACAACTAGTTTGTTTAAAAATACTGAAAAAATGAATAATCCATTTTAATTTGAAACAGTGAAAAAAATGGAGAATCCATTTTCACACAAAACTGTTAGAAAATGGAGAATCCAAACAGTGAAAAAAATGGAGAATCCATTTTTATTGGTAAACATGAATTAATGTCATGATAATAAATTTGTAATGGTGATGTTGGCAGTGCAGGCCAGATGACGATATTGAGAGGAGAGGAATGGGTTCACTTGCACCCTGACAGTATAGGCAATCACTCTGACAAGTTCACACATCAAATTGGTAATACTAGCACACACACACGCGCACGCATATACTCTAGCTTGTAACATTGCTACTAAACATCATTATCATTTATTATTATTATTATTGTTATTATTATTATTATTATTATTCCACAACTAAGCAACAGTTTTCATCTTATATGTGCATATATTCATGTAAACAACAGCTAACCTGCAGGTTTCACCTAACACATAATACAGAGTGGAAAATTTATACAGAGTGTCATAAAAAAGAACAAAGTTTGAAATGTGGCTTTCTCATACATATACAAAAAAAAAACTGGAGGCTCAATGGTACAAGCGATTAGTTGCTCTCCTCTCACCGCTGGGGTCCTGAATTCAAATCTTAATTACTCCATATGAGTTTCGAGCTGGACAAAATGGAGTCTGGGCAGGTCTTTATCAGGTTACTCCCATTTTTCCCTGCCATACATTTAGTTCCACACTCATCTCATTCTTTTTATTCATTTCATCTGTCCCTGTGATAGTGGCATCAGTTGCGGTGGACTGACATCTTTGTTATTCACAGATCTTAAATATAAGGGGCTTCATTACATCTCATATCTCGATCTGACTATGTGCTAGGACATGAGTTGGAGGAGTTTATATACAAGAAAAACTAAATGTATCAACATAAAACTAAAATACTTAATCTCCGAGTTATAAGTGGAATGAAGTCTCCCAAAAAAAATGTTGACTGAAGTATAATGCAACAAAAGGAAAGCAAACAATAGTGATAATACAAAAAATAAATGTACAGGGATAGAAACCAATGAAAAACTGGATGGACCAAGGTGACTCAATGCCTAATGGCATTAAGGGTCAGAAGAAGAAGAAGAAGAATTGTAGCTAAGTTTATAAATGATTGATTCTTATTTGATTGTTATATATATGACCCACACCGTAGCAGAGTGGTTAAGGCAAGATGCCTTGGCACAGAGCTACAGGACTTGCGCTGGTTCGAGTCCCCTCATGGGGAAGAAATTTTCTCATTATATTTTCGCCTGTATGGAACCGGTGCCCACCCAGCATTGTGAGGAATTTGGGTAGCTACAATAAGTAGCAGCTTCAGGTTGAGAAGATCAGCTGAGGGACCCAACATGCTAACCACATGTCACCACTACACTGGCTTGATGATTGTCTACCTCTGTGATTAACACATGTGAATGTGAGGCAAGCAGCCAGATGGTAGGCCAATGGCCTTCTAGCTTGTCGTGCTTGGAGTATATATATATATATATATATATATTTAGTATTTATATTTTAATTATGTTCTTTAAAAACTCTGTTGTTATAATTATAATTCAAATGTAGGCACAAAAGAGCCAATAAAATTTGTAATTGTTATTCTGTTGGGATTGATGGCTTTGTATATAAATTGTATAGGACATGCCATAGTGTAGTTAGTTAAGGCAATACACTACAAGCAGGAAGGTCGAGGGTTCAAGTCCCAGTAGGGTCAGGATTTTTAAACTGACCTAAACCTTCTCGCAGCACCATAGCCCTGGAGTTGACTCAGCCTCTAACTGAAATGAGTACCATGGACTTGTTCTGGGATAAAGAGGGTTGACATGCAGGCGGACATCATCTAAAGTGGAAGCCTTAACTTTCTACTACCCTAAGAGTCTCCTAAGGTCTGTAGTGGGATCACTTTACCTTTACCTTAGAGGAACTATTCAAATCATTCTCCTGAATTAATATTGTAGGACTGTATTAACATTTTAAACACTATATATAAGGGGCTTCATCTCATCTTATCCCTCGACCTGACCCTGAGTTGGACACAAATTGATATATTATTTGAAAAGGAAAATTTATTTCTAGAGTGGGGTTCGAACCCAAGATCTCTAGTTCTATACACTAGTTCTCTTGCCAATTGAGCTACCTAAGCCTTCAATCTAAATGCAATTTTTTTTATTTATACAATTCCTGAGCACCAAAGGCTATGAACAATGCATGGAGGAGGTTTGTGAAGGATGCCAAAGTCCACTCTGAGGAAAAAGATTATGGTGACACTTGTAAGACTAGAACACGTAACTAAGCATTTTTGGACCTGCAATGATATAACAATTTTTTTCTTCTTCTTCTTCTTCATTTCCTGGTTTAGGCATTAGTTGCCTGTTCCGTCTTCACTAATAGATCTAAGACCATCTCTTCCGAGGAAGTCCGACATCTCTTCTTCCTCTTGGAAAATAATTATTTATTTGGTAATCTACTTTCTTCCATTCTTTCTACATGTTCTTTCCAGTGAATCTTGTTGTTAAATATCTTTTCTTTTATGGAGTAGATTTGCAGTTCTTCACAGATATCCATTTATCTGGTCCATTCTAGTCATCCTTTTACTCTCCTTAAAAATTTCATCTCAGCTGTTTGGATTTTACTTTCTTATTTGGTAGTGATAATCCAAGATTCACTCTCATATAAAAGGGCAGGGACCACCATTGTTTTTTAAAATTTTAATTTTGTTTGTTTATAGGCTTCATTATTCAATGTTCTATTTATTGTGCCACAAATAGCTTGAAACTTGATGAATTTTATGTTCAATATCTTTATCATATCCATAGCTGATATCACATCCTAAATATTTAAAGTTGTTCAATAATTTTGTCTCTAAGTATTATTTTTGCACGCACAGTGTTTCTTCCACAAAATGCCATTACTTTTGTTTTACTTACTGAAATTTTAAAATAATCGCTACATATTGTATTTAGTTTATAAGCAGCCAATTGTAACAGATCTTCATCATAGTGTAGTAAGACTAAATCATCAGCGTAAATTAAGTTATTAATACTTGTGTTAATGTTCAATCTAAGGCCTTTGTCTGATATAATTTTCCATTGTTTCATAATGTCGTCAATATATATATATATATATATATATATATATATATTTTTTTTAAAAAAGAGTGGGCGATAGACTACACCCTTGTCTAACTCTGTGATTTATTGAAATTTCTTCTGACCTTTTTCCATCAGTTTTTATCACTACTTTAGTTTCTTCATATAAGCCTTGGACAGATTTTATCAGATGGTGTGGATATCCTAATTTTTTCGATGTTTAATATTAAATTTATCACTTCTCACCAAATGATACATTTAATTTGAAGAGAAAAAAAAATATTTTTTTGTATTCATATGAGAAATCTATATTTTCAATTTTTTGTCTACTTTTTTTTAACATATTGTAAAGAAGATGGAGACCCATCAATACACATTTATAAATGGGAATTGCTACACATAACATATTCTTTGTAGAAGGATATAATATCCTATGTTATTATATGAAACTCTTCAATACATGAGCTGTTATATACAATGAACATAATTAAATCTAGAGGATTATTTAAATAATTTAAAGTTTTCCAATATTTACCAATTATACCAAAATGTTTTACTGAATTTGATTTTAATTTACGCAGTCACTGCTTTATAATACAGACTTTAGTTTCTTTTACAAGATTTTCAAATTGCCTTACCAGTAAGGGGAAAAGTCAACCATAATATTTTTTTTATTCAATGCCACCAGTTGATCACTTAGAGATTTCTGGTATTGTCTCCTGTCATTGGTGTATTGTAACCCACTTCTGAGTTGGGGCACCTGGGAGGTGGGGTTACGCTGCCTCAATGATATGAAAGATGATGATGGTAATAATTGCCAGGAGAGGCCTTAATCCTACATTTAATCTAATGAAGTGAATATGTTAATGATGATAATGATAGCCAGATGATGTTCAGGGACCGTTTGGGCCTTAAAATTTCCTGACATTTGTCTTACAGGTGAGGAAAAATGCTGAAAAAAATCTCACCCAGGAGACCTATCCCAACCAGGGATTGAACCTGGGCCTGCTGTGTGATAAGGCAGCATGCTACCTCGAGACCACAGTGGTGGACAATACCATTTCACAAAAAAAATGAGTGTGACCACATTTTTAAAGCTATCTTTATCAAATGTATATGTAACTATTTCATACTCCTCCCTCTGCAAAAAAATATTAGAACAAAATATGTTTCAATGGATGAATAAAATATAGGTACTTTCATATCATGAACCAAGTAATATTCATTCATAGTGTTCTACTCAAGAGCAGGTCTTTCACTGCAAACTCAGCATTCTCCACTCTTTCCTTAACTCAGTTTTCCTTTTTGTATCTGCATACAAACCATTTATTTTAATATTGTCTATCATCTGATGTCTTTTTCTGCCTCTAACTTTTTTTCCGTTGACCATTCCTTCTAGGGCATCCTTCAGCAGGCAGTTTCTTCTTAGCCAGTGGCCAATCCAATTTCTTTTCCTCTTCTTTAAGTTCTAGCATTGTTCTTCTTTCAAGTAATATATATATATATGTACAAATTTTTCTGAGATTAGTACAGATCAAATTGTGGATTTTAGAGAGTAATACCTTCAAATATTATCTAATTAATAGAACTAGGGTGAATTAGTTATGTAGGGTTTATATTTTAAATCTGTTGAAAAATTTTAATTGAAAATGCTTGAAAGTTAAAAAAAAATCTACATAAGCAATTCACCCACATTCAAAATTCTGGTTCCACTAATTACTTAAAATTTGAAGATATTACACCCAAAATTTCACAGTTTTAGCTGTATTAATTTTGGAGAAAATGATACATAAGTATTACTTGGTTTATGATATAAAAGTGCGTCTTTTGGTCATCCCTTTGAAACACATTTTGTTGTAATATTTTTCTGCAGAGGTTATATGATAGTTATATACATAAAATTTGAAGAAAAAAGAATCTTTGAAAATGTGGTCACTGTAATTATATTTTTTTGTGAAATGCTGTATTATGGTTGACATCCTCCATTAAATTGCCAATTTTTATGAGGTTATGTTAAGGATTTTAAAGGCTCATTCACGTAGAAACATTAACGTGACGACATGAACACAAGATTTTCATTGTGATTCATAATGAAAACAGAATACTAATATATACTTTTCCACACAAGAACGAAAACTGATTAATTTATAACCTATAAAGTTCTCAGAAGAACATAAAACTGGTACTATAGTAATAGTATAATTAAAACTTACCTTCATATTTCAGTTAATTTTCTATTTGTTTTCAAACATTTCTTTTAATTTGATATGCAAATTTTAACTTCTCCTCTGGGGTTTCTATTCTAATATGAGAATAGCCCTGAACTTAAAATATAAACTCAGTTTTTCTTCATCACATACCAATTTTTCACAATATGAGAAATAATAATGAAATACACTTTCTTACTCTTGATCCCATCAAATTTATGTTATTAACTCTAAGTTAATATTATCCACAACACAATCATAAATTAATATTTGATCACCATCCAGCTATTGGCCTCACTTCCACATGTGTTATCACAGAGATGAACAATCATCCAGCCAATATAGGGGTTACTGTTTTTAATTAATCACTTAAATATGAATATTAGCCCAGTTTTTTTTAACTACTATCTACAAATGAATGCTTTTTTAGAGTTCCTTTTATGAAGAGACTTAGATTCATGTATTTTTAGTGACCAGCAATAGTCTGCTATCATGTTTACATTCCATTTTCTTTCTTTGGTTATCTTCAGGAGTTACCGTTACTTGAGCACATCATGGATTATTAGAAAATAACTATAATCAAGCTCTTCAAGGGCTATTTCTATATCGACATTAAAGATTGCGACCTCGATGTTGGATTAAGAACATTTTTAGGTGTAGCAGCTTAAATAATAGGTCTGTTCGACCTTTAAATTCTTACATGATCTGAGTTTTTCCATCTCCTTTATGTCTTGGCGAAATATTTCACCCTGCTCCTCGCTGACAACTAAGATTTTTTCCAGAAAAATTTCCAAATGAGAGTGTTTTGACACTCATATTGTACCCCAGCTTTCACGGTGTCTTAAGCAATTTTCTACAATTTTTTTGTAATTTTGATCCTTGAAATTAGCTAGAAAAATTTTGATGGCAGTTTTAAAACCAATCTATATTTGTAATTGTAAAAAAAAAATGGTACGTGGTAGGAAAAAAATGGATTGCAGTTTTGAGATCAGCACATCAGAATTAATAAATCAACAACAATCATGAATACCAATATTATCTTTATATAATTTATGTTTTTTTGCCATACAACCGAAAAGAAATTAACTTCTCATCAAATGACTCCATTTATCTTCTTTTGTCTTGCTGTACACTGTAATAGTGTTTTTTTCTTCTCAAATCCTGGTAAATGAACATGAAAGTTTGAAGTTTTCAAGCTTTGGTGTTAGCATCTGTATTAATGTTAATGAAAATCATTGTGAATAGTTCCAATTAAATAAGGTGATTGGAAGCTTTTGTGCTTACACTGCATTAAGCTTAAGTAGTAACCCCTAATTGTTGCATCACAGCTCTCACAAGATGTGTAAGTAAAGACATCAAAATTAGAATAAATAAAATGGTTACCACACCAACCATTCTCTATGGAAGTGAAGCATGGATATTAACAAAGAGAATGGGATCATATTTAATGACTTAGGAAAGAAAAATTTTGAGGAAGATATATGAAGCCAAACTCGATAATGGACAATGGAGAATAAAATATAATATGGAATTGAAAATATGTAAGTCATCTGATATTGTAGCTGAAATTAAAACCTGAAGATTGGAATGTTTGGAACATGTCTTTAGAATGGAAGAGGACAGTCCAAAAATAAATATTGAATTCAAAACCGGAAAATCTATATAATGTCATCATTAATCAGGGCAACAGCTTGTGTTGGGCCTAGCCTGCTAGCAGGAAAGATCTCCATCCCTGTCTATCATGGGTGACCTTCCAAGCTTCTTCACATCCTCAACAATTCCATCCAGGCATCATCGCATTGGTCTTCCAGCTGACTTCTTACCATCTGGATTTGATTGCATCATGCTCTTAGGTATCTCATTTGTTTCCATTCTTTGTATGTGTCCAGCCCATCTCAAACTGCTTGTTTTTATCGAGGCTACAATATCTGGGATTTATAAAGCTGGTACAGTTAAGAGTTATATCTAATTCAAAAAAATATTTAAATACTAAATTTGGCCATATGTCTATATAATGTAGAGCAAGAGAAATTGGGATGGTTGAATGATGTAGAGACAGATCTGAGAATTAAAGGACGGAGGAATAAAATGCAGGAGAGGAGAAAATGGTCAATTATTACAAGGCTAAAAGGACTATGAAGTCACACATGAAGTTGAACATTAATATTTTTATGTGAATGGGCCTTAAGTTTCAAAATTTAGATTTTGTGGTTTATAACCATTTCTGACATATCACAATCAGTATAATACCATGAACGCATGTTAAAACTAACAGAATCAATATGAGAAAATGCTACATTTCTTAAATATCATCATCATTAACAATCATGGATTAAGCCCATGTGGCTTGTTCTGGTCTCATAGATTCTCATTCAAAAAGTTGAATCCATCATAAATATAATTAATCAACATTAGAAAGACAAAAATTATATAATGTCACATTACCATATTATAACAGATGACCACATTTTCATTGAAGCTTTAGTTTTGTCTCTTGTCTTATATCAGTTGCATAAATAAACAGTATTTTGCTGCTATGACTACTGTTACCATAATTTCTGGTATTTTCAAATCAGAACACTTTATTGGAAGGTTTTCTGCAACAACATTTCCAATTTTTTTCACTTTAACTATTTAAAATTAGCAAATTAATACCGGTAAGGTGCAACTTCATTAAAACTTGTTATATAGGCCTTTCAGAATATTGTTCCATCATCAGCAGTTACAGTAATAACACATCATCTACTGATGATGAAACTGAATTCTGAAAGGCCGACAACAAATTTTATTCAAGTTGAGGACAACGAACGCCTTCATTTTATATTGTTAGTAATATTGTATGTCCCTACATGGGACATAGCAGGAGTTTTTTAATCAAGCAAATTAGTTATGCTTATTTCCCTTCACATGTTAGCGAGTAACATGTGGTCAGCATATCACCTCAAAGTGACATCTGTATGTATGTTTCTATTATTCATTTTATACATCTCAATGATGGATAAATCATATGTGAAGAGAAAAATTATATGCCCAGACTGGGACTCGAACCCAGGACCTTTGGCTTTCTAGGCCAATGCTCTACCGTCTTACTACACTAATTATAAACCTCATAGTGTTACTTCCTATAAAGTTTAAACATATATATCTCTCTGTACACAATACAATACATCATCTACAAAAAAAAAAACTGGTCTGCCAAAGTGTGCTTTAATTGAAAACAGAACACATTAACACCAGCTTGAAACCCGATGCATGAAAAGTGCAGTGGATGGCATTAGAACACACACACACAACACACACTGATATAAAAGAGTGTGTGTGTATATGTTCTAATGCCATCCACTGCACTTTTTCATGCATCGGGTTTCAAGCTGGTGTTAATGGGTGGATTTCTCAACCGAAGTCTAAATCACGACCACGGTTTTCCAATTTTTTATTGTTTCCATAACACCTATAAAATGACTGAAAATTCACAGAAATTGTTATGAAACCATAGATATGGTTCAGTTATTTTTGTTGTAATTAACAGCTGTAGATTTTCAGTTTTTTTAGTTGTTATGGAAACATTAAAAAATTGGAAAACCGCGGTCGAGGTTTAGACTTCTGTTGAGAAATCCACCCAATGTGTTCTGTTTTCAATTAAACCATACTTTGGCAGACCTGTGTTTTTGTAGATGATGTATTGTGTACAGAGAGAGGATAAGCATATATTTATGTTTACACTTTATAGGAAGTAACACTATGAGGTTTATAATTAGTGTAGTAAGGCGGTAGAGCATTGGTCTAGAAAGTCAAAGGTCCTGGGTTCGAGTCCCAGTCTGAGCGTATAATTTTTCTCTTCCAAATCTGTATGTATATTTATACCCTATATGTCCCTCTTAGAGGCATGAGTGCTTCTGTAGCGGAAGTTTCTTGACCAAGCTAATTTAGTTATTCTTATTTCCCTATAGATGTCAGTGAGTGACATATGGTCAGCATGAGACATCTAAGAGGCAACTAAGGTATTATCTGGACAGGAAGATCGGTTAAGTTTTGCTCAGAGGTGCTAATTTAGGGTTGTTCTTTTACGTGCCTGAAAATATTCAGGCCAAGGACCCACAACTCAAAGTACCTCCCGGAGGATTTGTCCCTTTTCCATCCCAAAAATCCATCAACTACAGCCGGGTTTGAACCTATGACCATCGAGACCAGAAGCAAGGAACATAACTATCACATCATTGAGATTAGAATTTATTGTGCTTCATACTTATACCATAGTGTGAGTCCTAGAAGGCCCACTCTTTATTTAATTTCATATTCTTATCCAATTTTTTTATGTTAATTAAATAAAAATAAAACTGTCAAAGTTTTATATGATTGATTTTAATATTTATTAAAATACAAATTTGTTACAGCTGTTTCAGTACTTTGTACCTTCTTCAGACGAATACCATGATTACAAATTAATTTTGTTATTATATATATTCATTTGTAATCATGGTATTAATCTGAAGAAGGTACAAAGTACTGAAACAGCTGTAACAAATTTCTATTTTCATATTTTTAGTTTTATATGATTTTAATATTTATTAAAACACAAATTTGTTACAGCTGTTTCAGTACATTGTACCTTTTCTTTTTAAGAGGTAAGAATGAACAGACAAAATGTTTTAATTTTTAAATATTGTACCTTTTTCAGACAAATACCATGATTACAAATGAATATATATAATAACAAAATTAATTTGTAATCATGGTATTAATCTGAAGAAGGTACAAAGTACTGAAACAGCTGTAACGAATTTATATTTAAAAAAAATATATTTTTATTTAATTAACATGTAAATGGATTTTCATCAAGTAAATGCCAAATTAATTGATTACTCAATTTATTTTAAATATGAATTATATTTTAGAACGTCCCACCACAGAAACATGTAATAGGGATCCAAAGTATTAGTCTACTTGATCGGAAAGGACTATTCAAATTTTCTCAGAAGCTCTAATTTAGGCTTGTTTTTAGGAGTCCAAAAATCTTCAGACTTAGGTCCATGGCTTAAAAAAGAAGAAAAAGGTCAGAAATGATTGTCATAATTGAAAACCAAGATAAAGTGTAAACCAGGATAACTCTTAAAATGAGGATTATCCTGGTGAAAACAGGATTTGTGGTAACCCCAGACATAATCCACTAAATTCACTCACAAAACTTGTGCGTTTAGAGTACAAATAACTTTGATATACAAATGAATTTGTGCTATTACAAGTATTATTCTAATGTAACATTTCCCAGTTTTTAATTGAATCATAACCAACTCTTGTTATCTGATCTGCTTACTTATCAATTTTAATGGAATCCAACAGGAAGAAGGAAGAGAGGAAGACCAAAACATGGACATATGGAGTAGTCAGAACATTGGAAAAAATAGGCTTAGAGAAAAGGGTATGCAAAAATAGAGAGGAATGGAGATTGGCTATAGAGTATTGAAATGGGAACAGGAAGATGCCACAGAAAATTGACCAGACTCATGGGCTAATAGTTAGAGCTTCTGACTACAGTTCATGAGGTCCCAAGTTTGATTCTTGGTCAGACCACAGGAATTTTTTCTTAACCCTTAAATTCATAATGTATTCTATAGGATACATCAGTTGGTTTAATTAATTTAATATTTTAAATAAATCAGAAGAAAACGAACAAAAAGAAACCACTTAAATGCGTGTCCAATTATACAATATATTATACAATATACTGTACTTATAATAACAGTTATATAAGATTCTGTTTTTATTGCGGTCCACCACATTTAAATAACAGATACGATAAATTTGTGTTTTGCTAATTTAAGGGTCGCCCATGGTCTAGATTTAGACTAAGTTTAGGTTTAAGGACTCTCCTGGTGCCTCATTGTCATCATGGTAACTTAAGTTTGCCTTCTAGGTGCTCTAACTTAAGTGGGTTACAAATCCTCCATGCCAGGAGAGAATACCAGAAATGTCATAAAGACAACCTGGTGGCATTGGTAAAAAAAAAAAGAGTCAAAGAATTGTGTAACCTGAGATGAAAATAAACTGAACACATACATTTAGGTACAGTAGAATCTTGTGATATTTAAATATTTCTATTTTTACCCCTTTTATTGTATTGACAATCACAATATTCCCAGCAATAACATTTTTTAGCATCACAGGTTTAAATTCCACGGCTCAACAGGACTATTACCCGTTTAAGGAGTAAGCACAGTTGTTGACGGAGGGCGCTGCAGTTGTATTTATACAGGAATAGAACACGTGACATTACTAACTATGAAGTGCAGAGGGGAATGGGACGTGGGACGCAGACAGTGCAGGTCTAGTAGAAAGTTTGTTAGCGGTGCACATTGCAATATGTAAATTAACTTTCTGCCTTGTGAATTAATCACTTTTCTTGGAGACTTTTAGGCGTCTCCATTATTATACAATACAAATGTAGGTCTATAATACAAATTGTTGTATCAACACAAAATCACTGTTCAAGAGCGAACGATATGGTTACAAGTGTTATTAAAAGGCAACTGTGATTCGTTGCCCACTGCACACTGCCTTATATTACGTCACATGTAGCAACAGCAGTACTTCGCGATGTGTCCACCTGCAGAGATATTTTTAATGACTAATACCAACCGACTGTTGACCTCACAACAACTTGTGCTATTTACAGAGATGGACGATCATCCAACCAGTATGTTGGTGACATGGTGGTCAGCATGTTAGATCTCCCAGTTATTGACTAATTGATCCCTGTTCGTCCCATCGAGGGGACATGAGTGCTTCCCTAATGGGAAGTTTCTTAACTAGATGAATTTAGTAATGCTTATTTCCCTACAGAAGTCATGTGGTTAGCATACCAATCCAATGACATTTATAATAGGCAACTAAGGTATTACTTGGATGATGAAGGTTGGTAAATTTTGCTTAGAGGCCTCTTTTTTTTAGATTTAATGGTTATTTTACAAGCCTAAAAATTCCAGACTCAGCACTCATGGCTTAAAGTCCCTCCTTGGATTTTTCCATCCTCAACAAAATCCATCGACTCCAGCCAAGTTTGATCCTGTGACCCGCGGGACTAGAGGCAAGGAACATAACCACTAGACCACCGCAGCAAACTCCCTCAGTTGTTACAGCTGTTTTCTCAATCTCCAACCACATCCAAGATTCTCATGATGCTAAAAGGGAACTGATGCTGTACTGACTGAAATTCAGTGAGAAAAGCTCTCATGGCGACTGAAACAAATGCATGTCCTGTGGCCCTACACTAAGACATGATGTCTTCAGCTACAGCATACAAGACACGATGTCTTCAGCTACAGCATACAAGACACAAAGTCTTCAGCTACAGCATACAAGACACAATGTCTTCAGCTACAGCATACAAGACACAATGTCTTCAGCTACAGCATACAAGACACGATGTCTTCAGCTACAGCATACAAGACACAATGTCTTCAGCTACAGCATACAAGACCATGATGTCTTCAGCTACAGCATACAAGACCACGATGTCTTCAGCTACAGCATACAAGACCACGATGTCTTCAGCTACAGCATACAAGACACAATGTCTTCAGCTACAGCATACAATACATCACAGTTTATCAGAGTTGAATTTCAAAATTAGGCAGGTTGTAGGAGGCCCTTTGAGGTAGTAGGAGGTTAATGTTACCACTTTTTAGACAATCAACATGAGATGTCAGCCTGGCATGACTACCTTTACCCCCCAGAACATGTGTCTGGTACTCATTACTGTTAGAGGCATAGTTGATCACATTCTGCCAGAAGATTTAGGCCAGTTTAAAAATTCTGACCCCTTCATGACTCGAACCCCCAACCTTTCTGGATTATAGCATATTGCCTTAACCAACCATGCTATGGCATGCCCACTAAGCAACAAAGGGCTGAAAAATTTTATTACGAGGTCTTTGATTTCAATTATGGTGTCCAAGTATCATATCAAACAAGGGTCTACGGAAAACAATCAAGAGAATATTAGGAAAGAGGTCAAATACATAAAATGGAAATGGATTGGATACACAAAGAGGAGAGAAAATGGAACTTTTCCAACTTTTATATTCAAAATTATACAGATGAAAAAGGACTCTAAACTGAGAATTTTGACATATGGAACCAGTGATTAGAAATGGATACTTCAGATGCTGTAAGATCTTGAAGTAATAAGTGTGGTGATTTTTTTTTTCAAGCTGCTTGAACATTCGTGTGTAACCACCTGCCTTCAATGCATGCATTACACCGATGCAGGGGACTCCTGTTACATGACCAGCACGATCGCCAGATGTCATTCCTCTGATTTTTTCTTATGGGGGAACATAAAGTCATCGGTGTATGAAACTCCAGTAAAAACTGAAGGAGAATTGCTTACTATGCTGTCACACTCATTGTACAACTGACACCAGAGATTTTAAAGTAGTGTAATTAAATTTCTTGTATTTTTTTTATGCATGCATTGAGGCAGGTAGTTGCCATTTTAAACAACTGCTCTGAGTTATAAGTTGGTTATGGCGTCAAAATTTAAGCATCTTGCAAAAATAATCTTCACACTTTGTATTTCTTCAAAATCTCGTTTTGTACAAAATATCCATTTATGACTACTCAATTTAAAGATCTTTTGTATTATTTTGACTCTAAAGTTCAGAAACACCCCACATAGGTAAAGCAGATTTTGATTGGAATCCCCAGGATTAACCAGAAGAATTGACAGACCAAGAATCACATGTTGTAATACAGTCAGAAATAAGGCAGAATATATCCACTTAATATTTTTTATTTAACCTTTAATGGAAATATAATATAATATATTGATGATTGAAGAAGCCCAGGCAATCAAGAGTTGACATGATATTGTGGTAGTGCAGTAATGAAACCTGCAGATAGAGCTGCTGTGCTTGTTATTATTGTTAGAAAATGTGGGGGGGGGGAAAGATAAAACTATGTTAAGCAATAAGAGGGTAGCAGTTTTGTCCACTTTGGACTACAATGTTCACCCAATTTACATCCTCTCCCCCTCTTTTGTCTACAAACAAATAAATTAATAATAATAATCATCATCATTATCATGAGGGCAAAAAACTTCTACTGACTAGATTCATTAGGTAACAATAAAAACTTTACATAATACATGGCCTGCTGCAGTAGTCAACAGGAATGTCAAATGTACCGTATTCACTCTCCATTGTCAGTGTACCCACACAGTGTTTATGCATGTACCAACATGGAAACAAATTTTCCAATTTTTTCTTGCTATAATGACAATATCAGCTGAAATTAATTATACACTTTAACAAGAAAATGTTTTAATGTTTTTTATTATAAATTTAACATTTCTCACTGAATGACGAATTATATTTGGGGAGAAAAAGTTTACACCTAAATGGGGTTTGAATCCAGGGTCTCTAGTTCTATACTCTAGTGTTCTTGCCAACTGAGCTACCTAGGCATCCAAACTAAACACAAATGTTCCTGTAATATCTTACCTCAATATTAATGTTGATTTGTTCTTGAACATGTTTTGATTAGAAGTCAAATCAAAACATGTTCAAGAACAAATCAACATTAATATTGAGGTAAGATATTTCAGACTCAAAATAACTTGATTAAAAGAACCTCAAAATATTACTTCCTAAAATAAACACAAATGTTTCTCTTATTTATACAATTCCCAAAATCAGCAAATACTAAGAACTGTTGTTCTTAAATAAGAAGCCATAATTTGGATGTCGAACAATGGTTTGTAGCCTTTGTCACTCTTGGAAATTGTATAAATAAAATAAAAAGTTTATTCTGGAAGCCTGAGTAACTCAGTCGGAAAGGGCACTAGAGTACAGAACTAGAAATCTTGGGTACAAATTCCTGTCTAGACATACATTTTTCTCTTCAAATATAAGAAAATGTTTATCTCGATATTTTATTGTTTCTAGATCAGTTTTTCATGCTGATTTCAAATCTGTAATTGATTTTTTTTTTCCTTTTCAAATGTTAAGAGGTGTAGTGTAACAAATTCTTAATTTTTATTTTATCAGAGTACAGCATGACTTCCAGAGATAATTGCAGGAATTCACTTAACTTTTCTGTTCAAGCATTTCAGAAACGCACGTCTTTCACCATTCACAAAATTTGATAAGAAGTGACTAATGATCATGACATTTCCAACATATTAGGTTGTCTGATAACTAATGTTCATTTTTAATGTTAATGTTGTGTGTCTGGTGAAATTCTGAAGGTGTGGATCTTTATTCTCAAAAACTGGAATGGGTTCATTAAATTTTGAGATGGAGGTACCTCAATACTGCATCAACAACCATGGAAAAAATTCAGGAATTTGGAGGAATCAAACTGCTATCACTCCCAGGATATAGACCTGATCTTGCACTTTCAAATTACATCTGTTTCGATCCATGGTTCCAGGATGTAGCCCTGATCTTGCACTTTCAAATTGCCATCTGTTTCGATCCATGGTCCATTTCTTGTGTGAAATTAAAAAAAAAAACATTGAAGCTGTGGAAGTGGGTCTCAACAAATTCTTTGCATCAAACACCAGAGACTTGTAGAAATAATAAACCTCGCTGAAAAAATGGTTCAAGACCATAGAATCTGATGGTATGTATTTTGAAGAGTAGTTTCATTTCCAGTCAGAAAACATTCTAAATAAAATTTTGTTTAAAAAAAAACAATGAGACATAATTTGCACTTTATCAAGTCAGTTATGTGGTGACAAACCCCACACTATGTTTAGTCAGCCAAACTGAAAAATATATGGAAATATCATTGTAATATTATATTTATTATAGTATCTACCTACAATGGTGTAACAGCCCAATGTTGGGCCATAGCCTCTCCTTTGTTAGGAGTTACTAGACCAAGTTAATTTAGTTATGCTTATTTCCCAAAGATGTCATGAATGTTATGCAGCCAACTTACCGATTCAATGAGACATCTAGTAGGTAACTAAGGTATTACTAGGATGAAAAGTTCAGTAGATTTTGCTTAGAGGCCTCTTTATTCAGGCTTATGGATCTTTTACGAGACTGAAAATCTTCAGACTCGGGACCCATGACAAAGTCCTTCCCCGAGGACTTACTCCTTGGATTTTTCCACCCTAAAAAAATTAATTGACCCCGGCCATTAAATGAATGAAATTACTAAGAGTGAATTAAACAGTCCTGAATTAAAACAAGTGACTTGTACAGTAGAATAACTAAATGAAATGCTGTGTTCTCAAACCAATTCTTTCTCGGACAACCCAAAAATCTATTGCCATATGGTTGAAGCTGTGTAATGGCTCTAATGATTCTTGCTCTAAGCATTTTGTTAAGATCTTCCTGCAAATTTCTCTGGTAATAATGTTAAATTTTTAAAATTTAATTGTGTTAGTTTTGTTCACTAATATATTTTATGTTGTAGCTGGCTAATGATATTGTCAAAGTTACTGCATTAAACAAAATGATGGTAGCAGACAGATTCCTGTCTGTGTGGGTACAGTGTTTTTAAACATATAGACTGTTTCTGAGATTCCTAACACAGGACAATACAAAACCAACAACAACATCATGAGAGTCCAGTAATTTTTAAAAATAAAATCATGCTTATGTTACACATTGCAACACTAAAAAAAAAATGATATTATGACTTACACACATTTTACTCTTAAACCAGTATTGTGCTTTTGCTGAAAAATATAGCAACAGAACCTTCTCAGAAATTGTGTTATAATTTTTGTTTAACGGCACAGCTAAAGTCATTAGCCTTGCAATTCACTTCTAAAAAGGCCAACAAATTTTGCTCTGAAGCCTGTTTTCTCAGTCTTGGGATTCTTTTAAGTGTCCTAAATCTAGGAAATGTGACTTACAAGTTTAGTTCCCTTCAGAAGGAATCCATACTCAAGATTTTTATGTCCTGAAAAATCCATCAACCATGGCTGGTTTTGAACCAGTGAACCTTGAATCCAGAGGAAAGCACGTTAACCAAAAGTCCACATGATCCGACCTAATGTAACTTTCTCAATATTTGTTTGATGTTAATACAAGTATTTATAACCTAAAAAATTTAAGCAACTTTAAATCTTAAATTCCTATATATTTTAAATAATTTTAGATCTTAAATAATTACATATTTTAAAACCATAATTGACTGCATATTTAAATACTTTAAGATCATAAAAAAAATCACAACTGCCTACAAATTTTGATCATTTAATACTATAAATGACTGCATAATTTTAAAAAGTTTTTAGATCCTAAATGCCTGTTTATTTTAAACAACTTTAGATCCTAAAAATATTTCCAATAAACAAAAAATTAGACACGCTCAATAAAAATTATTAAAAATATTCTGGCATTTATGTTTTAACATATAAACATGTTTAAAATATGCAGGAATCTAAAATTATTTTAAACAATTTTAGATTCCAGAAATCTAATGCCTGCACATTTTAAAATCATAAATGCCTGCATATTTAAATAATTTAAGTTCATATCTGCCTGGTTATTTTGAAAATTTTATATCATGAATTACTACATAATTTTAAACAGCTTTAGATCCTTAATGCCTGCAGAACTTAAAAGCATATTTTGAACATTTTAATAATAAGTTCCTGCATATTTTTAACAGTTTTACATCCTAATGCCTGCATATTTTAATTATTTGTAGATCATAACTGGCTGCACCTTTTGAACATTTTATATTATATATGCCTGCTACATGGAATATTTTGTATCATACATGTCTGGACATTTTGAATATTTTACGTAATAATTGCCTACTTTTTTTTTAAGTTTTAGATCCTAAATGCCTGTATATTTTAATTATATTTAGATAATATTTCTGCAAGTTTTGAACATTTCATATCATATTTGCCTGCATATTTTATAAACAGTAGATCCTAAATGCCTGCATATTTTGAACATTTTATATTATAAATGTCTGCATAATTTTAAAGAGTTTTAGATGCTAAATGTCTGCATATTTTAATTACATTAAGATATACTACCTGCATGTTTTGAACATTATCATACCAGTACAACTAGAAGCTCACAAGAAGGTGAGTGGGGAATATGGGAGGGAGGATGTTACTGCCATGAATCCTCGTTGTACGTTATGATTCTAGTATGACGTCATGCATACCTATCATTCAACTCCTGAGATTACTTGCCTGCATATTTTTAAACAGTAGATCCTAAATTCCTGCATATTTTAAACATTTTTTATCATTAAATGTTTTGAACATTTGTATCATAAATACCTGCATGTTTTTAAATAGTTTTAGATCCTTAATGTCTGCATCAATAAATGCCATAATGTTTTGAACATTTTGTATCATAAATGTGTGGATAATAGAAGCTATCCCTAGTGAGGATGATGTTTTTGTATTGTCCTGTATTGTCAGTAAATACGGTGTTAGTTTTGAAATGAGGCCACATGCACTACACAGCAGATAAAAAAATACATTTGTGTAGATACCATAATGTACACTAAACACTCATTTATACACAAGTTCTTACACATCTTGCAAGGGGAGGGGGCAGGGGTTTAAATGCATCATCACCCTGACATGCACAAGTGCGTCACGGAATGTGCTCGCTCGCTCAGTCACCACCAGCTGTACAGTCACACTCATGTCTCGATCAACTACTTAAAAACGCAGAGCTTTACAAGTGGGTACCTTTACAGTGCGACCACAGGAAATCAATAAAGCTGCTTTTTATCAGTTGTGTACATTTTATCTAAATTTTTTGTCTGTTTATAAAAATTTGGAGTAAATAAAAAGTATACAGAATTATCTTTAATAGCACAGGTCAGATTGGTTGTAACATTCATTGGTTCTTAGAAAATTATTATTATTTTTTTATTTTCCACATCAGTATGTGAAATAATTGTGAGGGGAGTGGTAACAGATGGCTATTTAACAATCTATAAATAAAGTCTTAATATAATTATAGGAAAAAACCTCACAATGAAAAACAAATGAATGTGAGCAATATAAATTGTATGGACAATGATGCCTAATTTACTTCCACTTATTTTTTATAAGAACTTTCCTTACAGAAAATGAACTATACAATAGAGAAATTTTATTTCAAGAGAAAAATGTATATCTGAATCGGAATTTGAAACTGATGTCCCTGGTTCTGTACACCAGTGATCTTAACCCTGAGCTCTCAGGCTTCTGATTCAAACATATATTATTCCTCTTCTTTATACAATTCCCGTGCACCGAGACTATGAACTTTTCATTCTACACACCATCTAGCGGCTTCTTCAAGAAGACTTTATAAGGAATTAATACCACATTTATAGCCAATGAAGCTTATACAAATAATTTAGGTCTCGAGCCGCCATTGAATGGTAGATGGGAAAACAGGAAGGAAAAAGAGAAGAATCACCAAACTTTTTGAAGAAATGATGACATTAAGGCATGATCATGGATCTATAACATTGAAGGCTGGTTGTAAAATTCAATAAACCGATACAATTGTGTGACTGAGAACTGTGGTGTGGGCACATGTGTGTGATGCGTTACGTGCAAAAGAGAAGAAGAAGATGTTATGGCAAGATATGCTCCCCACTCCACAGTTAATAGAGGCCGCAGCCTCGCAGATTGTTGGCTATGATAACGTCGGTCACTGCGTCAAACACAAACTGAATGTTGTTGGTGTCAGTAGCACACGTCATGTGGCAGTAGATCTCCTTCGTAGTTGACTTGTTCTTCGCTTCAAACTGCGCCTGGATGTACGCAGCTGCTTCTCCATATTCCTGGGCACCTGAAACATAAAAAATAAATAATTATTTATGTAGACTATAATTTCATTAAGTCTTTCTCAAGATAAAAAAATAATCTTGATAAATATAAGGCTGTTTAGGTTTTCCTGGATCTCAGTGTCTCTACGGTAGTACCATATAACAATTTTTTTTTTTTTGGAATTTATCCACAGTGCATTGGTTTTCTGTCACCCTCAAGAATATTCGCCTTCTCCTGTTGTTGCAGTCCTGAACATCCTCATCTGTAAGTCTCAGATCACTTCATACTACTTCTCACACCATCCATTCAACCTTCTTTAGGTCTTCTCTTTCTTCTTTTTTCATATCACCAATATGTAGTTCCCTATGATCCATCTGAATGTTATCTTCCCACCTATGCCCAAATGTTTATATAATACTTGGTCTTATTAAGTATTCACAGAATTTTATTTGTAGGGCTAAAATTTTAATTGGGTCCACTGCTGTAGTATTAAGATAATGTCACTGCATCACATGCAGCAGGATCTGGGTTTGATCCCCAGATCAGGAGAATTTCCAAAGAGGTTTTATTGTGGGGTTTTTCCTCATCTGTTAGACAAATTTTGGAAAACTTTCAACCAGTATGAGACCAGTGCCCACCAAGCATCGTGAAGAATTTGGATAGCTACAATAAGTAGCGGCTCCAGGTTGAATAAACCAGCTATAACAGCTGGGGAACCTGACATACTGACCACATGTCACCCCCTACATTGGTTGGATGATCGTCCATATCTTTGATTAACACATATGGATGTGAAATCAGCAGCTGGCTGGTAGACTAAGGGCCTTCTAGGCCTGTTGCGCCATGAAAAAATTATGAATCTGTGAGTGAATGGCATGTGTTGTCTTAGAGGTGTCAAAATTGACCAAGATCAGTGTAAAAACCATAAATATAGTTTTCCAGGTTGGTAAGGTAACTGGTGACAGTCCTGATGACATTTATGCAGAAGTTTGAACCCCCTAGCACCCTCAGGGGGAAGAGAGTGGAATGATATGTTCATTAATTTTTTAGAATTTTCCTCATCATTGAGGGTTTTCTCCAACCAATCTTAGTAATTGACATGAATTAAAAAAAAATACATAAATGACTTTTAGGTAGAATATTTTATCACTCACCTCATATTATTCTTCTTATTTAACTATAAACTAGTTTCGGAACTTAGTTTCTGTTCCATCCTCAGTATCGTCACGACCGTTATTCTGTCATCTTGAAGAGCCGTCCTTCGCTCCTTCCATTGGCAGACTGAAAAACCTCGAAACCAGGTCATTCTCCCGGAAATTTCAAAGTTCATCAATTTCTTCTTTTCGCTCTTTTGAATGTAGATCTTTTTCCCAAACAGTAAGTCCTTTTGGTTGAAAAGCGCAAAAAGAAGAAATTGATGAACTTTGAAATTCCCGGGTAGAATGACCTGGTTTCGAGGTTTCTCAGTCAGCCAATGGAAGGAGTGAAGGACTGCTCTTCAAGATGACAGAACAACGGTCGTGACGATACTGAGGATGGAATAGAAACTATGTTCCGAAACGAATATACCTCATAGTATGAATTCCTAAAATAAGTAAGTACATAAATGACTACAGACTTATAGACTGCCAGGTGAGGGAGAGGAGTACCACCTCGTTAAAAAACCAGGGTTCAGTACGCTCGGCTGATAGTACCCTGTGAGAGCCCCTGCCTAGGGTTACATGTGCTGCTGCCTTGTAGTTTGATGTTGGTTCATCAAAGGCTAGAGGAAAACAACCTTGATCAAAAATCACCCGATCCTTCAGGTTAGAGGTTGATGTGTGGGCCAGCTCCTCGCTCATCATAAGAAATATAAAGATGTTAAAAAAAAACGAATCTTAAGCCTCAGAAACAATGGAATGACATGTAAAAAGGATGAAAAAGACCAACATTAGTGTCAAATCTACATTTCTGGAGTTCCTGAGATGAATAATAACACTCCTAATGCTATTTCAGTTCAGTCCCCATTGGTTTGGGTAGTGAAAATAAGTGAAAAATAAAATTCCAAAAGACAGAATAGTGTCAAATTAATAGTTTTTAGGGTCGCTAAGTTCATTGGTGACAAGGAGAGGGAATAAATAAATCCTGGACAATTCCAGATGGTAACTTAGTATGAAATAAAATTATGAATTTATAAAAGAGTTGAAGAAAATGTTTTATGTATCTCACCTCATAAAGTTGCATGTATTCAGGATACTGGTTTCAAAGGTCATTCACCTTCATCTTCAGTCAAACTCAACTGTCAAAATTTTGTCATTACCCATCTTCCGAATTATCATCTGGTGTCGATTTTATGATAACATTTTTTCTCATCGGGAATTTTGAAATTCTTGGCTCTGTATTTATTCTTCTGAATGTATATCTTTTCCCAATACAGAAAAACTAAAAGGAATTTAGAAACTCGTACAAAAGAACACTTTGAAATATTAAAAATGGTGAAACTGAAAAATCGGCAAGTGCAGCTCATACAGAATCATAAAATTGGAAGATAAACTAAACTTTTAAAACATTTAGAGAAACCTATGGAATTAACAGTTTGAGAAAAGATATACATTCTGAAGAATAAATAGAGCCATGAGTTTTAAAATCCCCAATGAGAAAAATTTGATCTCCAAGTTCATAAAATCGACAACAGATGACAGTTTGGAAGATGGTGTTAAAAGCAAAATTTTGACAGTTGGAGTTTGACTAATGATGAAGGTGAATGACCTTTGAAACCGATATTGTGAATACATGAAACTTCATGAGGTGAGATATATAAAAACATCAACTCATTTATAATTGAAAATACCACATAGTGTTTCTTCCCACTTTAAATTTGATTAAAATTATGAACATTGCAAGAAAGGAAAATATTTGAAAATTGTTTTTGATTGACATTATCAACTCATTCATAAAATCTCATTATCAATCCTTTTAATATAAATAACTATTGCAATATTGTCTGTTACAGCTGGTTTTCTCAACCTGGAGCCGCTACTTATTATAGCTACCTAAATTTCTCATGATTCTTGGCCATTTTGGCCAAAATTCCACAAGAAAATTTCTTCTCCCATAGGGACTTGAAAAATAAAGCAGCAAATAAAATGGGTCTCCGGATAAATGAAGAAAAAACAAAATATACAATCTGTAATGAAAATAATAATATTAATAATTCCATGGCACGACAGGCCTAGAAGCCCCTTAGCCTACCAGCTACTCTGTAACTCTGTGCCAAGGCTTCCTGCCTTAACCACTTGGCTACGGCGCGGGACTGTAATGAAAATAAGAAATGTAAAAGAAAAGAACAACAAATACAGAATTTTAAATTAAAAAATGTTGATAGTTTTGTATATATGGGTACTCAAATTAACAACACTAATGATAATAAAGAAGAAGTAAGTAAGATAATTCAAAATGCCAATAAATGTTACTATGGAATAGTAAAATATATTAAATCAAAATATCTCACTTTTAACACAAAATTCAGATTATATAAGACATTAATAAAGCCTGTGCTAACATATGGAAGTGAGACTTTGGTCTTGACTGAAAAAAACATTGTTTGGCATGGAGTTCTTGAAAGAAAAATTATAAGAAGAATATATGGCACTATTCAAGAAAGAGGAGAAAATGGCAAATACGATATAATGAATTATATCATTTCTATAAGTCACCAGACATTGTTACATACATTCAAATAGCTAGATTGAGATGGGCAGGACAAATCCACAGAATGGGTGATAGTGAAATGGTTAAAAAAATAGTGTTGGACCATCCAAATGGAAGAATAAATGTTGGAAGACCTAAAGCTAGGTGATGGATGGAGTTTTGGAAGATGTCCAAAGACTTCTTCTTCTTCGGCTTTCCTCCACTTATAGGTTTGCCGTCTTCATTTTCCATTTATCTCTATCATTCCAATCTCCCTCTTCCAAATTCCTATCATACATTATAGTTCTGACGTAGGTTTTCCATTTCCATCTTGGTCTGCCACGTTTATTTCTTCCAGGGGGTGACCATTGGTATATATTTTTTGACTTAAAATTCAAAATTGGTGGACAGTCACCAGGAATAGAGAGGTCTGGAGGAGAGTTCTTAGGGAGGCTATGACTCGATCTGGGTTGTTATGCCAAATATGATGATGATGATGATGATGATGGGGACTTGAACCAGTACAAGTCTCATAGTTCTGTGAAAAACATGATGGCTTAAAACCAGAGGGCTATGGGGCAGGGCAATTGAAAGACAGATATATTTTTGAAATTCATCAGAGAACATTATTTGACAACTCACCTCATAAATTTCATGTTTTTCACGATACTGCAGTTTCAAATGTAATCATGTTCATCTTTAGCCATAACTCAAAATAATTAAATTCTTTGGCTGTCAACACTTCTATTGTCACCATCTTCAGCGCTGCCATCTATGGTTGAATTTATGAAGTTCAAAATCAAATTTTGTTCATTAGGAATATCAAAATATAGATCAATAAATTCAACCATACAACACAAATATGATAATGAACAAGGATCACTTGATGTTCTGCGCTGATCTTCAGAAAATAGTTGGAACACCATTCCAAATTGCTGAATATTATTGGGAAGCCCGCAAGCGAATGATGACAAATCAAGAGCTTCAGAACATTTGAATACTACTACTACTAAATTCAACCATAGATGGCAGCGCTGAAGATGGTGACAATGGAAGTGTTGATGACCAAAGAATTTCATTAGTCGGAGTTATGGCTGAAGATGAATGTGATTACATTTGAAACTGCAGTATCGTGAAAAACACAAAATTTATGAGGTGAGTTGTCAAAAAATGTTCTCCGATGAATTTCAATGATTATACCTCATAATGTTTACTTCCCAACATTAATTTAATATAGACAGATGTATGTTTATAAAGCAGTCCTTACCTCCGTACTCTGGGAAACATATTGTGAGCGGTGATTTCTTTATTTTCTCTTCAAACAAGTCCTTTTTGTTAAGGAACAGGATAATGGAGGTGTCTGTGAACCACTTGTTGTTGCAGATTGAGTCAAACAATTTCAGACTTTCCTGCATTCGATTCTGTAACAAACAATAATCTCAGCTCATTACTTGTTTGGTTGAACAATAATAAACTTTACACATGACAAAATTTACTGTCACAACCTTATTTACAGCAGGATGATGATGATCATGATTAATAAAAATAATAATATTAATAATACTAATAACCCATCCATAGTAATTCTGTCCGAGGGCAGGTCTTTCACTGCAATCATAGCATTTTCATGCTATGCTTTCAGCTTTACTAGGGAATTGTAGGTGTGGTAGCTTTCCACACCGGTGAAGGATGATGATGATGGCCATATGATTTCGGGGACCGTTTGGGCCTTAAAGTTTTCATGACCTCACCCAGAAAAACTGCCCCGACCGGGGATCCAACCCGGGCCCGCTGCGTGACAAGGCAGCACGCTACCTCGAGATCACAGATTAATGATAATACAAAGAACAATAAGTATATTAAATTCTGCAGAAATGGATTTTTGGAGGCATTCAGTTAAAACTAGTATAATACTATAATAAGAAACAGTGTAATTAAACAAAATATGAATGTCCAAATTTCAATTGTGGATTTAATAAAACAAACAATTGAAATGGAATTGTCATGTAAAAAGAATAACACTAGAATAGAGGACACTTGGTAAAATAAGAGTTGGTAAAAAATAATGGGATTGAAGCGCAGTGAGGAGAAAAGAATCTCAAGTCTGAATAAAAGGCCTCTGAGCAAAATGTAACTGATCTTCCTCCATCCAAGTAATACCTTAGTTTCCTACTAAAGTTGTCTCGCTCATTTAATTTCCAGGCGGCATCAAAGGCAACGGTTTCCGCTCTGGTTTTGTTATTTTCAGGTAGAGCCGAGGGGTTGTTAGAGGCTTTTAAGACGCCTCTCCAATCACCAAAAACTGAAAACAGTTCTCTGCCAAAAAATCTTCGCATTTTTAAATGATGTTTCATGTCTACTGTACGTGGATATAATTATCTTAACAGTGCTGCAAGTTTTATCTTTTGCAATATCTTTAGTAAGTAAAAAATTTAAATCTGTGTTAAGTTTCCTTCTTGGTCACTTGTGCATCATAGAGTTAATTAAAAGTTGTGTAACGATAATTGTTAAGATGTGTTAGACCGTGGGATTCGAGTGAAAATTCTGAGCCACAACCCTCGGGCAGTAATTCTCAATCACAACAAAATTCAGTAGCAAGACCAATTTTATGTAAACAGCGTCAAAAGTTTGTTTGTTATACTCATGAATTTGATGTTAAATTTAAAATTGGTACCTGGTAAGTCAGTCGTCCTCAACTAAATTATTAAATAGGCATTTCAAAATCAATGCTTCATCCTCTGCACTTTAACTGGTACCAGCAGATGAAGCACTGGTACCAGTTAAAGTGCAGAAGACGAAGCACTGGTACCAGTTACAGTGCAGAAGACGAAGCACTGGTACCAGTTAAAGTGCAGGAGATGAAGCACTGGTACCAGTTAAAGTGCAGAAGACGAAGCACTGGTACCAGTTAAAGTGCAGAAGACGAAGCACTGGTACCAGTTAAAGTGCAGAAGACGAAGCACTGGTACCAGTTAAAGTGCAGAAGACGAAGCACTGGTACCAGTTAAAGTGCAGAAGACGAAGCACTGGTACCAGTTAAAGTGCAGAAGACGAAGCACTGGTACCAGTTAAAGTGCAGAAGACGAAGCACTGGTACCAGTTAAAGTGCAGAAGACGAAGCACTGGTACCAGTTAAAGTGCAGAAGACGAAGCACTGGTACCAGTTAAAGTGCAGAAGACGAAGCACTGGTACCAGTTAAAGTGCAGAAGACGAAGCACTGGTACCAGTTAAAGCGCAGAAGACGAAGCACTGGTACCAGTTAAAGCGCAGAAGACGAAGCACTGGTACCAGTTAAAGTGCAGAAGACGAAGCACTGGTACCAGTTAAAGTGCAGAAGACGAAGCACTGGTACCAGTTAAAGTGCAGAAGACGAAGCACTGGTACCAGTTAAAGTGCAGAAGACGAAGCACTGGTACCAGTTAAAGTGCAGAAGACGAAGCAGCACTGGTACCAGTTAAAGTGCAGAAGACGAAGCACTGGTACCAGTTAAAGTGCAGAAGACGAAGCACTGGTACCAGTTAAAGTGCAGAAGACGAAGCACTGGTACCAGTTAAAAGTGCAGAAGACGAAGCACTGGTACCAGTAAAGTGCAGAAGACGAAGCACTGGCACCAGTTAAAGTGCAGAAGACGAAGCACTGGTACCAGTTAAAGTGCAGAAGACGAAGCACTGGTACCAGTTAAAGTGCAGAAGACGAAGCACTGGTACCAGTTAAAGTGCAGAAGACGAAGCACTGGTACCAGTTTAAAGTGCAGAAGACGAAGCCACTGGTACCAGTTAAAGTGCAGAAGACGAAGCACTGGTACCAGTTTAAAGTGCAGAAGACGAAGCACTGGTACCAGTTAAAGTGCAGAAGAACGAAGCACTGGTACCAGTTTAAAGTGCAGAAGACGAAGCACTGGTACCAGTTAAAGTGCAGAAGACGAAGCACTGGTACCAGTTAAAGTGCAGAAGACGAAGCACTGGTACCAGTTAAAGTGCAGAAGACGAAGCACTGGTACCAGTTAAAGTGCAGAAGACGAAGCACTGGTACCAGTTAAAGTGCAGAAGACGAAGCATTGGCACCAGTTAAAGTGCAGAAGACGAAGCACTGGTACCAGTTAAAGTGCAGAAGACGAAGCACTGGTACCAGTTAAAGTGCAGAAGAGGAAGCACTGGTACCAGTTAAAGTGCAGAAGATGAAGCACTGGCACCAGTTAAAGTGCAGAAGATAAAGCATTGATTTTGAAAGGCCTATTTAATAATTTAGTTTGAGGATGACTGACTTACCAGCTACTAATTTTATTTTTAACATGTTAGGCACGCCGTAGCATAGTGGTTAAGGCACTGAGCTACAAGCCGGAGGGTCGAGGGTTCAAGTCCCGTTAGGGTCAGGATTTTTAAACTGACCCAAACCCTCTGGCGGCACCATGGCCCTGGGGTCGACTCAGCCTCTAAACGGAAATGAGTACCAGACGCTTGTTCTGGGGGTAAAGGCGGCCGTCACGCAGGGCTGACAACCCGGCTGACATAAAGTGCCGATTGTCTAGAAAAAGTGGGAGCCTTAACCTCCCACTACCCCAAGGGCCTCCGGGTCTGTTGTGAGATTTAAAAAAAAAATACATAACCTCCACGGTTCTTTAATATGAATTTTAAAAGTGTTGACTCCATGAATATGTTGTGAAAAAAATAAATTACTGAGACGGCTGCTATTCTTAAATTAAACAGACTTACCGTCAGAAAAATGGTAAAAAGGAGGCCAATGGCGCCAAAAAAAGCGGGGACCTTAAATTCTGAAGTTTAATAAAATAGACAATATTTTACACGTGACTTTATTCGCCGCGAATTATACAGTTTTTAAATAAGGGTCGCTCCTTAACAGTTAAAGAGCTCTTAGAGCATCTAAAACCATCGGGGGTTTCCTTAAATAACAACACTAAGGTTGCTCTTAAAAAAAAAACTTGGATCTCGTTTTCGGACTTTAAAAAATAGACAAACAATTATGGGGTCTGCACGGATTGTTGCGTGGTGTTACAATTATTTGCAACAGTTGAATAAGCTACGATCCGAAGGTTGTCAAATTGTGTATCTTGACGAAACGTGATATGACACGCACGATGCACAGTGGGCCAAATACGAAATCTAGCTGGAAAAAAAGTAGTTTACTCTCACCAATTCATCTTTCTTCACTCTAAAATGATTGCCAGATGACTGTTCTTCTGCAAAGGAGGGTAGAATTCTAACATTTATGTAGACAATATAAATATCGGAAGTTGCCGATAGTTAAGAACTCATTTGGTCCGTATCCCAGTTGTGTACCAAGCTGTAGAAATAAATACGTTTTGTATTAAAGTTCAGTGAGTTATTCTTCTTATTCTATATGGATACTTTACCTCAGGTTTGTACTTTTCATTGATATATTTAACATGTTTCTATACAACCAAATATTGTGTACTTAACCCAATCGAACTAGTATGGGTTTGGTTGATGACTTATGTGAGAAAGAACAACACACGTAGTGCTTGTTAAGGGAAGGGGTGACCTCTGGTCAACATGTGTGGACTACACCATTAAAGTTGAAAAACAATACGCCATTCAAGCCACAGAGGAATGTTTTATTGTGGACAATAAATGTACAATATTGGGATTAACTATAATACAGGTATAATATCCATCCATAGTAATTCTGCCCGAAGGCAGGTCCTTCACTGCAATCATAGCATTTTCATGCTATGCTTGCAGCTTTACTATGTAGGTGTGGTAGCTTCCCGTTGCTTTCCATACCGGTGAAGGATGATGATAATGACGATGATGATGGCCATATGATTTCGGGAACCGTTTGGGCCTTAAAGTTTTCCTGGTATTTGTCTTACAGGTGAGGAAAAACCCCGATAAAAACCTCACCCAGAAAATCTGTCCCGACCGGGGATGGAACCCGGGCCCGCTGCGTGACAAGGCAGCACGCTACCTCGAGACCAGCGGTTGACTAGGTATAATATGTCTATTTTATTGTTATATCTGCTTCTTTCCAAATAAACAATATATATTATATAAAAAATTCAATAAAAATATATAATATAATTAAATTTCCAGACATAAAGAAATCCGTTAACTTCTAATTATATTTCTTATTATTTTGCCCCATTTTTAGTTTATTTTTATCTTTATTACTATGAATAATTTTTGTTTATTTAAGAGGCCCTCAAAGTAAATATAAGCAAGAATAAAACTTTACAAGGGTAATGAAAATATAATATAGTAGGCCCTTATGTTTGTGTTAGTGAATAAAATGTAGCATGAACGCACAGCCCAGCTAACAGAAATTACGCGATCGAGTTAAACGTGACAACGCCGCTAAAATGCTAAATACTTATGCTGCAAAATAGACCTACTTAACACAAAGCAAAGCGCCTGGAAACTAAATGAGCGAGGCAACTTTACAAGTCTCATTGGGGCGATGTATTAACCATGTGTCACTCGCTGACATCTATAGGGAAATAAGCATAACTAAATTAGTCTGGTTAAGAAACTTCCCTGCTCGAGGTGGACCTATTAATCCGAGTAACCCAAATCAAGGTTGTGGTATATAATCCCTTCGGCGATTTGGATCGGAGAACTGATGGGAAGAGGGGGTCCTTTCTCTAGGATGATAAGAGACCCATGCTCGGGAAAACAAGAGTAAAACCTACAACGACAACTAATTTTTAATAGGTTGGCGGAAGTGGCAACCCTCTAGATGGGGTTAGTACATCCAGAAGCTGAACCTAAAGCTTTGAGGTGGCAGCCCCGCCAATGATCTACTCTGCATAGCGTTGGTAGCGCGATCAGAGGAAAATACATTACTCCTATTCTTCACAATAGAAACTCGGACGGACTTAAAATCCTACATTATTTTCCGAGAGGAAGAAGAGATGTCGGACGACCTAGGAAGAGATGGTCTTAGATCTATTCGTGAAGACGGAACAGGCAATTAATGCCTAAACCAGGAAGTGAAGAAGAAGAAGAAACTTCCCACTAGCGGAGTAACCATGTCCCGAGCTGGACAAACGGGGATCAATCAAATACATGTACAGAATTATCCTGATCTCAGACCCAATCAGCCTCTCATAGCATGAGTACCAGGACTTTCCTTGGAATAAATCGATCAGTGCGTAGACGCAGTCATTCTATAACCTATAAAATTAGATTTTTGAATTCACAGCTCCGTTAGTCTTCATGACCCAGTAACGAAGCCTCACTGAGGGCATGGAATTATAGTCATCCATGTGCGCACGGGAACGGTGCTGATATGATGGCGTTTTACAACGGGAAAACATCTGCGAGAGTAGCTGTTGTCATGGTAACGCTAGGGGTTTCTCAGGAAACTGAAGATCGATAAACAGATCTGGCGTAGGCGTGGCAGCGCCGTCACAATGCTACCCTCTATCGTAGGATGACGAAACTACATTCATTCAAACACCCGGGTTCCACAACGACGCCATGCTTTCTTCAAATTCCTTTGTTTTCATCTACTATCATGTTCTGGTGTTCCTAAAAGATAACTAAATATTTCATGTTTGTTTCCACTGCTGTGATCTCAAGGTAGTGTGCTGCCTTGGCACGCAGCAAGCCCGAGTTTGACCCTCAATCGGGAAAAGTTTCCTGGGTGAGGTTTCTTTTCGGGAGTTTTCCTCTCCTATAAAAAGTGTTTAAAAAAAACCAGCCCATATGGGTTCCCCTTCGCGGATAATTTAAAAGCTATATTATATTAATATTACATATTCAGAATAGAATAGTAATTATGTACTATATATTTAAATTTAAATATAATATTACTTTATTTTTTTCATATTAAAATAATTACATACATGCTCTTGTGAAAAATTAAAGGAAAAACCTGTTTAAACCAGTCCTAAATATGTAGAAATACATCAAGATAAACATTCTGCAATTCCAGAAAATATTACCGGAATTTTGGAAAATGTACTTATTTACAAAAATGTTTTGCATATGCAGAAACAGCTGATATTTATTGGAAAAATATTTGATCGTATGCAAGCTGAAAAAACTAATATTTGTGATTCTGTGGAACTTTGATAGACTTAATAGAATGTGCTGATCTTAAAAACGCATAAAGACAGTATTCAACGTAGAATGAGTGAAGCTGTTTAGCCAATACACACTATCTTGCAAATATGATGAATCCTAAATATGTAGGAAAACACTTCACTTCAGATCAAGAAAATCAGGCTGAGTGTTGGATGACAAGCAAACACCCTGAATGGCTTGTACTATTTTCAGCCTTTAAAATTAAAGAAAAACAAATATATCCACCATCAATTTTTGCGGATGATGTAATAAGGAGCTTTAGTTCTGCCTAGTGGTGGAGTATTTTGGAGAAATGTTAAAGCCTTCTGTAACTTTTTGAATGGACTGACTAGTTTCCCAGCTCATTCAGCATCAATAGAATGAGTGTTTTCAACATTTGGATTAATATGGTCGAAAATGCATAACAGGTTGGGTTGTGAAAAAGTTAAAAAATTAGTAAAAGTGCACAGATATCTTAATAATAGGGACGAATTAAAACAATATTATGTTGAAGAGTGTGATTCTGATTTAGAAATTTAAGTATTTGTTACTACTTTTAATAACAGTTGTATATTGTGAATTAAACATACTGGTTGAAAGAATGATTTATATTATTTGGTCGGTCAATTTATTTCTCTTTTTAGTATCTTGACTAATAATTATTTTTTACAAACAGTGTTGAAAATAAAGTAAGTTCAGAAGAGTTTTTTTTTTTTTTTGGTAGTTGCCTGCAAGACAAATGTCATGAAACTTTAAGGCCCAAAACGTTCCCCGAACACCATCTGCCCATAATTATCACCATTATTATATTCGTCTCATTACATCAGGGCCTTTCATTATCATCATCGGCATCACCTTTCATATCATCAGGACAGCGTAACCCCACCTTCCAGGTGCCGCAACCTCTGAAACGGCTTACAAGTACGCCATACCAGAAGAGAACACCAGAAATGTCGAAATGAGAACCTGTTAGCATTGATTAAAAAAAAATCCACATTTATAGTTCAGAATTCAAATCGTGGCATCGGACTAGTAAATATTTTCGTAATTTGTTTGATCCCAGACTGACCAGGAAACTCACTCATTCGGAAAAATTTATATATTCCTTTTATTATTTACTTACTCTAAAATCTGCCTCAGTAATCTAGTAGTTATGATCCTTAACTTTAGTCCCGAGGGTCGCAAATGCAAACCTGGTCGGGGTCGATGAATTTTAAAGATGGAAAAATCCAAAGACTTCCTCCGGGAGGGATATTAAGCCTTGTCTGAATTTTTTCGGGCTCGCAAAATAACCTCAAGTCTAAATTAGTGTCTCTCAGAAAAATATTAACTGATTCAAATAATACCTTAGTTGGCTTTAGATGTCTCATTGAGGCGATGTGCTGACCACCGTCCATATGGAAATCAGCGTAAATAAAATTAACTTAGGGTCGCGGCCAGTTCGATGGATCTTTTTTTAGGATGGATAAGTCCAAGGAACAGTACCTCCGGGAGGGACTTTTAGCCGTAGGTCCCGAGTGTGAAGATTTTCAGGCTCGTAAAAGAACCTTAAGGCTGAAAAAAGAGAGTTCTAAGGAAAAAATATCTATCAGGTTCTACTCCCATGATCCATACCGCCATTTTTGGGTTGGCCCGTGACCGCGAAGGGGGGGGACTACAACCCTCTGGTTGGACCCTTATGTCCCTTTTTTATTCCTCAGGCTCCAAGTCATGAGACAGCACCCTGGCGCCCCACTCCACTAGATCTCCGCAATCAAATATTTTCAATATTTGTGGTTCGCCATACGAACTATTTTTACCTTACACGAAATAAGTTGAATGGTGATATGAAATTTATGTATGTATTCCATACGTCCGACGTATGAACACGTTGCTCCCTAGCGGGAGTTTCTTAACAAGCTAATTTGGTTAGAGGCCTACACTTATTTACGTACATGTTAACGAGTGACATGTGGTTATAACATCGTCTTGATGAGACATCTAGTAACTTATCAAACTAAGATATTACTCGGATAGATGAAGGTCGGTTAAATTTTACCCAGAGATCTTTTTATTCAGACTTGAGATTCTTTTACGAGCCCGAAAATTTTCAGACTCTGGATCCACGGTTTAAACTCCTTCCCGGAGGATTTGTTCCTCGGATTTTTTCATCCTAAAAATTAATCGACTCCGGCCGGATTTGAACGCGCAATTCTCGGGACTGGTGGCAATGAACAAAACCACTAGTTCAGCTCGGCCGACTGATATTGTATGAGTGGGTGAGAAACGAAATGACATGAAGGGGAGGGAAGAGGGGACGGAGAGTGTTGGTCGGATGAAATTCGGGAAATGGTAGAATCATGAGACAAATTCGAAAAATCCCAGTGTGACGCGCCACCAATACTCATGCGGAATCGCCAGAATTCGAAGCTGAGATCATCCGTCACGAATTAGGTTGACCTATTTCGGCCCTATCTAGTAGTATTTTAAGAGGTTTTCCTGGTCGACGATGTCCTTTGGGCTTATATTGAATTATCATTTTTTGGGATTCTTGAATTATCCATTCTTTTTTAGAGGGTGTGTGTGTGTGTGTGTATGTATATATATATATATTGACTTGCACTGGTTCGAGTCCCCATGGGGGAAGAAATTTTCTCATGAAATTTCGGCCAGTATGGGACCGATGCCCACCCAGCATCGTGAGGCATTTGGGTAGCTACAATAAGTAGCGACTCCAGTTTGAGAAAACCAGCTATAACGGCTGGGGGACCCGACATGCTGACCACGTGTCACCCCTACACTGGCTTATGATCGTCTACCCCTGTGATTAACACATGTGGACGTGAGACCAGCAAGCGGCTGGTAGGCCAAGGGCCTTCTAGACCTGTCGCGCTTGGAGTTTTTTTGTATATTTTCAATGTTTACACATCTTTCTGTGCCTAAAGTTTATTTTCCTTCTCCACTCGTCCCTATCCATCCACTCGATGACCTCCAGTCTTCTTGTTAATTCCAGTTCATATTTCTGCATCCACGAGTTTTGAGGTCTTTTTTTTTTCGTCTTACAGCTGGACACCATTCCAATGTTTTTCTGGGTAACCTTTACTCTTGCATTCGTCGTACATGCCCATACCAATTTAATTGCTTGTATCTTATATAATCTACTACTGAATAATAATTTTATTCAGTTTTTCTCTATGACAGTATTTCTTATTTTTTCTAATTTTGAACATCTTGCTACTCTCCTCAAAATATCCATTTCCATCGACATAAGTTTTTGTTGAATTTTCAAACTTCAGCTCCATATGTGACAATACTTCTCACTGCTGAATTATATATTTATACCTTATTTTTTCTAGTCATATGTTTGTTCCATACGACTCCATTCATTATATACTGTATATACGTATATAGTCGGAGCAGTCGCGCACTGTAGCCACACGTCCACCAACATCGCAATTTCGCATGTTACTAAATAAGATATCGGGGAATGAGAAGTTAACGGCAACGGTATTAACTCAAGATGTGAGGGACTCTTTAAACCTCGTAATATCTAGACCACCTAAAATAATTAGTCTAGCTACGCCACTGATGCCTCTTGGAATCCAGGAAAAGGGGCCCTCATACTTGGCTGTATAACAGATTCATTGTATGTATAAAATGTATACATATTTCTTTCTTTATTATTTGTGGAGGTGAAGCCAGGGGCCGACTGGTACGACAATGACATACCATTTTAAAGTTGTTTTAACTAAACTAAAATGTGTAAATAAATACATGCAACAATTATTGTCCAACTTTTAATAATAGAAACTAAAATCAATTCGTTAATTGTCGATAGATCTATCGCAAAATTGAGTTTTTTAGATCAAATATTTTTTGAAAAAAAGAAAAAAGAATAGACCTATTAATCTATCTCGTAGAGATCGAAAATGACCGGATTAACATATGATGACGGAACGTTTCTTTACTGTAACTAACGCCACGAGTGATTTCGAATTTATCTAGAGGATTTGGAAATCAAGAGTGGCATTTGTTAGGACTATTTAACGAATAACATTAAGCTGTTTACTCACAAACCATTATTTAAATATAGTTATTTTAAAATATTTACATATTTAGTGTAAACGGCGATGTTTGAAAACAAATGAGAAATGTTTGGTTATGTTTCATTTGTTCATCACTGCAACTTGATCATACTATTTATTGCCAAATAGGATCGCAATATTGTAAGAATGCACCTTAGTGGAGAAGAAATGAAACACATCAAACTGTATATTATAACCAACATTATAGGTTATTAATTCATTTTTTTCGGAAACAACTGAAATCAGTATTTAAAAACACAATTATTGAACACACAATTATCAAATGTGTAGGTCGAAGGAATGTGTTCATTATTTGCTATATTCAACGTATTTGTTAGAGAGTCAGACATTGCAAAATAATGCTCTGACCTGTTCAGAATATTAAAAAGGAGGAGCTTTCTTTATTTTGGTAATTAATATTCGATAATTATCGAGGTGAAACACACCTGTGATTGGTTGTAAAACAAAATTCATGGAAACGTGATTGGTCATTGACTCGCATTTGGGGCATGAGTTAAATAGTCACACTTATATCTTCGAAAATGTAATATATATAATCAGCATCAAGGATTAGCCCTTAAGGTCTGTTTCCATCTCATGTTAGAATTGGACTATCTTTTACTGTGTCTTCCTACATTTATTCGTCCTAGTGGTCTGTAGTGAATAATCTGTTTCAGGATTCTGTTGTTATCCATTCTACTGATGTGGTCCATCCACATCATTTGCATTGTGCAATTCTATCTAATAGCTTGGACATGTATGTAGTTCTCTTCGTACATTTTCATTTTGTTTTCGATCTGTTATTGTATAGCCAGCCACACTCCTCAGAAACCTCATTTCCGAAGTTTCTATCTTCGTTCCTGTGAGACGCCAGTAACGTCTCTAGAGGACATGAATATATAATTTCAAATCTCATGGTCAAAAATGCCGGCAGATTCAACCGTCCACAACCAAAGCAAGGAATATATATTTGTGTGTGCAATGTTCTATCGGCCGCAATTTTTGTTTCATTGAAACCATGCTTACCATACAACGATCAATTAAAAAAAATAGTTCGTTAAGCAGCAAAATCGGACCTTAGGTACAGGAGTTCACCTGGAACGAATATTTAAAAATCGCTCTAGCGGTCGCAATATTTGATGTTTCACAACATAATTTCATATAAAATAAAACGAGTTAGGTATAGGCCTACTACAAAATCAGACCATTAGAAGTGGGGATTTACCTGAAACCCGAAATTAAGTTTCCTAGGTTTTTTGGTGGTTTTCCTCATCTGTAAGACAAATGTCAGGAAACCCTTTAAGATCCAAACCGTCCACGAGCATCATCTGGCCATCATCATAATCATCATTCATATTCAACATGTTTAATATGAATATGTGTGTTGTCTCGGAGGAGGTCCTGACATTGAGCTGATCCTCATTCGGGGAGGCCATTCAAGTCCTTGTGTGATCAAAAAAGAGTGTGTGTGTGATCCATAGTTAAAATCACTCTCCCGACAGGTCGTGTCACTGTAAGACCCGGGTGGCGTGTGGTACGTAAAAGTACCTAAAATGAGAGAGCATATACTGAGTTCCATGCATCCACAGTAATTCTGCCCGAGGTCAAGTCTTTCACTGCAATCATAGCATTTTCATGCTATGCTTTGCAGCTTTACTAGGGAATTATAGGTGTGGTAGCTTCCCGTTGCTTTCCACACCGGTGAAGAATGATGATGATGATGATTAGGGCCCTGATGTTTATGACCTTAAAATGTTTAAAAAATGACCTATAATATTCCCTTAAATTTCTCTTAAAATGACCTAAAACTATAAAGAAATTACCTAAAGAAAATAATAAATTTCGTAGTAATTAACTAATTAATAATTATTAATTAGAAATTATCTAAGACAAATAATGATTATTTGTTGGGTAACTGTTCTAAAACAATTCATGTTCTTGGTAGTAACAGAAAATAATTAAAAAATTAATAATTATCACTAGGTTAATTTCATTTCTATTAAATTAATATGAAAAGTTATTAACTAAACATATCTTAGTTTACATTGCAATACACCATCATAATCATCCTTAAGTTATCAAAGGTGAAGGATCGGCGGTTGTCAACTAACACTGTTTTATACTTGAAGAAACTTATCTCTACTTCCACAGATGTAATGGGTGAGTTTGTCATTGGCTATTAAATATTCGTCAAAAATATCCATTCTGAATTCTTTATCTGGCAAAATATAGGCCATTTGACGCATTGTCTGAAATCCTTTATTTTTATGTAACACAAATTTCAATTTCTAACTGCTTCCCATTTACATTGTTTATACAATTTTCAGCGCTATTGATTAACTCTATTGACTTTACCAATGAACATTTAACCACAGATTATTTAAAAATTTACGTATAAAAGTACGAAAAGTAAATAAAATTACCTAAAATTACAAATCAGAAAAATATGGAATAAATGTATTTTAATGACCTATAAAAACCTAATATATCTGACATATTTATTGCACAATGCACTTAATTATTAATCTGCATCGTCTCTGACAACTCGTAAAAAAAAGATGACGTTTCATCAAAATTCGGGTCCTAATGATGATAATGATAAGGATGGCGATAGAAAATCTGAAAATCTACAAATTGATGATATACAAATTAACACGGTAGAATCATTTAAATACTTAGGTAACAAAGTAAATGGACATGATACACTAGAAGAGGAAATTAAAGAAAGATTGGTAAATGGGAATAAAGCTTATTTTGCAAATAGAACCGTATTTAAAAGCAAATTAATATCAAAAACTGCAAAAATAAGGTTATACAAAACACTCATTAGACCAGTAGTTACATATGCTTGTGAAACTTGGGTCCTAAAAGAAACAATAAAACAGAAATTACTAATTTTTGAAACAACAATTTTAAGAAGAATTTTTGGACCAAATAGAGGAACTGATAACTGTTGGAGAATCAAAACAAACAATGAACTAAAGAAATTAATGAAAAATCAGAACATAGTTAACCATATAAGATCTATCAGAATTGGTTGGCTTGGACATTTGATAAGAATGAATGATCAGAGACTGGTCAAAAAACTCTACAAATGGAAACCTATAGGAGGCAGAGCTGGAGGATGACACAATGAACGATCTAAGGAAAATGAAAGTGACTAATTTGAATATGACAAGAGACAGATTGGCATGGAGGAGGATTGTTGAGAAGGCCAAAACTTTCACTTTTGAAGTTGTCGTGCCTTAAGATGATGATGATGACCGGATGATTTTCGGGGACCGTTGGGCCCTAAGCTTTCTGACATTTGTCTTATGGGTAAGGAAAAACCCCGAAAAAAAAACTCACCCAGGAGCCTGTTCCGACCGAGAATCGAACCCGGGCCCGCTGCGCAATAAGGCAGCGCGCTACCTCGAGACCACAGCGGTGGACTATACTGGGTTAATGGAATGGAATAATTTATACGTAACATAATTGTTTACGCATTTAATGAATTTTTATTAATAGTTCGCCGAAATCTAGAATATCTGAACTAACAAGCAGAGAAGATGTTGAAAGGATTTTTATATAAGAAATGTTGCATATAATGATAGCTCTGTGTTCTCAGCAGATGACGTCATTTGTAACATGAAACACAGCATACCACTGTACAGCTATTATCAGAATCACATGTTCACAAAAAACAAGACAACAAGCAACACTCAACAACGCTGTGTTGGGTCCTCCCTCCACTCATACAGATAACTCTTTTTGAAATGAACTGTTCCCGGACATTTTAGCGAATTCCGAACGAATGAAATTATAGACGTTCTTTCATAGAAATATTACTCAAAAATACAAATCTCCATCGATCCTACACAAACACCAAAAAAGACAACGACAAATGTGTAATCAATAAATATGGCCACTGGCGTTATTGTAACCCACTTCTGAGATTGGGGCGACTGGAAGGTGGATTTACACTGCCCCGATGATAGGTGATGATTATGCGCCAGGAGAGATCTTAATTCTAACCTTATAATAAAGTTAACATGATAACGATGATGATGGCCAGATGATGTTCGGGGACAGTTTGTGCCTTAAAGTTTCCTGACATTTGTCTTACATGCGAGGAAAACCCCCGAAAAAAATCGCCGAGGAAAGTTGTCCCTGCCGGGATCGAACCCGGACCCGCTGCGTGACAAGGCAGCCCGCTACCACGAGACCACAGCTGTGAGTTTAGAAAGCTATACTTCATGAAAAAGTAGGTAAAAATACAGTAGGATTGTAAAAACATTTCATAAAATGTTATTTATACTGTATTTTTGGGTGGATACTCAGGAAAGATTATTGCAAGAACAATAATTACAAACAAAAATGAGGTACAGCAAGAAATTAAACATAGACTCAATCCTGGAAATGCATGTTATGCGTTACAGGGACTCTTGACATCCTAACTTCTCTAAAAAAATAATTGAAATGAAAATATATTATATTGTAAGCCCATGTTTTCCCTTTACAGGGATTTAGGCGCTCTCCCCCTATAGGGAATAATTTGAACCATACTAATTTAGTTACACTTGTTTTCGTATATATGTCATTTTTGAGTGGTCCGTGGTCAGCGTTCCGCCTCATACTGACATCTAGGAAACCAAGGTATTACTAGGACGGGAAAATTCGGTAAATTTTGCTTAGAGGCCTTTTCATTCAGACTTACGGATTTTTTACGAGCCTGAAAATCTTCACACTCGGGACTCACGGCTTAAAGTCTCTCCCGGAGGACTTGCTCCTTGAATTTTTCCGTCCTAAAAATCCATCGACCCCGGCCGGGTTTGAACCCGCGACCCTCGGGACCAGAGGCAAGGAGCATAACCACTAGTCCACCGCGGCCGAAAATATATAAAACTGTTATTCTCCAGTTATTATTATATGGTTGCGAAACATGGACTCTTACTTTAAGGGAGGAAGAAAATATTACGAGTACTTGAGAATAAAGTTCTTAGGAAAACTTTTGGCCCAAAAAGAGACGAACAGACAGAGAAATGAAAAAAAAAAAACTACATGATATTTATAGGAAACCAGATGTAATAAGAACAGTTAAGTTTAGTAGACCGCAATTGGCATTACACATGGCGGCCCTAGGTCAGGTTTTCACTGCAATCATAGCATTTTAATCCTATGTTCTGCAGATTTACTAGCAAATTATATGTGTGGTAGCCTACCTTCAGTTGCTTTCCACACCGGTGAAATGATCATGATGTTAATGATGATGATGATGGCCAGATGATTTTTGGGGGCGTTGAATCCTAAGCTTCCTGACATTTATCTTACAAGTGAGGAAAACCCCCGAAAAAACCTCACCCAGGAAGCCTGTTCCGGTCGGGAATCGAACTCGGGATCGCTGCGTGACAAGGCAGCACGCTACCTCCAGACCACAGCCGTGGACTTAACCCTGACTTTGAGGGAAGACAATTATATAGGGAATAATTGGAAAATGTAAGCTCAGAAAGGGATATACGAAGACACATTACATCGCTCTATATATATATATATATATATATATATATATATGATAAAGACTCGAGTTCAAATCCCGACTCAAGCATTCTTTTTTCTTTTCACATCATATTTGCCTTCATAGCCAAATGTCAAAAATATATTTATACTATCTATATATATATATATATATAGTTGATAACTACAAAAAAGGGTTATTACAAGGGTGCACAATGTCACCGACATTATTCAAAATGTACATAGATATTGTATTAGCTACAGGAATGGTCAAAGAAATGTAAACCAATGGGATTACAATTAAGTGAGAACAAATACATACATATGATCAAGTGTTAGTCACTTCAGGATGTGAAGATGCAACCTAGATGGGTAGGAAACTAGAGGAAAAATAATCAAGATAAGGTTTAACAATTAATTATAATAAAACGATATATGAGCACAGATCTTTCCGAGGAGTTAGAAATAAATGGAACAAAGATTAAAACAGTGGAATATATTTAGTATTTGGGATCAATAATTCAAAAAGATGGATCATCTGAATTAGATATCGAAAAAAGAATAATAGAGACAAAAAAGTTAATGGCATATTAAATTATATTTTATGGAGTAGGGATATAATAAAGATCACTAAATTATTAATATATAATACAATTGTGAAGAGTATTTTATTATATGGTGCGGAAACATGGACGTTGAAGCAAAACACAGAAATAAATTATTAGTCACAGAAATGGATATTTTGAGAAGATTGGCAAGAATATAAAAATTCAAATAAAGCAAGTGAAACAAACTAAATATTTGGGAATAATTATGGATAACATTGAAGGTATAGGCAAAGAGAACATAAAACATAGAATTGAATTGAGTAGCAAAATAATACCATCGTTAAATTCCATATGGTGGGATAAGCATATTTGGAAAGACACAAAAAATATATTGGTAAAACAGTGGTGGAATCTGTTGCAATGTACGGAAGTGAGGTATGGACAATCAATAAGTACTACAAGTATAGACTAATAGCTCTAGAAATGGATTATTTACGAAGAAGTGCCAGAAAGTCTAAATTAGAACATGTCACAAATAAGGAAATTAGAAACATAATGGAAGCAGAAGAAAGCATAATTGAAAGAATTGAGGAGAAGGAATTAAAGTGGTTAGGACATGTTTTAAGAATGGAAGATGAGCGATGGCCGAAGCAACTATATGAATGGCATTCGAACAGAAAGAGGAAAAGAGGAAGACCAAGGTTAACATGGAAGGAAAACATGAAGACAGTTATGCGAGCTAGAGGGCTAAGCATCGAAGATGCCCAAGACCGTAGGCTTTGGAGGTTTGGCACGGGAAGACGGCAGCAGCTGTAAAAACCCGAAGATAGATAGAGATCAAAATTAGACAAAATATAAAATAATACAATAAGAGAGATAATGAATGTAGAAAAGGATATTGTACAAGAGATTGAAGATATCCAACTAAGGTGGTATGGACGTATAATGAGAAGAAGGGACACATAAACAAACAAAGGAGTATTAAAATGGATACCTCCTGGAAAAGGGAAACATGGTAGACCAAAGCCAACGTGGATAAAGGGAATTCAAGACAACATGAAGAAGAAAAATACGACAGAAGTAGACACACAAGATCGGGAAGTGTGGAAGAAAAAAATTGTATATTTTGGTTGAGGATACCTGTGTAAATCACAGAAACAATGCTGAATAATATATATATATATATATATATATATATATATATATATATATATATATAAAGAGGTTCGTTAAAAAAAGATGTTGAGAACCACAGTAGTAGAGCCACTCACCTGGTTCGGAAGAAAATGAAAGCGTAGGAAATAAGGTTGTGATGTTTACATTTGCCACTTGTTATCGAGATAAAACGTTCCGCCTCCATTAACAGAACGGCCTGTGCGGCTGATAACGTAACACAATTCGTTTTCATCCCAGTTCAGATTTTCAATGCATTAAACCACATTCACGATAAGTATTAAATTCTCATCGCTCTAATTTTGATCCCTAGGTATTAAAAAATAATACAATTATCAGGATCTTAGCTTCAAAATGGCATATGATTCATTTAAGAGGGATAAGTTATATAGTACCCTGCTGCAGTTCGGAATTCATAACCCTTAAAATTGGCAATGTATCCTATAGGATAACTAACTCACTGGCACTATCGAACCAGTAGGTTCATGGCCGCGCGGACATAAGCTCTCCATATATCCCTATTTTGAGTTGTTTTCCAATCATTCCCTGTATAATCTACTTCCCTCAAATCATACTTAATGTTATTCTCCCACCTTATTCTTGGTCTACCACCTGGCCGTTTTCCCTCTGGTTTTCCTACAAGAAGCTTCCATGCATGTGTTTCATTCCTCATTCGAGCCACATTCGTGCCCATCGCAGTCTACAAGACTTAACTATTATTTTTTATATCTGGCTTCCTATATAGTCAATACTAATAAAATTCACTGTTTGAAACAGTTGAGGTGGATAGTCATAAAATAACACCCTTACAGTAGTACACAAAGAGGGAAACCCGATAAAAATCAATATATTGGAAGACCTGGAAATTACCAAGGAGATAGATAACAAGTTGTTAATAAATCAAAGCACTCTACGACTAAACAACCCGCTATACGATATCGTCAGGAAGAAAGTTTAGTCACGGACAGCATCAGATAAGACCAGCATCAAGAACATGTAGCGAAGTAATACCTGCTGATGATGGAAAGGATATTCTGAAAGGCCTTCAGACAAAAAAGCATACATATCTTTTTACAAGTTAAGACGACAGCACTGACCTAAGAAGGTACATATTTTAACTTTATTTTATGTTATTCCTATAAAGACCATGAAGTTCACTGTTATGCAGTCTTCTCCATTCACCTGTCTGTTCATCTCTCTTTGGTCCAAAAATGTTCCTAAGAACTTTATTCTCAAATACTCGTAATCTCCTTTCCTCCCTTAAAGTAGCCTAAGAGTTCATGTTTCGCATCCATATAACTGGTAGAATAATAGTTTTATAAATTTTCAGTTTAACGTTTTTTGTAAAGGAGTTGGCACAAGAGTCCTTATAATGCATAATATTAACATGCATTTCCAGAATTGATCCTATGTTTAATTTCTTTGTGATTATTGTTCCTAGGTATTTGAATTCAACCACTTCCGCAGAATTTCCCTCATTTGTCATTAACTGTCCATTTCCATTATATGAATAATCGTTATTATTATTATTATTATTGTATTATTATGACATTTATTTTTCTGGGGGGGGGGGGAGTTTCAGTGAACCATTGAAACATACGACGCGTCTTTTTTAATAGCATTAATTGTTCTAAGTAGTTCAGTGAACCATTAAACACAGGACTTGCAATTGTTATTTTCTAAATAAAATTCATTTTTCTAGAGAGATCAGTGAACCATTGTACATATAGGACGCGCTATCACTGCCTGCTTCCAAAGTAATATAATTATAGACTATTAAACCGAAGCAGGAAGAAAAATTTAAACTGTATTTATTTAATCAGGATAGTATCAAAAACTTATATAAAGAAAGACTGAGGATTAAAATTGAGAATTTGGATTACAAGGAAGACATAGAAGAAGAATATAATCAATTAAAGGAAATAATACATTCGGCAGCAAAAGAAGCATTAGGCACAATAAATAAAAAACAAAATACCCAAGATTGGTGGAATGATGATATTGAAGAATTAACCAAAAAGAAGAAAAAATGCTACTTAGAATGGTTGGCAAATAAAACAACAGAAAATTGGATAGAATACAAGAGAACAAACGCCGAAGTTAAAAGGAAAGTGATAGAAGAAAAAAACAAATTATGGAAAAGCAAATGCCAAGAAATAGAAAGTTATATAGGAGGATCACAATCATCAGAAGTATGGAGATTTCTAAAAACACTGAAAACCAACCAAGGACCCAGCAAGATAAATTTGTTAGCAAAATCAGACGCAGAAAAACATTACAAAGCTTTACTGTCAGAAACTAGAAATGAGTTTTATGGAAACAACAGAAAATCCATCCATAGAAATGAACGCCCTGGAATTTGATACAATAGATATAGAATTAGAAATTCAAACCCTAAAGAATAAAAAGGCACCAGGGCCAGGAAACATACCAAATGAGTTAATTAAATATGGCCCAAAAAATTTAATAGGTAGATTGAGGGACTTGTATAATAAGTGCATTGCAATACAGAAGATTCCTGATGAATGGAAAATAAGCTACATAGTACCAATATACAAGAAGGGAGATAGAAGAGACGCAAAAAACTACAGAGGACTAAGTATAAATAACACATTATATAGAATATTTACGAAGTTATTAAAAACAAAGTTACAAAAAGATGTTAAAGACAAATTAGGAGAAGATCAAAATGGATTCAGACCAGGAAGGTCATGTGTTGACAATATATTTGCAATACAACAGTTAATTGAAAAACGGACTGCAGTTGGAGAAGAAACCCATTTGGCAATGATAGATTTAGAGAAAGCTTATGACTCAATTCCGAGGAACAAATTATGGGAAGTGTTGGAGAAATACAATATTGACAGAAACCTAATAGAAATTATTAAACAAACCTATAAAGATAACTCCGCTTATGTTAAAATGGGAAATATAATGTCTAATCCTATAAACACCTCAAAGGGATTGAAACAAGGGTGCAGTCTATCACCAATTTTATTTAATATTTATGTAGAATTTATATTAACGAAATGGAAACAAAGCTGCAAAGGTATGGGGATCCCAATAGGCAATAGATTTTTGCTGACATTACAATTTGCCGATGATCAACTGGTTTTAGCGCAAGACAATTTTGATATGGAATTCATGATAAAAAGGTTGAAAAGCACAGTAAATTTACAAAAAACAGAATATCTGGCAATAAATAGCAATGAAAGAGAAAACTTAGTATTGGAAGATGGAATCCAAATAAAGCAAGTGAAACAAACTAAATATTTGGGAATGATTATGGATAACATCGAAGGTATAGGCAAAGAGAACATAAAACATAGAATTGAATTGAGTAGCAAAATAATATCATCATTAAATTCCATATGGTGGGATAAGCATATTTGGAAAGACACAAAAAAATATATTGGTAAAACATTGGTGGAATCTGTTGCAATGTACGGAAGTGAGGTATGGACAATCAATAAGTACTACAAGAATAGACTAATAGCTCTAGAAATGGATTATTTACGAAGAAGTGCCAGAAAGTCTAAATTAGAACGTGTCACAAATAAGGAAATTAGAAACAAAATGGAAGCAGAAGAAAGCATAATTGAAAGAATTGAGGAAAAGGAATTAAAGTGGTTAGGACATGTTTTAAGAATGGAAGATGAGCGATGGCCGAAGCAACTATATGAATGGCATCCTAACAGAAAGAAGAAAAGAGGAAGACCAAGGTTAACATGGAAGGAAAACATGAAGACAGTAATGCAAGCTAGAGGGCTAAGCATCGAAGATGCCCAAGACCGTAGGCTTTGGAGGTTTGGCACGGGAAGACGGCAGCAGCTGTAAAAACCCGAAGATAGAGAGAGATAGACTATTAAAAATATTTCGAAGTGTCCACATCCCAAAATGTTGTAGAATATGAACAAATTAATACCTAACAAATAATATTACTAGTGGTCACTCAGCGGTCGAAATTCGGCCACAACTAATTAATTTTTTAAGTTTGTCACAAATACGTCATTATGCATTAATTTTCGATATATTTTAAAACTACGAACGATAGGAAATGATATTATATAATAATATAATATAATATAATATAATATAATATAATATAATACAATATAATATATAATACCACATATTATGTGGTATAGCTTGACTAAGCTATATTTAAAAAAACAATAACGAGTCATTTGACATCTGTATACAATTTAAATTTGAATTTGGCCTGGTATTATGTGTACGGGAATATGTATCCCTTCCTCTTTTATGTCTCACTCCGACCCGTCAATGTTCTATGTCGAGGCATAATGGAAGTAGGTGCGAACATGTAAATATAAAAAAAAATGTAATGAAATTGCCGAAACAAAGATTAGACAGGGTTTAATTTAAATTTAAATAATAAAATGTACTCACATTTTTTAATCACTGATAATGAAGCACTAATAATAAATACGCGAGAGTAAGCCAATTCACATTGCTGCTGCACAATTTTCTTTTTACAGCAATGCACTTTCAGTATGAACGTAAACAAATGCATGAGTAATACACATTAATTCATTAGAGACAATTAATTTTATTTTGTTTAATTAAATTTACTTGTGACACATATACATACATTTTATATTTCTGCACTCCTTCTCTATATGAACTTTAATTATGCCAAATATCGCACTCCTCCGTGCGCGCAATCTGCTTAAAAAGCGGTGCAAAGTTTCTTCTTCACGTATTAATACATAGATTTTATTTAATTAAAAATCTCAACACCGTACAGAAGAGTTAGTTGTTATGTCAGTTACCTTTATTTTGTATAATATTAGTGACTAAAGCTTATTAAAATATTCCATTCCATTAACGCACTTCACCTTATAAGTTACGCTTATTTCCCTACAGATGTCATGCTGTCAACATAGGACACAATGAGATATCCAGTAGATAACCAGTTATTATGAGGATGACTATTTAACTCATGCCCCAAATGGGAGTCAATGATCAATCGCGTTTCAAAGAATTTTGATTTACAACCAATCACAGTCGTGTTTCACCTAGAATTTATCAAATAAGTTTATCAATTTAAAGAAACCCCCTTCTTTTTAACATTCTGAATAGGCCGGATCATTATTTTGCAGTGACTGACTTTTTAAGAAATACGGCTACCAGATTGTTTATATAGTGAACGAATGTAAACAGATCCTGCTTGCAGGATATAATAGAAAAACATTGTAGTAATAATTGATTATACCACAATAAAAATAAACCACTGTTTGCACTTTCTTAAATGTGTTATTTCCCAGGAATGTACGTTCCAGAAAAAATATAATTTACATTATGCGACATCAGAAATTAATTAATTTTATAGAAATTAATTAATTTTATAGAAATTACAGAGCATGTAAATCCAGTCCCCAGTAATGAAATTCGAACCCAGCATTTGCTTTGGCGACTGAGAAAAACGATGAAATCAGATTGGTAGGACCAGGGTTTGAAGTAGATTTCCCAAGTGCAAGTGTTAAAAGCTACTGCCAGAGCCAAACTCAATGGGTGAGTTTTAAATTTTGTTACGCCCTGTAAAAGAAACCGGCGACAATGTAAGGAGCGGGGTCATATATTAACTGGGGTCACGGACTTCATTATATTACGCCATATTGCATTCCTCGACACTTCATAAGCAATATCTTACAAAAGAAACAATTTCACTCTAAGATAAATTTCATCAGTATATTACAGATTTTATACCATTCCAAACTAAATACGGATAAGGCAAATATTACAATATTCAAATAGATATAAACAATTTATTTATTTAGCAAGTTTCACAACATTTTCCTGAGCCCAATTAATATATTGTCATTCTTCTTCCATTATCTACAGAATCACTCTTTCAATTAAATAACATTATACAGATATATAATTTCAAAATATCAATAAGTAAAACGAAAACCTTAGCTTTTAAATGAACAGATACCGTAAGAGCTAAACTAATTCTGGAGGGGAAACGCGTAGAAATACGTGGGTTATGAAATCTCCTATTTTAAAAATGAAGATATTTTTAACAAACTTAATACATTTAATTACGGTATGCATGTGGTACAATTAAGAGAATATTTAAAATCACAAGAAAGGAAACAAAACTAAAATTTTATAAAGCTGTGGCAGTCCCCTTACTGTTGTATGGTAGTGCATTTTGGGTTTTAACTAAAAGAGAAGAGAAGATTATACAAGCAGCTGAAATAAGATTCCTGAGAAGTGTAGCTGGCTGCAAACTTCTAGATAAAAGAATCACTAGATATTAGAAATGAGCTAAATATTTTTAAACTTTTAGAAAAAATAAAATAATCTAGAAAAAATTAGAAAGAACATGTTCAAAGAATTAAAGATGAACGCATACCAAAAATTATACTTAATTACAAACCAAAAGAAGACAGGAATGTTGGTAGACCGAAAAAGAGATGGATACAACTTTTTGAATGAGAATCTATGAGACCGAAACAAGCCACATGGGCTTAATCCGTGATTGTTGATGATGATGTCATTCTTCTACACATCTTTCTTACTTACTTACTCACTGACACTATCGAACCCGTAAGTTCATGGCCGCGCGGACATCTACACATCTCTCTTTCATTATAATTTCTATCATCCAATCCTTTTTCCTTCATGTTGCTCAAAATATCATCAATCCACGTTATTTTTGGTCGTACTCTTCTCTCTTCTATCAAGTGGACCCCATTCTAGTATTCTTCTTGGGAATGTCTTCTGTCATTCTTTTTACATGGCCTTTACATGGCCTTGATTGATTTTTTTAAAACGAAATCCACAATCGAAGTTTGAAAATTCATATTTTGATTAATTACACTGAAATTTCTTATTTTAGCTCTTCTAGGAATTCTAGCTGAACGCCTCCAAAAATCCATTTCTGCTCAATTTAATTTACTTATTGTTCTATATTTTAATTCCCATGTTTATGCACCGTGTCATGGTACTCTTTATTTTTGTTTTAGAACTTATATTCTCATCACATAAAACATTTAATTTCGATGTTGCAGATTTCCCCCTATTTACCATTTCGTTAGTTTCAGCATCAAGACTTCCATCTGAACTAATTCTTGTTCCCAAACATACATATTCGTTAACATGCTTTTATTTTTCCATGCACGTCTTATAAAACCATAGCTTTTCATTTAGCTTCTATTACAATATACATCGTTTTGTCCAAATTTATTTTTAATTCCCATTTTACATATGTATACTGTGGCGGATCGCTACTGTCGGCTTTCGGACACCTATATACTGCGGTTCGAGTGACCGTTGAAGTCCCTTTTTAACGTCGGCTGGATACGTTGATATGTAGGCGCACTTGCGTTTATTAGAAACCTATCTATTCTAATATCAGCGACGGGACTACGGTTAGGTCGGGGGCAGAAGCATGGATCTAAGAGTTCGCGTTGAATTTATAACTAATTCGTCGACTGAAAGTATTTTAAGTAGTTTATTAAAACAGAGCAGCACTGATCAAATACAACTTAGACGAAGACGTTGGTGGATCAATGTTAAGATGAGATGTTTATCGATTCAACTTGTCAAATAATTGTAAGTTTAAAATATATCTATATACAATTTATAAGTGAGAAGTATTCCGATAGAAAAATTCTAAATCCTTTTTACTCGACGGCTGTAAGATTTGTAAGTCCCTAAATTAACACGGGCACATTTTATTGATCACGGGATACTTACAATCGGAATTTGAATTAAAATCGAAGTTAGAGTGAGAATAATAATTTTCAGCTTTCATCACTATAGAGGAAAACTCGGTCTCTCTCTTACATCTTAATTTTATTCCACCAACACTTCTAATATTGGTTAATAGTATTTATCACAACTAATCTTATTGGTTAATTATCATTAAAGATACTCCTAATTTGCTAGTCCATCCTCTTTGGGAATTCAATTTATCTAGATCTGTTCATGGTAGTAATGTCTCTATCCTGGGTTCATCTTTTTTGTCCCACTCCATATCTAATTAATTTTTAAACTGTTTCTTGGAATTTCATTATCATCAACACTTTTGAAATTAATGTTAAAGCACCGTTGATATTATGTAATAAGATGTTAATTATGTAATTTTTTACCTGGTAAGTCAGTCGTCCTCAACTAAGTTATTAAACTTGAAGTTATTCTAACGGAGGCCTTTCGAAAACAATGTTTCATCTTATGCGTTTTAACTGGAACTGGGTTTTAACTGGAACCAGTTAAAACGCAGAAGATGAAACATTGTTTTCGAAAGGCCTCCATATTAGAATAACTTAAAAAAGTTTAATAACTTAGTTGAGGACGACTGACTTACCAGGTAAAAAATTATATAATTAACATCTTATTTCGTTATGTCATGTAACAATCACTGTTAACTTATAAGTAGAGGGCGGATTTATATGCACTAAAAACCATAAATATATGCATGCGACTATGCAGTAAACAAATTGAAAATATGCTCTTAAAATTAAAAAAAATATGCACAAAAATTAATTTTCTTCTTATAGTAAAATGCAGTATTTTCTCACATAATTTTATTTATTTTTTTTATGAAGCAACAATTGTAATTTTTTTTTATTTTTTCGCTCCTAATTGAAGTTAATAATTGTACTTTATAGTGTCATTCTCATTAATCTTGTCTGTAATATCACCTTACTTTATTGTATATGAAAAGACATTCAGTGCAGAATTATTTTGATTTAATAATGTGATAAACTGATAATAAATTATTTAAAATACATGTTTGTTGCAGACTTGGCATAGGACAATTTTACCATTTGTTGTTAATGTAGGATTCCCACCAATCCATTGATGAAGCAAAGGTATTTTACTGAATTTTTCCTTCTGCATAGAAAACACTTGTCTTGGTCCACTAACGCTCACAAAATGGTATTTGAGAAAATAATTTAAACTTCGATTCCCGATTTGTTTTGTCACTGTGGTCAGTAAGGTACAACAGGCTTCCTTTGTGTGAAATGAAGTATATTTTGCACACATGAAAATATATTTCAGGAATGATTTTTGAGTCTTTGTCGTGTATGCTGACAGTCTCAATAAAGCTGATGTTCAAACTTCACAGAATATCACGGGTTGAAAGGCAAAACAAGAAAATTACCACCAATAAACTGTCTACTGTTGGCAAGCATGTTCAGATCTTCCAAAATCTTCCTTTCAGGAAATGGTTTAGGCCAGATTGCTTTATTCACCTGTTGAGATTTAAAACTGCAGACCCCCTGCTTGTCATTGCCACAGTTGTACGAAAATGTGAAATAGGGATGCTGGCATTCTATGAAAACAAGATTGTCTTCATTTGCAAGAACATGACAAAATACTAGTTTTAGTATGATTTACCTCTTGTTTAGCTGAGACTAATCGAACCCCTTTTGATTTTGTCGAGGGGGAATCAGAACTGGTTTCTGGATTGAATGTCAAAAACTTGTCATTTTATGGGGTTACAAACTAATATTTTAATATTAAATAGAGAAAAAAAGTATAATATATGCACCCATGTGCACATATTAGTGAAATATGCGCTAATCCCGTGAATATGTATTAATATGTACTATAAAATTTTGCTAATTGATTCCAAATGACATAAAACACATTTTCCTCTTCCATTCAATATGTTTATTTTTGAAGGAATAAAACATGCAAATATGCAGAAATCCGCCCTCTACTTATAAGGGTTGCTTGTTTAGAGATGTTGATAATTTGTATTTAGATTGTTCTGTATTTTATCTTTTTCAGTCTATCTGGGGATGATGGTTACAATGGGTTCATACTATTCTTATTTCTAAGACATTCAAACTGCCACTCATTTGTTATACTTACTGATTTTTTTTTATCTCATCACTCTTTGATAATTTTACTTGTATGAATTTTGTTTGATTTATTTCAATTTTATGTCTAATGAAATCATATTTTTTATTATAATTTTATGATTATAGGGATTTTATATTATTATTTTCGTGATCATAATTTTCTCATTATTTTGATATATGATATAGTTATCGTTAATATTTTCTATTTATGTTCTGGAGTTACTTTCATTTTAACATTCTGATTAATTCAATTATGAATTATTTGTATATTAATTTAATTACTCAATAATTCCGCTATAATACATATATGTATCTCATATTTTATTTTCCAGTCTAGTAGGATCGATAGTGACGTGTATTTTTAAAAATGATTTTATGAGAACACCCTCAATAGTTTTATTCCTTCGAAATTAGCTAATAAAATACATGAATATTTCATGAGATTAATGATTTTAGCTTACATCAGATAATCTGAAACAGTAATTTGTAACTAACTACCGAACCTGTAGGTTTATGTCCGCAGGAGCATAAACTCTCCATAGATCCCTATCCTGAGCTAATATTTTATAATTATCCTCCGTCTATTTATTTAATTTTATACTATGTCATTAATAATATTTTCCTCGTTTTTTTATATATCTTGTACATATTATATATTTAATACGTTAAATTTAGAGTAAATCAAAATACATTATAAATATTAATTGTATTGTATTTATAACATGTAATCGTTTATGTATATTGTAATTTAGATGTAAGACTATTTTTTGTATTTTTTAAAACCTGGTTGAGTGGCAGACAAGGCCTTAAGGCTTTAACTCTGCCAGTTAAAATAAAGCTATTATTATTATAATCTACCCCTCCTTCAAATCAAGGTTAATGTTATTCTTTCAACCTCATTATTGCCCTTCCCTACTGGGCGCTTTCTCTCTGGTTTTCCTACAAGAAGTTTCCTTGCCCTTCTTTCATTCCCCCATTTCCAGTCCATCGCAGTCTACGAGACTTAACTATTGCTGCATCTAGTTTTCTATAAAAATCATGTAGCTCATTGTTGTGTAGTCTTTTTCATTCACCTGTCTATTTATCTTTCTTTGGTCCAAAAATTTTCCTAAGAACTTTATTCTCAAATACTCATAATCTTTTCTCCTCCCTTAAAGTAAGAGTCCATGTTTCGCATCCATATAATATAACTGGGACAATAACATTTATATATTTTCAGTTTAACTTATTTGAGAGAAGTTGGAAGGACACGAGTTCCTGTAATGCATTTCCAGAATTGAGCCTATGTTTAATTTCTTTGTGCACCTCATTCTTGTTTGTAGATATTGTTCCCTGGTATTTGAATTCAGCCTCTTCTTCAAACTTTTCTTTATTTGCCATTAACTGTACATAGTAATTCTGCCCGAAGGCAGGTCCTTCACTGCAATCATAGCATTTTCATGCTATGCTTGCAACTTTACTAGGGAATTGTGTAGGTGTGGTAGCTTCCCGTTGCTTTCCACACCTGTGAAGGATGATGATGATAATAAGGATGTTGATGATGATGATGGCCATATGATTTCGGGGACCGTTTGGGCCTTAAAGTTTTCCTGACATTTGTCTTACAGGTGAGGAAAAACCCCGATAAAAATCTCACCCAGAAAAACTGTCCCGACCGGGGATCGAACCCGGGCCCGCTGCGTGACAAGGCAGCACGCTACCTCGAGATCACAGAGGTACATTTCCATTATATAATGTATTTCTATGTGTGGCCATATATTTACTTTTATTGACGTTCAATTCCAGTCCCAATCTCTTAGTACTGTATTGGACAATAGTGTGTACATATTGGCCCTTAATATCTCATCGCTATCACCTAATAATACTACATCAGCATAAACTAACAGCTTATTAGCACCACTGAGTTGTAGGCCTTCTTCATCCTCAAAGATTTGAAGGCATGTTGTAGTACGAATTTGAATAGTAGAGAAGATAGTGCATCTCCTTGCTTTAATTCATTGTGAATTCCAAAAGTTTCTGTAAACAGTTTACCTACACACACCCTACTCTTTCTGCCAATTAAACACATTAGAATAATGGTAAATTATACAAGTACTAATTATTTTACTTACCGTGGTCTCGTCTTCGTGTAGCACTTGGTCGTACTCTGACATTGCAACACAGAATATGATCGCTGTTACGTCTTCAAAGCAATGGATCCATTTCTTTCTTTCCGATCTCTGTCCACCGACGTCAAACAATCTGAACAAGAACAATACAGCATTTATTACTAGGTCCCAGATGTTGATGACTATGAATTACCTATAAAATGCTCTTAAAACATAATAAAATAATCTAAAATATGTTAAAAATTACCTAATAAAAATTAACAATTTCTTTGATAATAATAAATTAACACGTCTTAGAAATAATGATTATGTGGTTTAAATAACTGTATATTAAATCTCACAAGGGAACTGTCAACCATTGCATGCCGAAACCTACCTTGAAATTTCTTCCAGAGAAGCGTTGTGATGTACCAAGGTCGTGTCCAAAAAATTAACTGCTGCTTGCTGCGGTGGACTAGTGGCTATGCTCCTTTCCTTTGGTTCCGAGGATCGCGGGTTCAAACCCGGCCGGGATTGAAGAATTTTTTAGGACGGAAGAATCCAAGCAGGAACTTTAAGCCGAAGATTTTCAGGTTCGCAAAATATCATTAAGCCTGAATAATGAGGACTCTAAAAGCAAAATTGACTGACATCAACGTGCTAGTAATACCTTACTTGCCTGTTAGATGTCTCACTGTGTCGGTGTGTTGACCGCAGCCATCCATGGCATCTGCCAGCAAATAAAGTAACTTAAAAATTTAATTCGGTTTTTTTTTCTTTTTCGTTTACACTGTTTCCCTTCTTGTTTTTACCTTTTCGTTTTACCGTTTTGTTAACTTTCCGTTAATCTCACACATAAACACAAGGACAAGACACACACCCAGACCCAAGGTGGGATTAAAAATCCCCTACCCCGCCGGGATTCGAACCCGGGTCGCCGGAGTGGAAGGTAGGGACTGACTCTACCGACTACGCCACGGCGACGGACGCTTTACTGTTTTTTCCTTCTTGTTTTTACCGTTTCGTTTCACATTTTGTTTTACCTTTTTTTTGTTAATTTTTATTTTATTCTCACACATAAACACAAGGACAGGACACACACCCAGACCCAAGGTGGAGATTTAAAATCCCCTACCCCGCCGGGAATCGAACCCGGGTCGCCGGAGTGGAAGGTAGGGACTCTACCGACCACACCACGGCGACGGACTTGTCTAGTAACTCCTTATAAAGGAGATGCTATGACTCAATAATGAGCTACGCCATTATATATATTATAAATATATTTTTGACATTTTGGCAATGAAGGCAAATATGATATATATATATATACACACACACACATACATACAGGGCTATTCAAAAAGAAGGAACAGACTTCAAATATTTTTTTCTTCCAAATTACAAAAAATAGAAACACAATTCCAACATTCCTGGAAAGAGAAAAGTTTGAGCTTTCGATCACGGCCGCATTGGCGCTGTTGCTTGTCATGCTGATCTTTTGTATTAAAATTACGATTAACAGGACGTTGGATTGGAAGAGGAGGATCAGAAGATTAACTTCATCGCCGGTGGCCTCTCAGGTCACCAGATCTAACCCCGTGTGATTTTTATCTGTGGGGATACGTAAAATACTGTGTTTCTATCTCCCCTATGCCCGACTCACTTGAAAATATGCGACATCGAATTGTTGAAGCAGGGAATTTGATAACTAGAGACCACCTGATTCGTGTGTGGCAAGAAATGAGCCACCGTTTTGATATTTGTGGCGTAACACATGGTGCTCATATTGAATGCATAAAAATAGTGAAATTTGAACTTTTTTCTTTTCAGGAACGTTGGAAATGTGTTTCTATTTTTTGTAGTTTGAAAGAAATAAATGTTTGAAGCCTGTTCCTTCTTTCTGAATAACCCTGTATATATATCTGCAAGACACTAAGATCCAACTTCAAATATCTCATTTAAACTACAGAAAAGTAGTAGAACTTCTGGCTTCCGAGGATTGGAAAAGTTTTACAATCTGTCGTCCCGCCTCACTTCACTCCGCTCTAGTCAAGTAGGGAGTCCATCAGCTTCGCATATTGGGTGGCCATTGCTGGATTCTGGCTTCGATTTCTGTGTCTTGCGGTTAAAGGCGCCAGATACTTTTTTGGACACGATCTTGGTACATCACAACGCTACAGAGAAACATTTTAAGGTAGATTTCGGCATGAAATGGTTGACGTTCCCTCGTGAGACCATCTTTGTAATTACATCGTTCATATGTTTCTTCATTATCACCCACATGTGTTTTGATACTTACTTGAAATTTAGGTTTTTAAAAGAGAAATGCACCTCTACGATGCCGGTAGTTTTCACTCTTGTCCGCAGAATGTCTTGTTCCGTGGGTTGGTAATCTTTGGCACCCAGACGGTCCAAGTCGTCCAGAAAACTGAAACATACAACACATCAAAGAACTTTTGGTCTACATTTGAAATGCATGAAGTCAGATTAAGATTTATATTCGTTACCTTTTTTTTCTCTGTTAAAAATTGTGGAACGCCTGTATAAAGTATTAAGCGGGCGATAGGTGAAATTTCTATTTTCTACATTTTTTGATCTCACACACTCACTCACTGGCACTATCGAACCCGTAGGTTCATGGCCGCGCGGACATAAGCTCTCCATACTTCCCTATCCTGAGCTAATGCTTTCCTCATTCCCTGTATAATCTACTTCCCTCAAATCATAGTTAATGTTGTTCTCCCACCTCATTCTAGGTCTACCAACTGGGCGTTTTCCCTCTGGTTTTCCTACAAGAAGCTTCCATGCACGTCTTTCATTCCCCATACGCGCAATATGTCCTGCCCATCGTTTTTTTTTTGAGCTAGAAACTTGATTTTTTTGTACAAACATTCAGTGCATGATACATAATGACATGTGTAATTTTCATTCTTGTGAGACATTTATTTTATGAATTATTAAATATTATATTTAAAAAATCCACCGCTGTGGTCTCGAGGTAGCGTGCTGCCATGCCACGCAGAGGGCCCGGACGGGCCAAGTTTCCTGGGCCATCAATATCATATTCCCCTAATTAGCCAAAGTTCAGTTTAAGGCCTCTCCTGGCGCATCATTAATATCATTAACTCTCATATCATCGGGGCAGCGTAAACCCCGCCTTCCAGGCGCCCCAACCTCAGAAGTGGGTTACAAGTACGCCATGCTAGGAGAGAACACCAGAAATATAGAAATGACATCCTGGGGCAATTGAAAAAAAAATGTAACAGTTATTAAAGCTCACAGATTTGAATGGCTGGGACATGTGATAGCCTAATAGAAGTTTGAAAGATTTAAAAACTAAACCAGAAGGAAGGAGACAAAGAGGTCCAGTTTAAGATGAAAGGATGATGTTGAGGATGACCTCGGATAATTAGGAGGTAAAATATGGAGGCAAAAGAGTTGTGAGGGCATCGATCGTCAAGGAGGCTATGGTTAATATCCAAGGGCCGTAGCGCCAAATTAAAATTAAGAAGATATTGACGATGATGAAATGAATATTGGTAACAAAAATTCATCCCAGAATTTGTTTTAGAGATTAAGGAGAATTATGAAAAAGTAGGCCTATGACACGCAGGAACTGCGAAAATTAAGGGAATTCCTCAGCGACTCGAATTTATGGATCAATTTTACTGGTTTACGGAATATGCATTTCTTTTGTTAGGTTGGAGAAACTCAATTTATAGTGAAAGCTTACTTAAACATTTATGACCGCAGTGAAAAGAACGTTTTTTTTTAAATTTTTTAATTTTGGGTTTTAGGTAAACAGCTATATCATATGATCGAATTTGGCTGATTTTTGGAGAATATCTTGCTCGTTTTATTTCAACAGTATATACTACGTTTCGTTGCGAAATGTCGAAAATCGCGACTGCAGAGCTATTTTTAAAATTTCGTTTTGTGCGGACATAAGCTATACATACATCCCTATCCTGAGCGAATGTAATACAAAAATTCCTGATTCCTGACTACTTTTCTTACCCAGTTAACTATTATATACATCCGGAAAACTTTACCCCAGTGTAACCCATGTCTGCGTTTCTCGACGGTTGTACTATTACGATGAAAAAACCGTCACTATCAATCAAGGTACTTTTTTCGTCTGTGTTATCGCCTTCGACCTGTTCAACGTGGATAACCATTTCGGCAGCAATGCTACCACCGACATAGTTTTGGGGTCATTTAGACATGCAAGCCACCCCACCAGAAGGTAAAGATACCACAGAGAGGGGTGCACGCACGCGCACACACACACACACATATATATATATATTTTTTTTTATTTTTTTTTTTGGGTCATGATAATTTTCGGTGTCTCTTAGATAGAATAGCATCGGTGAAGATCTGTAACAAAATAAAAAAAAAATATTTTCTTATAAACAACCTCGATAGCTTCATTCCTTCGGAATTGGCTAAAAAAATCCTAGTCAAATTTGCCGACAATGCGATTTGATACCGTCACTTTCCGATTATAAGACCCATTGTTAACGAAAGAGAAAGCTTTCTCTCGTTGAAACAATTGAAAATCACATGTGTGCAACTGGTGGCCATGTTTAATCCGGGCGTGGCGGATCAATAGGTTGATACGCGCGCGCATCTCCAATAAATCAACCATAATTTCACAATTTTATGGAAAACTTCGCTTCGCAAAGCAACAAGTCAAAGCCACGTGACATGCAGTACATTCTATTCTTTATGTAGACAATGGAGTATAACAAAATAATTAAGTACGGTATTTGGAGTCAATTTTAGAAGCAGTTGGGCCAAGTATATCGGAAATTGGGAAAAGTACGAGTGAATGGAAAAAAATGTTTGCATGCTAAATTCTGTATTGTGGGGCAAGGATATGGGGATTTTATGCCACTGTGGTACCTACATAAAGAAGCACACAATTTATTGTCGTAGTACGTGAGTAATACCTGAGAGGTCTTGAAGGTGATAAATAGCATGTCATTGTAACTTTCTCACCGCTGAGCGTATTTAGTGCCTATAATTTCTTGGATTCGTTAATCTCCTTTAAATCATATATACTTCATTTAATGGGAATTAGAACTTTTATCAATCTAACTTCTGACCAAATTCCGAGTCTCTTAACTGTGAGTGTAAAGAACAGGGATGGAACTAAGGGCCAATTTCACCAACAGAGGTAACTGTATTACGCCAGTTTTCTCCGTGTATAATGCATAGCTTAAACTGGCGTAATACAGTTACCTCGGTTGGTGAAACCGACCCTAAATAAGGTAGTAAATATTACTTTTTTACAGGCCATTAACAATATTATTTTACATAATTAGCTTTTTTCTTTAAGAAAGCTTCTATTCATCTACTAAGTTTACCTTTATAATCACAGTTTTATAGGGGAATGTAAACTCGTGAATTTATATGTTGACATTTCCAAAAAAAAAAAAAAAAAAAAAAAAGCGGAAAATGCCTTAAAATAAAGTGAGAAGTTGAGCTCAAAGTAACCTAAAATCTCCATATTTACAATCTAAAATATGTATTAATCATTGTTCAGACAGTGTAACCAACTTATCACAAAAATTCGCTAACAATTCTCACTCTAACTTAACCAAACTATCACTAACTTGCCTATTTTCTTACCCTAACTTGCCCACTAATGTAAGTGGACTTCTGCGATAGAATCCCTTTATATGTGAATAAACATGCTGGCAATTGACTTTAGCGGAAACATAAAATCGCATTGACCAACAAGACGCTAATATTCACTTGCTCTCCGATAGAATATTCACAGGTGTTACGGTGCCATAGCATAGCCCAAGAATATTTTTTACAAAAATAGGTCTATTTATAGCGCATTAGTGCAGAATATATAGTCTCTCAGACCACTTAGGAAACCCCACCTTAAATCGCAAAGAAAAAAAATTCAGTACAGCAAAATGTAGCGAATCAGAATAAAACATTTGATTTTGATATGTCATAATAATTAATGGACTACATATTAAATACAGCTCTAAGGCTGACAATGATGTGCAAAAATGTTATTTGGATCCAAATAAAACCCTGCACACAACTACAAATCACATCTTAAATCGGAAAATGTATTAATAATAATTATTATATCATTGACTAAGGACTTCCCCCAGTGCCATGGCTCTTGAATATTGAATAATGAATGGTTTTTGCAATCATTTTACCCATTTCAACTAACCATCTTTCTGATAAGGGAACTATCGAAACGTACCTTCAAATTTTCCCAGAGAAGCATTGTCATGTACCAAGGCCGTGTGCAAAAAAATAGCTGTTGTTTTTAACTGTAAGACACAGAAATCGAACCCTGAATCCAGCAATGTCAACCCACAGTACGGAGCAGATTGATTCCCTGCATGGGTAATAGCGCTCTGAAGTGAGGCGGGACGAGGCGTGACGGCAAGTAGTGAGGGTTATCCAATCTACCAATTCAGGTGTCGTGTAACTTCGCTATAGTTTAAATGAGAGATTTCTGCGATGGATTTTAGTGTCGTGCAGTTAAAAACGGCATATATAGACACGATATTTGTACATTACAATGCTTCTCTGGAAGAAATTTCAAGGTAGCTTTCGGCATGCAATGGTTGACAGTTTCCTTGCAAGTAATCAAACTTAAGCCAGGTTTTTATACACATTTTTAAGTTCAACTTTGTAGTGAATTTACTAACAATGTCTGTTTTAAAAGTGATCGATGGATTGATTGATTGATGTATGTTCTTCCAGCTGGGGATAAGGGTGCACCCTAGTGGGAAGTTTCTTAACCAGACTATTTTAGTTCCGCTTATTTCCCTAGATATATCAGCGAGTGACATGTGGTTATATTATCGCCTCGAAGAGACATCTAGTAGAAAAGTAAGGTATTACTTGGATGGAGGAAGATGTTTAAATTTTGTTCAGAATGTGTTTTATTCAGGCTTGAGGTTCTTTTACAAGCCTGAATTTTTTTTTTCAGATTTGGAACCCACGGCTTAAAGTCTTTCCTGGAGAACTTGTTCCTTAATTTTTCCATCCTAAAATCCACCACCCTGGCCGGGTTTGAACCCGCGACTCTTGGGGTGAGGGGCAAGGAATATAACCACTATACCGCGGACATTTTAAAAGAAAATTATTCAAAATTCCATAAAAAAATTAATCAACGTTCTAGAAACATTTTTAAAAATTGTATTACACATTATCAATAAAACCCAAATCACCAAACCAAAAAGTTAAAATAGTCTTGAGAGTTTGGAGATTTATAAAAAAATATGAATAATGAGAGGGGCCATGTTCCGGTCAGCGCCCTCTTTAATTAATAGAAAGGATGATTATGTTGCTGATGTCAATAAGTAATTAAAAATTTTAAGTCATGTCATGTGACTTAATCAGAATTGTAACAGATATTGTGTTTATATATTTTAGCCTGTTTTATTGATTCAATAACTTGTCTTGATAATGATAGCCTCGCTATCGAAACACGTTGACTATTTTAATATTTTGGTTTGGTGATTTGGGTTTTATTAATAACTAGGTAATACCCGGCGTGCGCTGCTACGCCTAAATAATTGAAGACTAACGTGTTTTTATGTTTAAGTCAAAGGAAACAATTATATCGTAATTATTTTTAGATACCCCGTGCTGAATAGCCGGCGTTGCCCGGGAATCTACTTATCCCGATCTTCTTGGCATAAATGAGCTGAAATACGAAAGTTAATGTGTTTTTATATCTAGTTGAATAAGTGCAGGGTAAATAATTATAAATTTGTATCTTAAGTATTGGGGCACGCCGTGGTACTGCGCTACAAGCCAGAAGGTCGCGGGTTCAAGTCCCGGTAGGGTCAGGATTTTTAAGCTGACCCAAACTTTCTGGCGGCACTACGGCCCTGGGGTCGACTCAGCCTCTAACGGAAATGAGTACCACACGTTTCATCTGGGGGGTAAAGGCGGCCGTCGCGCAGGGCTGACATCAAGTGCCGATTGTCTAGAAAAAAGTGGAAGCCTTAACCTCCTACTATCCCAAGGGCCTCCTGAGGCCTGTCGTGGGATCACTTTACATTTATCTTAATTATTTTCAGATATCCCGTGCTGATTACCCGGCGTTGCCCGGAAATCTACTTATCCCGATCTTCTTTACATAAATGAGCTGAAAGACGAAACTGCATTTTTTTTATGTTTAGTTAAATAACTGTGACGAAACATTTTATTTCATACTTATTTTTAGATACCCCATGCTGATTACTCGGTGTTGCCCTGGAATCTACTTATTCCGACCTTCTTGGCATAAATGAGCTGAAAGACGAACATTAATGTATTTTTATGTTTAGTTGAACAAGTAAACAAGTAAAAGGAACAATTTATATCGTATTTATTTTTAGATACCCCGTGCTGATTACCCGGCGTTACCACGATCTTCTTGGCATAAATGAGCAGAAAGACGAAAGTTAATGTTTCCGTATTTAGTTGAATAAATAAAAGCAAAAATAATTATAAATTTATATCGTAATTATTTTAAGATATCCCGTGCTGATTACCCGGTGTAGCCAAGGAATTTACTTATCCGGATTTTCTTCCCATAAATGAGCTGAAAGACAAAATTCGGTATTGTGAGTTATCCGCAAAAGAATAACCAGCGTTCGCCGCTACCCTTGCCCGGGAATCAACTTATCCCGATCTTCTTGGCATTAATAAATGACAAAAATGGGTATTGTGTGGTATTCGTAAAAGATAAGCATTTGCTGTCGTGGACTTTTTTTTTTTAAAGATATTCAATTCTGTGTACCTTAATTTTGTGTATTTGTTATGGTTTAGGTAGCGTAAGCCATTTAAACGTCCAAAAAGCGACGTTTTTTCACTATAAAGAGTGATTTAAGGGTGAAGGGGTTGAGTATTACAGCTCTCTTATAGTCCATAACCTTCCCGGGAAATTCCTGAACATTTTGCAAAAAGTCCCCACAATCGGCAGCGCACAAATACGAACAATCAAACATTCATTTTTATATATTAGATGTGTAATACAATTTTATTATCACCAAGAAGATCGCATTTATTAACTTTTTTTAATTTTAAAGATTGTCTTCAGTTTCAATAAAAAAAACAGAAAATTGACATTTGCCTCTTTAAGGCGGTGGTTTTGACTGGCAAGCTTATACTTTTTTTTTTGAGCAGGAACGTGGGCAACTATTCTCGAACCAACGAACCCGTGCCCCTACAGCGCTGACATCGTTCTTAGAAAAATACACTTCTACATTACTCCACCAAGTAGTCTACACAGGCGGAAAATGTGTTAACTAACATGCTGTCTTCCTCTTTCTCTTCCTTACTATGTTACCACTTCTTGTCCTCTGTATATGATCTTCGTCTGGCAGGTAGAAGCTGACAAATACTATGGATTTTAATGGCCCGTCCTACGCGGTCATTGGCAAAATGACTAATTTGACAACGCTGTTACTATTGGGGTTACGTGTAGGAATGGGCTGTCTCTTCTCATTACATGTTGCCACTTGTGATATATTGTGAGGCTGGTAAACGGAGAGACGACAAATACCGTGATTTTAAATGATCCGACCGCTTGAGCGTTCCTTGCTTAAATGATTAATTTGACAACCATGTTAATATGTTTCGCACGTATTTAGGGATTCTCCGTCCACACTTAAAGTTGGGCCATTTAAGTACGTGATCGGATTATAGTCTTCTCCTACATCCCTTCCATAGATTCAGTAGTTCGGCGACACTAGCGCTAAAACTCTTCCCCTCCGCCCGTGCAGAGTATAATACTCAGCGCAGAGTGGTAGAATACTCCATTTCACCGCACTCCCCTTCCCTACGTCAAACGGCAGCCGAAGTGACTTATCGAGTAGGAATGTTGCCAAACTTCTCCCCAGTGTCATGGCTCTTGAATAATGAATGGTTGGAGTTGAGTTGACAACACTGGAGTGCAAATGCAAGAGAGAGATAGGAATGCAGAGAGGGGAATGATTTGCTGAGGCAGAAAAGGAAGTAGGCTTTAGTACGCATATCTTACGGGGGCACAGATCCGTTGGATCACTGATTGTTATCTGTTGAAACGAAATGTGAAGAAGTGCTGCAGGATGTGCTGGCTGGATAAAGTAAAAAAAATCTACAATGAGAAATAACGGACGCGAAAAAAAAAAATCGGTCGTGCAGGAACTGGATATATTAAGCGAATTTCTGATCAAATCAAATTTAGGTACCCATTTTTGCTGGTTTACGGAATATATATTTCTTTTAAATTGGAGAAATTACTTTTTGTGACGGCAACAATCCGCCTTCCAGTGTGCCCGATTCTGAGGTACCTGAATCTCTTGACGGCTCTTTCTTTGTTTTGACTAACCATAAGGTTTAAACTGCTAACCCTTCCCTATACGGGGGTGTATGTGGGAAATTAAAATTCGACGACGCAGAATGGTACAGTGGAATTCACCAGTTGGAACGGGGCATCGTAAACCGCGTATTGATGAGCCTAGCTCCAATCAATACAACGGAATGAGCAATGCCGTTCGGCGCTGCGAAGCACAACATATCACCACAGGGGCAGTTGTCCGTATAGTATGGTACCATTAATACTATTATAGTAAAAAGAAACGTTTTGGTGAGTAGCAGGCTGTTGGGGTTGATGTCCTGTACTGCGCATTAAGGAGTTTGAATGGGTGGAATTACCATTGGAGTACCCGATCGATGATGTAGAGATGATGCCAGGTTATTTAAAAATGTCTGATCGCAGTGAAGAAAAATCATGCTTATCTCAAGTTATTTCCTGATTAACTATTTTAAATTTACTGTAAATTTTATTGTTTATGCATAACAGGGACACTCTTCATCTTAACTTCTCTCATAAAACGTTAAATTGAAATATACATACATACATACATACATACATACATACATACATACATACATACATACATACATACATACATACATACATACATACATACAAAGTGTTCTGGCCAAGAGCAGGTATTTCACTGCAAACTCAGCATTCTCAACTCTTTCCTTAACTCAGCTTTCCTTTTTGTATCCGCATACAAACTATTTATTTTAATATTGTCTGTCATTTTACGTCTTTTTCTGCCTCTAACTTTCTTTCCGTTGATCATTCTTTCTAGGGCATCCGTCAGCAGACAGTTTCTTCTTAGCCAGTGGCCAATCCAATTTATTTTCCTCTTCTTTGTTCCAGCATTGTTCTTCCTTCACCCGCTCTGTCACATCTTTATTTTTTATTTTGTCTGTTCATTTTAAACGTTCCATCCTTCTCCATATCCAGATCTCAAAAGCTTCCGGTCACTTTTCTTCATTCCGTCATAATGTCCAAGTGTCTGCACCATACAATGCTACACTCCAAACAATGCACTTCCTAGCCTCTTCCGTAATTATTTTGCCAAAGGTCCGCAGACAATGCTTCTCTTCTTGTTAAAAGGTTCTTTTCCTATTGCTATCCTCTGCTTTACTTCTTGACCGCAGTTCATGCTACTACTTATAGTACAACCCAAGTATTTGACGCTCTCCACTTGCAAATTGAAATATATAAAACTGTTATTCTCTCTCAGTTATAATGATGACAAATGCGACTCTTACTTTCTTTAAAGGGGGAGCAAAGATTATACGAGTATTTGAGAATAAAGTTCTTAGGAACATTTTTGAGCCAAAGAGAAATGAACAGACAGGCGAACGGAGAAGACTTCATAAAAGTAAGTTACATGATTTTCATAGGAAACTGATGTAATAAGAACAGTTAGGTCTCGTAGACTGCGATGGTCAGGACATGTAGCACAAATGGGAAATGAAAGAGGGCATGAACTACTTATAGGAAATCCAGAGGGAAAACGCCCACTTTGTAGACCAAGAATTAGGTGGGACAATAACATTAACCTTGATTTGAGGGAAGTAGATTATACAGCGGATGATTGGAAAACATTTCCTCGGATAGGGATGTATGGATAGCTTATGTCCGCGCAGCCATGAATCTACGGATTCGATAGTGCAAGCGAGTTAGTTATGACGTTCATTACTTAGGAACATACATGTGTAATGAAAAATTGAAGATCACGTTATATAAATCGTTTCAAATAATGTAAAAGGAACACCAGCAGGATTAATTTTGTTAAATTCCATATTCCACATCAGGAAGCATTATTTTAAATTTAGTACAAATTGCATTGTTGTATCATGTATAAAAACGGAGATAGTAACATTAACTTTATGAAATTTTATATTTCACATCAAGAAGCATTATTAAAATTGAGTAGTAATTTCATTGTTGTATCATGTGTAAAAATGGAGATAGTAACATTAACTTTATGAAATTTTATATTCCATATCAAGAAGCATTATTTAAAATTTAGTACCAATTTCATTGTTATATCATGTGTAAAAATGGAGATAGTAACGTTAACTTTATGAAATTTTATATTCCATATCAAAAAGCATTATTTAAAATTTAGTACCAATTTCATTGTTATATCATGTGTAAAAATGGAGATAGTAACATTAACTTTATGAAATTTTATATTCCATATCAAGAAGCATTATTTAAAATTTAGTACCAATTTCATTGTTGTATCATGTGTAAAAATGGAGATAGTAACATTAACTTTATGAAATTTTATATTCCATATCAAGAAGCATTATTTAAAATTTAGTACCAATTTCATTGTTATATCATGTGTAAAAATGGAGATAGTAACATTAACTTTATGAAATTTTATATTCCATATCAAGAAGCATTATTTAAAATTTAGTACCAATTTCATTGTTGTATCATGTGTAAAAATGGAGATAGTAACATTAACTTTATGAAATTTTATATTCCATATCAAGAAGCATTATTTAAAATTTAGTACCAATTTCATTGTTGTATCATGTGTAAAAATGGAGATAGTAACGTTAACTTTATGAAATTTTATATTCCATATCAAAAAGCATTATTTAAAATTTAGTACCAATTTCATTGTTATATCATGTGTAAAAATGGAGATAGTAACATTAACTTTATGAAATTTTATATTCCATATCAAGAAGCATTATTTAAAATTTAGTACTAATATCATTGTTGTATCATGTGTAAAAATGGAGATAGTAACATTAACTTTATGAAATTTTATATTCCATATCAAGAAGCATTATTTAAAATTTAGTACCAATTTCATTGTTGTATCATGTGTAAAAATGGAGATAGTAACATTAACTTTATGAAATTTTATATTCCATATCAAGAAGCATTATTTAAAATTTAGTACCAATTTCATTGTTATATCATGTGTAAAAATGGAGATAGTAACGTTAACTTTATGAAATTTTATATTCCATATCAAAAAGCATTATTTAAAATTTAGTACCAATTTCATTGTTATATCATGTGTAAAAATGGAGATAGTAACATTAACTTTATGAAATTTTATATTCCATATCAAGAAGCATTATTTAAAATTTAGTACCAATTTCATTGTTGTATCATGTGTAAAAATGGAGATAGTAACATTACCTTTATGAAATTTTATATTCCACATCAGGAAGCATTATTTAAAATTTAGTACTATGTTCATTGTTGTATCATGTGTAAAAACATTAACTTTATGAAATTTCGTATTCAACATCAGGAAGAATTATTTTAAATTTAGTACTAATTTCATTGTTGTATCATAAAACGGAGATAGTAACATTAATTTTAAGATATTTCATATTCCACATCAGGAAGCACTATTTTAAATTTAGTACACATTTTATTCTTGCATCATACATAAAAGGGGAAATAGATTTATGTAAAATTACTTTTAAGGTACATTTAGTTTCCATCATAAATATTCGTCCGAAAAATCCCTCCAATATATTTCACTTCATCCTGTGGAGTTACTTTAATCCCTTCATTTATCTCTTAAACATCCTTTGCATTGCAGTTAACTGGCTATGGGAGTGAAATATGGTGTATTAAGGAATCAATGAATAAGAAAATATTGGTGCAGGAAATTGACTATTTGAGAATATGGGGATTATATATGAAATAACTCACTATTTGGCCGAATCGTTGAGCTGGTACTCATTTGAGCGCCCGAAGCACTCCTGCACGCCGATGTCGGCCCACAACCGCTTCATAGCCGCTAGAAGCTCCTCTGAGAATGGTTCCGTGTCCTCCATTCGCTGGATCACGTCGAACACCATTTTTGCGTCCGTCTGCAAACAATGAGATGCACCCTATTACAACAAGTGAGCATCGCTAGTTACACAATGGCAAATACGCACTCAGCTCAACTCAGCAAACAATCACCTCACATTCTCAAACCTATACAGGGATCTTGAGACCCGCGAATAATGGCACAAGAGTAAAATATAAGCAGAAATGAACTGCGTATGATATTATAACGTTACGCGGCGTAGCCGAGCGATTTAAGACAACTTGCCTTGATACAGAGTTTGAGTTAGCGCTGGTTTTGAGTGCCCATGGAGGATGACATTCAATGGATTGCATAAACGAAGTCTCAATCACGACCACGATTTTACTCCCCCCCCAAAAAAAACTATAAGCAGCTAAAAATTCACAGCTATTATTTGCAAAAACAAAAGTCTGAAATGTGACTGACTTTTAAAATCCCTGTATTTATAGTTATATATATTGAAAAGAAAAATAAATGCCTGAGTAGGGATTTGAACCCTAGATCTCTATCACTATATGTTAGCGCTCTAATCAACTTAGTTAAATGTAAAAAATATAGTTATATATATACACACACACACACACACACACACACACACACACACACACACGCATTACATTTTTTTTGTCCAATGCCACTAGATTGTCTTTTATGACATTTCTGGCTTTCTTCCCTGGCATTGGCGGAAATGTAATCCATTTCTTAGGTTGGGCACCTGAGTTACGTTATACTGATGATATGCTGAGTGATAAATGATGATGAAGCGCCAGGAGAGTCCATATCCTAAACTTAATCTGCATTACAGATCATGGGCAACAACAGGAATAATTCCCTTTAAGGAAAAATTCCTAGGTCTGACCGGAAATCGAACCCGGGACCTCATAAACTGTAGTCAGAAAGTCTAACCACTAGTCCATGAGGCTGGTTAATTTTTATAATATCATTATGGAGACAATACAAATTTGAGAAACTTGAGTCGAGGTTCAAACTTCGTTTCTGCAATCCACCAATTTTCTCATGGAATTTCGCGCAACATGGGACTGGTGCCTACTCAATATCGTGAGGAATTTGGGAAGTTACAATAAATATCATTTCTATGTTGAGAAAACCAAGTATAAACGATCACATGTGACTCCTATACTGGCTGATAAGACAAGTGGATGTGAGAGCATCTTGGCCTGTGATCCCATGTAGTTCAGTAGCTTACTGTAATATTTTAATTTAAACCACATCTCGTAATGTGTTCGCACAGAGCTTTCTATTTGCAGTGAAAGAGCCACATCTCCAACCTTCTATGGGAAGAAGAATGGTAGAAACACATCTTGAATAAAAATATTAATGTTCTTACATTTTCTTTTAACCCAGCTGAAGTAGAAGATAAGATATTTAGTTCTTAATTCGGACTGGGCGGACAGACTGTCCTGAGCACAGCGATCTGAAAGATCTATTGCGCTATCCCAGTGTATCATGGATGAATGGAATGAAGTTTACTCTACGGTGAGTCGTAGATCGTCTTCCAGGTACAGCATCTTCTCTCATGACTCATACTCCCATTTTTGGGCTAGGCCCATGGACGCGAGGGAGGACTAAAACCCTTCCGTTTGCCCCCTCTACTCTTTTCTACTGCTCAAGCTCGGAGTCATGAGTAGTATCCTGGGTCCCACTAGATCCTGCAATACATATTTTCAACGTCTGTGGGTGCTAACCAAACTACTTTTCCTAACATGAAAAGAGGTGAAGGTTGATATGAAATGAATTAATGAGAAATGAAATGACGAAGTCGAGGAAAGGGTGAATGGAGGGCGCTGGTGGGATGAAATTAGGGACAAGGGAGAATCCCAAAACCCCGGAAAAATACCCTTCTGAAACTGCCAGGATTCGAACCTGGATCTCAATCGGGGCAGCCGCGCGCGCAAGAAACGCGGCACGCGTCTACCAAGACGACCAAGAGAAGAGTTAATTCCGCTAGGAAAAATAAATTACAATATAAATAGTAGTAATTATAGTAATGATGATGATTATCCATCCATCCACAGTAATTCTGCCCGAAGGCAGGTCCTTCACTACAATCATAGCATTTTCATGCTATGCCTGCAGCTTTACTAGGGAATTGTAGGTGTGCTAGCTTCCCGTTGCTATCCACACCGGTGAAGGATGATGATGATGGCCATATGATTTCGGGGACCGTTTGGGCCTTAAAGTTTTCCTGACATCTGTCTTACAGGTGTGGAAAAACCCCGATTAAAACCTCACCCAGAAAAACTGCCCCGACCGGGGATCGAACCGGGCCCGCTGAGTGACAAGGCAGCTCGCTACCTCGAGACTGCAGCGGTGGACATGATGATGATAATAATGTTAATAAAAATAATATTAATAAAACTAATAATATTAATAAAAATAATAATAATATATTCATGGTCTTGTGGTCAGAGCTTCTGACAACATTTCATCAGGTTCAGGGTTCAATTCCCGGTCACGCCACCAATTATTTTCCTCAAAGGTAATTATTATTATGTTTGGCCACGATCTGAGATTTAGTTTAAGGACTTTCTTGGTGTTGTTGCCATTTATACCCCATCATATCGTAACGTAACTCCAGCTTCGAAGGGCCCCAACCATAGAACTTGGTTATAATCCCGCTAATCCCAGGAGAGAATGCTAGAAATGACGTAAGACAACGTGGTGGAACTGGACAAAACAGTTTTTATTCTATCCTGTAAATTTGAAAATGAGGAGATATGGCCTTTTCAAAATTGTGAAGTACATTTAAAGGAGTAAATATTCTTGATTATGCATAGTCCAATACTGTATACCACCTCCTGTTCAATCTTGTTTATTTTTAACTATAATACTACATTCAAAATATAGTATTTACAAAATAATTTCATCTCCGGACCCAAAAAGCGGGAAACTTTTTTCGATCAGCGCGTAGTTAAGGAGATACGCGTGGTGCTATGACAATCACCGGCGTTATTTGTCATATTTGGCGTCTGAAAATATACCAATTGCAGACTTCAAGAAACATTTGTCTGTTTAATTTATGTTTAAAGGTGATTGCACGACGTTTCGACTGAGCTGAGTGCAAACAGCTCCACGAGTCCTTCACTGAACACATTACATCGCTAGTACAGTGAAGCACTAGTGGAGCTAACATCGAACAAATAATAATACAACTCTTACAGGTCAATAGTTTCATGCAAGATAAGGCACTTGATTTGAAAAGATGAAGCTGAAAATAATAGAGAGACAATAAATACAATTTAAATATAAGAATATTCTCATGTATGGAGATGAAACATGAACAACATCCAAGAAAATACATATGGTGCTTATGTATTTGAACGGAAGGCATTAAAAAGAATTTTTGGTCAGCGCAAGACATATATAACAGTAACACAATGCAACAGTGAAAAAAAAAAAAACTTTTTTTCGAAAATGTAGGCGTTATTTATTTATTTCGACCTCCTGAATTCGAAAACGATATTCAAAACATCGTATTACCCACAGTTTTTACACAAATCAATATGAGGATCACAATAATTGGATAGTGAGAGGTGATTTGAAAGTTTGGGTATGATTATAGGAAAACAACAATCAGGATATATAAAATTTCCCTGTTTCATCTGTTAATGGGACAGTCGGGCTCGTTTCAAACATTGGGAGAAAAAACAGTAGCCCTGAAGGTTGAAATTGGTTTCAGAGGACAAAAATGTCAAGTGTGACCCTCTAGTGGAGACAGACAAAATATTATTGCCCCCTCTGCACATCAACCTAGCAACTGTTTCAAATATCTATGTAACTAGTTCCCCAAACTATTAGATGCTAAGTTGAAAGATATTCAATATTCGGAAACTAATGCTAGATGAAGATTTCCTTCATTTAATGTATGCCATGGATTGAGAAGCCTGGACTCCTTTAAGTGTGTGTTTCAAAAGTTATTGAAAACGACCCTATCCCAGAGTATATCGACATAGTTGAGAACATTCTGACGACATTCAAATGCTGGGATGCTCAATTTTTAAGTAAATACCTTGACTTTTTTCCTCCAAACCTGGGTGCTGTGAGGAACAGGGTGAAAGATTCCATCAGGATATCAAGGACATGGAATGACGATACCAGGGAACTTGGAATGTTCGGATGAATGGGCGACTAATGCTGGATGCTTCACCGTGAGCACATGGATATTCCTCACAAGAGGAAAAGCAGGAGCTACGGCATGAGAACTAACAAAGCACGGAATGAATAATTTTACTGCTTCTTTTGAACCATATTCTCTGTTTGAATCTGTTAACTGTGTGTATATTTCAATATGTTGCTGTTTTAAAGTTGTATTCAACTTCTGCATGATTCATGTGTCCCTTCCTTATGCGGTATAATTATTGCGAAATATGCGATCTGTGTAAAAACTGTGGGTGATACGATGTTTTGAGTAACATTTTCGAATTCAGGAGGTCGAAATACATAAGGAAAGTCTACATTTTCGAAAAAAAAGTGTTGTGACCTTGCGATTTGTTGCACTGTTATTGGAGATTAGTTACAATCGTGAGTTGTATGAAAAGTAAAGGAGTGCTGATCTGGTTACTTAAGTATTGACTTTACGGTCCTTTGAGTCTAACCACAGCCTCGTCTTTGTTAGGAGTTTCTAGACAAAGCAAATTTAGTAACGCTTATTTCCCTATAGATATCATGAGTGGAATGTGGTCAGCATACCGACCCAATGAGACATCTATTAGACAACTAAGGTATTACTAGGATGATGAAGGTCGGTAAATTTTGCTTAGAGGCCTCTTGTTTCAGGCTTAAGATTCTTTTACGAGTATGAAAATATTCATACTCGGGGCCCACGGTTTAAAGTCCCTTCCGGAGGACTTGTTCCTTGGATATTTTTAGCCAAAAAAAGTATCGACCCCGGCCGGGTTTGAACCCGCGCGTCCCTCGGGACTAGAGGGAAGGAACACAACTACTAGACCAGGAGTTACCAATTGGCGGACCGCGGTTCGGATCCGGACCCTGGGGCTTTGGTTTCCGGACCGGTAAATATAGAATTAATACACATTTTTTAAACCAGTTAGACATGGAATAATACCCGTTTACTAAATTTCATGTTATGATAGTATTATTGTTGGCTCGGTTGGCAGTACTGCTTATGGTCGGTGATTTCATTGAAGATGAATAGGATTCCGTTTGAAACCTGGTATCGTGAAAAACATGAAATTTGTGAGGTGAGATATTTAAATATTACTCTAACCATATGTTAAGTTTATCATAAACTTATTAATAATTGTGTACCACTGTGCTATATTCATTTAGTATTTAATATGTGTTTTGTTTAATTTGCGCAATCCATACCCATATATAATTTAAATAATTTCCTTATAATATTAATTACTTAATAAAAGGTCCGTATGTTTAATCAATTCTGGTTCCGGACCTCGACTTAATTTACTACCTTGAAAATGGACCTCCATGAAATCTAATTGGTGACCCCTGCACTAGACCTACGCGGCCGACATACTCATATTAAATTGTGAAGATTGGAATGTGCTAATCACATCTATAGAATGTACGTACACATGATACCAAAGAAACAAACTCAGTAGTACTATCAAACCGGAGGTTTATAACAGCGCGAATGTGAGATCTCCATACATTCATATCCAGAGCTAATTATTTTAAATCAACCCCTGTATAATTCTCTCTTCCCTCAAATCGTGGCTACTTGAGGTTCATTGCCGCGCGGGCATAAGCTATCCGTACATCCCTATTCTGATCTAATGATATCCAATCAACTGTATAATTCACCTCCCTCAAATAATGGTTAATATTATTCTGCAGTAGACCACGGTGGTCTAGTGGTTACATTATTTGCCTCTAGTCTCAAGGATCGCGAGATCAATCCCGGCCTGTGTTGATGGGTATTTAGGAAGGAAAAATCCAAGGACAAGTCCTCCGGGAGGGATTTGAAGCTGTGGGTCCCGAGTCTGAACACGTTCGGTCTCGTGAAAGAACCTCAAGCCTGAAAACAAAGCCAATGTTCTTCAATCCAAGTAATACCTTAGTTTCTTACTAGATATCTGCTCGAGGCGATGTACTAGCAATATGTCACTCTCTGACATCTACCAGTATAGGAAAGTAAGCGTAACTAAATTAGAATAGTTAAGAAATTCCCAACCATGTCCCGAAGTGGGACGAACCGGGAGCAGTCAATAATTCTCCCACCTCAGTGTCGGCCTAACTACTGGGCTCTTTCCCTCTGGTTTTTCTATAAGACATTTACAACTCCTATAAATAAAGTTATGGAAGTAAAAATATTACGTGAAAGACCAGTAGGAAGTTTACGAATAGATGTATTAATGCAGTAACAACTGACTGCAGAGAATTCTTTGGCTCAGCAACAATGAGAAGAAAGGGATTAAACAAGGGATAGGGTTGCCAGATTTTTACGCCTGACACCGGGATTTTTAGATAATAAGAGTAGATCTACTAAAAATCTACTGCAGTATCGGCTGGTTTTCTTAAAAGACTCAAAGTAAAACAATATTCACCTTATATTAATCAGACTTCGTGGAAATAGTATGTTTACATGCTTATAACTACTGTACGGCTTAACTGTCGACTGTAACAGACAATTACGTCACGACTATGTATCTACAGTTAACCAATAAGTAGGGATGTGGGGTGTCTATACAACCCTAACTTAAACTTTCATCCTTTTAATATATATAAATGCAGTATCTAAAATTAAAATTGGAAAATATATATAAGAATAAATTAAAGTAACAAAAGGCCTTCGTCAAGGTTGTAGCATACCACCAACATTATTTAAGATATTTATACATAAAGCATTGTCAAACTGGAGCAAACAATGTTCAGGAATGGTAGTACCAATTGGAGATGGATCAACAGATACAATATACACACTGTTATTTGCGGATGACCAGATAATAATTGCTCAAGAATATGAAGACATGGAGTTTATGTTCAGAAAAGTATTGGACGAATACGATAACTGGGGTTTGAAAATACATTTAGAAGAAAACATTTTATATGGGATGTGGAGCCGAAACCGAAGATTTGATATTAGAAGATGAAAAGGTGTATATTAGAGGATGTGAAGAATTTGAGTATCTGGGAGTAGAATTAGATAAAGAGGATAAACAAGAAAGTGATATTAAGAACAGAATAAATAAAGGTAGAGCAATAACAGCAATGATGAATGGAGTCTTATGGAACAGGCATATAACCAGGAAAAATAAGTTACAAATATATAATTCAATAGTGAGAAGTACTGTCACATATGGAGCTGAAGTTTGGAAATTCAACAAAAACTTAGAACAAAAACTTATGTCGATGGAAATGGATTTCTTGTGGAGAGCAGCAAGATGTTCAAAATTAGACAAAATAACAAATGCTGTCATAAGAGAAAAAATGAATATTGGTTATTTAATAGTAGATTATATACGGTATAAGCAATTAAATTGGTATGGGCACGTAAGACGAATGCAAGAAGAAAGATTACCCAGGAAAACATTGGAATGGTGTCTAACTGGAAGAAGGAGAGGAAGACCTCGAAACTCGTGAATGCAGGAATAAGAACTGGAATGAGAGCAGGACTGGAGGACATGGATTGGATGGAGAGAGACGAGTGGAGAAGAAAAATAGAACTTTAGGCACAGAAAGATGTGTAAACATTAAAATTCTGTATATATATATATATATATATATATATATATATATATATATATAATAATTTCATGTTTTGTATTTTTGAATACCTTCTTATTAATGTATGTAATTTATGATTTTATAATTATGTCCAGAATTAAATTGTATGTTTCTAAGAAAAAGAAAAAAATATTGTGGTGGGGTAATGCTGCCACCCCACCTCTCCTAGTAAGTTTCAGGGAACATTACTTCTTACAAACCAGTTTCCACAGATATATCAGGGTAGTTTTTTTTCAAAAGTCTTAGAGTTAATTAGGTCTATACCAGGTAGGTAACGGTATATAATGAAAGTCATTGTAGGCCTACTCTGCCATTCTTTTCAAGAATAATTATAATGTGTCCATTGAGAGAACTAACAACTTTTTTATACAATTTCCAGAGACTATTATTATACCTGTTAATTGGATTGCAAAATTAATGGAAATGGACAGCTAATGACAAATGAGGAAAATGTTGAGGAAGTAGCTGAATTCAAATACCTAGGAACATAATCACAAATAGGAATGAGATCCTAACATTCCATGTTCCTAGAAACATGTCCTTGTGTTTAAGCCTTTGGTATGGGTTCCCTGAAGTAGTCCCCGCCCGGAGAACCGAATGGGGGACTATTTGACCTCCCGAAAATTTTACTCCAGTTGAACCCATGTCCGCATTTCTTGACGGTTGTATTTTTACGGTGAATGATCGTCACTCTTTCGACCAAGGTACTTTTTTTCGTCTGGCTTATTACCTTCGACCAGTCCGGCATGGATAACCCTATCGGCAGAAATGCTACTGCCGGGAATAGGAATGAGATGCAAAACGAAATTAAACATAGGCTCAATTCTGGAAATGCGTGCTATTATGCATTACAGACGTTCCAATTCCTTTAAAAAATGTTGAACTTAAAATATATAAAACTATTATTATACCAGTTATATTATATGGATGCGAAACATGGACTCTTACTGTAAGGGAGGAAAGAAGAATACCGATATTTGAGAATAAAGTTCTTAGGAAAATTTTTGGACCAAAGAGAGAAGAACAGACAGGTGAATGGAGAAGACTACATAACAGTGAACTACATGGTCTTTATAGGAAGCCAGATATAATAAGTACAGTTAAGTCTCGTAGACTGCGATGGGCAGGACATGGGGCACGAATGGGGATGAATGACCTGAATGGAAGCTTCTTGTAGGAAAATCATAGGGAAAACGCCCAGTTGGTAGACCAAAAATGAGGTGGGAGAATAACATTAACTATGATTTGAGGGAAGTTGATTATACAGGGGATGATTGGAAAACATTAGCTCAGGATAGGGATGTATGGATTACTTATTTCCGCGCGACCATGAACCTACGTGTTCGATAGTGCCAGTGAGTTAGTTAGTTATCTGAATGCATTGCAAATGTTTTTCCTCTTTCTAGGCAAAATATATCAAGGTTATTTTTACATTTTCTAGATGAGATACTACTTCAAATGACACAAATGCATGACATACAACAGCCTGAAATTTCCCATATTAATATGAGATTTATTTTATTAAAATATGTTTCTTTATAGCTTAATGTATCTTACATTGTCAGCGTTTAGCAGACTAAATGAATCTTATTTAAAAATTGACGAAATAATACGAATTTTTACAACACTATAATTTCAGTAATTGTTTTAATTTCTAGAACAGTTATAACATAGATACCCTACTTCTAGGTACATAAAGTAAACATACGTGTAAATTCTGTGCAGTTTTGAAGTCACAGATTTTTTAAATAATCATTCTTTTTGGGTGTTGTAACCATACCACCACCCCAGTTGAGATACATTCTATCACCTCCGTACTGAAGGGTTAACACAGCCAAACGTAATTATTCATTTCAGTGCTGAACAACAAGTGAATTAATACAGTTGTGAATATGTAAGTTTGTAGCATGTACCAGTTGTCAGAATAAGCAGACTATACCACGTATACGAGCAAAAGGCTTCGCTAGATCCGCACTGTGCTACTGTACGGCTATGAAGCTCTGCGTATCCTTGCAAAGGGTCATAAAAGGAAAATACAAATAATTCAAAACAAATGTCTAAAAATTGTACTTTTGGTTCTCCATATACAAAGATAAAATAGATACACGAAGCAGCAAAATTGCCACATATTAATATCATCACAAAGGAATGGGTTAGCAATATCTTCCAAGCTATTTTACGATATGAAAACCCGACGGTACGCAATATAGGGCACTTTCCAGAATGCAACATTAATGATCAACTGCTCAATAAGGAGAAATCAAGACTATGAGGACAGCGCGGAATGGAGTTGCTCATTCTGGGTAGCTGAATTGAGTTAGTTCTTTGGCGGCACAGTTTATGGTGCCCATTCAAACGGGCTCCTCTCATATTGACTTATAAACTACCATTTCAACAGGCAAAATTCCTAAAAACGGCCGTATAGGCTACGACCATTCAGATGAGTCCCTTACTGATTTGCACATGAAATTAGCCGTCAAGGGACGAACAAATGTCCCAGTATACGACACAGTGGAAAGCATTCAGTATTGTCACAAAGCGAACGAAGCTTGCCGTCTGTCTTGACATTGCTTGAGCCAATCGTTCAGACTTTGTATACAAACTAAGTTCATTTGTTCATAACTTCACACCTCGGTACTATTTCCCCGCAGTCTGATAATAAAAACAAATGAGAAGATCAAACAAATAAGTTGGTCTTATCATTCTTGTACTCCCGCTAGCTTTTCAACCCCTTTTCACTTTTCTTGTGCCTTTGAATGTCATTTTGTCCTCTGTGAGGAACACTAAAATACGAAGGGCATCCAGTATTTTCCCTTAATTATCCACAAATATATTTTACACCATTCATTGTTAAATTTACATTGCAACTTTTGTTTGTTTTGAACGTGTAATATGATGCAGTGATTTCACAAGTTCTGATGATAGAATCCATATTTTAGAATATTTCACTGTACGGAACATGTACAAAATTGAGAAGTGTAAACTGGGTTGTAAAAAATGGTATTTTCTGCCACTGAATGTAAAATCGGGATTTTATACAATCTCGACTGGCTATAATAGGGATTCCGGTTGCCTGGAAACCCTGACAAGGAAGGGTGGAGGAAAAGAAAAAAATGGCTAAGGCCCGATGCTACATGGCAACAGACATTCTCTTCATAGGCACAGCACAAATACACACTACCTACAAGATGCAAAATAAATGCACATTAAACATGGTTAAGATTGACCTTTCTTCCCAGTTTTTTTTTCAAACTTACAACCATAGGATGCCGAAGCCTACCTTCAAATTTCTTCCAGAGAAGCGCTGTGATGTACAAAGGCCGAGTCCAAAAAAAATCTGCTGTTTTTAACTGCACAGCACTAAAAATCATGGGCCAAATCTCTCAAACTATAGAGAAGTAATACAACATCTGGATTGCTAGATAGGATAATCTTGACTACCTGCTGTCTGCGAGTTAGTTAAAGAACAGTTAAGTCTCGTAGACTGCGATGGGCAGGACATGTTGCACGTATGGGGAATGAAAGACGTACATGGAAGCTTCTTGTAGGAAAGCCAGAGGGAAAACGCCCAGTTGGTAGACCAAGAATGAGGTGGGAGAACAACATTAACTATGATTTGAGGGAAGTAGATTATACAGGGAATGATTGGAAAGCATTAGCTCAGGATAGGGATGTATGGAGAGCTTATGTCCGCGCGGCCATGAACCTACGGGTTCGATAGTGCCAGTGAGTAAGTAAGTAAGTAAGTACCTGCTGTCTGCGCCGTGTCCCGCCTCATCACTCCACTCTTACTCATGAAGGGAGACCATCTTCTCCGTATTGTGGGTTGATATTGCGGGATTATGGCAATGTGTAGCGGGACTATTTAACTCATGACCAAAATGGTAATCAATGAATTTCAATGAATTTTATTTTACAACCAATCAGTCGTGTTTCACCTCGTTCTTCATCGATTTCTCTTTATCAGCTCCTGCTTTTGTGATAAAGAAAGCTCCTTCTTTTTAATATTCTGAATAGTCAGAGCATTATTTTTCTCCAATAAATACATTGAATATAGCAAATAATGAACTGACTCCGTGATTTTACTGAGTTGTTTACTAAAAAAATAAATGAATAACATATGTTGATTATAATATACAGTTTGAAGTATTTCAATATTTCTCTTACAATATTGCGATCCAATTTGGCAATAAATAATATGATCAAGTTGCAGTGAATATACATAACCTCAAATTTCTGATTTGTTTTCAAACTTCGTCGTTTACATTAAATATATAAATATTTTAAAATACCGGTAACTATGTTTAGATAATGATTTTTGGGTAAACAGCTTAATTTTATTCGTTAAATAGTCATAACAAATGCCACTCTTGATTTCCAAATCCTGTAGATAAATTCACGAGTCACTTGTGAATTTATCTACAGGATTTGGAAATCACTCACGACATTACTTATGATAAATAAATAATAGTTTTAAAAAACTAAAACAACACCCTTTATTAGAAAACCGAACTAAAGAATGAAAAATAATTTTAATTTCCAACACACTTGGGATACAATTAATGTGGTCAACAAAAAAATAATCTCCGCACATTTAGAATAAAACTAGCGTTATCTACAAAATAATAATTTTACCATCAAAAGCGTGGGGTGCTTTCTATGGTTTTTACATTTTCTTCTTCGAGACTTTACTTTTACCAATAAATGTTTATTATCAAATATATTAATTGATATAGAGCACCCCACGCTTTTGATGTTAAAATTATTATTTTTTTTGTAGATAACTAGTTTTATTCTAAATGTGTTAGAGATTATTTTTTTGTTGACCACATTAATTTTATCCCAAGCGTGTTGGAAATTAAAATTATTTTTCATTTTTTAGTTCGGTTTTCTAATAAAGCTATGTTTTAGTTTTTTTTAAAACTAATATTTATTGTTTTAGTTTTTTAAACTATTATTTATTTTTTATTTTTACAAATCCATAGTGAATAACGATTTCAAGGCATCTTCAGGTTGGCTGGACAGTTTTAAAAGACTACACAATGTAGTGTGAATGAAATTTGCGGGAATCAAAGGACGTGGACGAAAGTGTAGTTAGTGAGGGGAAATCGAAACTGCATACTTTAATTTCAGGATACGCGCCTAAGAGACATCGTCGAAGTCGCTCGTACATACTATACTTCACTTTTCAATTGCAGTGGAACTAAAATTAATCCAAGGTACGTAAAAGAGATATATACGGTACTCTATAATGTAAGATTATTAATAAGTTTTAGTTTTTTTATAATGTGGAATTTTGTCCAATGCGGAACAAAACATCAGTCCCATGCGATTCCGCATATATATCTCCATCCATCCATAGTAATTCTGCCCGAAGGCAGGTCCTTCACTACAATCATAGCATTTTCATGCTATGCTTGCAGCTTTACTAGGGAATTGTAGGTGTGGTAGCTTCCCGTTGCTTTCCACACTGGTGAAGGATGATGATGATGATGATGATGATAAGGGCGATGATGATGACGATGACCATATGATTTCGGGGACCGTTTGGACCTTAACGTTTTGCTGATTTGTCTTACAGGTGAGGAAAAACCCCGATAAAAACCTTACCCAGAAAAACTGCCCCGACCGGGGATCGAACCCGGGCCCGCTGAGTGACAAGGCAGCATGCTCTCTCGAGACCACAGCGGTGGATATATATATATATATATATATATATATATATATTTGTCGTCGTCTTATTCGGTGTCTATTAGATACTATGTAAACGTTCTTGAAATATATTTTCACGATAGTTTACTCGTGTGAATCGCGCATTAAAACTTGAAATGTTCGAGATCAAGAGTCCGCTCATTATTTATTTCGCTAAATATACATTATCAGTTAATTGATAATATAATCATTGACATAACGTATAATTTTGTATCTTACAATAGTTGCTCAAACTGACGGCCACCAACCTGAGTGCGATCATGAGATCAGCGTACAAGATTCTGCCGCAACCTGGTGTGTTTCGAATCACATCACAGGCAGCTACAATGCTGGCAAATAATTCCATGCCTGTTTTCACTGGAGTCTAAAAGAAAGTGACTTTAGATATTTGCTAAAATCTAAGAAATGTCTAATATTCATATTATCTTGCTTTAAATCAGGAAAATACAACTTACAAAAATGTCTATATGAAGGAAGTCGGTTGCGAAGAGGGATAAAAAGTAGAATTAAATAAAAAAATGCATAGGCCTAACTGATTTCGTCTCTCCGAATACCCTCGGCCTACCAGCCTCACATCCACATGTGTTAATTACAGAAGTGGATGATTATTCAACCAGCAAAAGGGTGACACGAGGTCAACATATCGGGTTCCGCAGCCATTATAGTTTGTTAACGAACCTTGAGCTGTTACAGTAGCTACATAAACTCAGCATGGTCTCGGTAGGCACGGTCCGTTTCTGCCCCAAAATTCATGGCAAAAATGGTTCCTCCATGAGAACGCAAACCAGCTCAAGTCCAGTAGTTTTGCAAAAACGCACCGTGCCTTAAACCGTTCGGTTACGGCGAGGGAATATCACTGATATCGATTACATGCAATCATTACAATATTTTATGATAACAAAAAAACATGTACCTCTAAAAACATATGCGTTTTCTTTTTTTCAGATATATTATAAAGGTAGGAAACATAAACTCAGGATTCAGACAAGGTTGTGGCCTCTCCCCTCTACTTTTTAACATATATATGAATGACATTGTAAAAGACTTTAGAGAAACAAAACATGGAAGTATCACTATCAATAGAAATTTAAAATTAGATATAATAATGTTTGCAGATGATCTTGTTTTACTAGCAACATCTGAAGATGATTTACAATGGTTAGTACATAATTTAAATTTGATAGCCCAGAAATATTCAATGAAAATATCTACCAATAAAACTAAAATAATGGCCTTTTGTGGAAAATCCCCAATACCAAGCAAAATTTGTTTAAATAAAAAAAAATTAGAGAGAGTTAATGAGTTTACTTATTTAGGATATAAACTCTCTTTTGTTGAAAATTTGGATTTATCAGAGAAAATTGTGAAATTCAACAAATCAATGGGAATCATTAATAGAGTTTTAAAGCACGCCGTAGCGTAGTGGTTAAGGCACTGAGCTACAAGCAGGAGGGTCGAGGGTTCAAGTCCCGTTGGGGTCAGGATTTTTAAACTGACCGAACCCTCTGGCGGCACTATGGCCCTGGGGTCGACTCAGCCTCTAACTGAAACGAGTACCAGACGCTTGTTCTGGGGGTAAAGGCGGCCGTCACGCAGGGCTGACAACCCGGCTGACAAAGTGCCGATTGTCTTGAAAATGTGGGAGCCTTAACCTCCTACTACCCCAAGGGCCGCCGGGCCTGTTGTGGGATCACTTTAATAGAGTTTTGAAACCTTCATTAGTGCAAAAATCAACTCATACTCGTCTTTATCAAATAATGGCTCGACCAGTCCTATGTTATGGGAGTGAAACGTGGACTATAAGGACGAGAGATGAAAGCAGACTAACAGCTTGTGAGATGAAATTTATGCGCCGAACAGCTGGCTACACCAAATGGGATCGAAAGAAAAATGTAGAAATCCTTCAAGAACTTAATGTGTCACCAATTCTGGACTACATCTCCAGATATCAGCTAAACTGGAAGGAACACGTCTCAAGAATGGCTAGATCCAGGATCCCCAAGGCAATAATGAACTACTGTCCAAATGGGAAACGGTCACTTGGTCGACCTATGAAAAGATGGCACGAAAACAGCTTTCTCAGGTCGTAACAGTTCTTCTCGGGACTAATACTTGGCAGGATGATGATGATGGTGGTGGTGGTGGAAACACGGTATCTTACTTTAAGGGAGAAGAAAAGATTAGTTCTTTGGAAAAAGTTTGGACCAAAGTGAGATGAAGATACAGTTGTATGGAGAAGACTACATAACAGTGAGCTACATGAACACAATAGGAAACAAGATATAATAAGAACAGTTAAGTCTCCAAGACTGCGATGTGCAGGACATGTGCCACCAATGGAGAATAAAAGACGAGCATGGACATTTCTCGCAGAGGGAAAGTATCCAGTAGGTAGATAAAGAATGAGGTGGGATAATATTATCAACTATGATTTGAGGGACGCAATTATACAGGAGTGATTGGAAAACTTCACTGCAGGATAGGAATGTATGGACATGTTATGAACATGCGGCCATGAACTTCCATATTCGAGAGTGTCAGCGGGTTCGTGAATATTTTTATTAATTTTAATTTAAGCTCGATTTATTATATTTACTTATAATTAACTTATGTTACGTAATATTTCTAGGTCAAACATATTTTTTATCGTTGAGCGGAAGAGAATTCTGCCTTTTAAATATTATTATTATTATTATTATTATTATTAAAACGTATTCTCGCGGATGTAATAACATTGTATGATTGGCGTATTTTTTTTCATAATGGGACGCGAGCGACATCTAGTTTGTAAATAAAACAATTTGGGGAGGTCTGTTCCCCTCACTGCTAACAAGCTACATCCGGGACGTGACGTCACAGAGGGTTCACCTGTCAGCACCTACCGGTATACATAGCAACTACTGCAAGTAGGTAACATTTCCTGAATTCATAAACCAATTCAGTCAGCCTAGCTTTAGAATATCTCTCTCTTTACCTCAGTTTAACCTCTCCCTTTATAGGTAGTTTTACATGTCCGACGCCACAAGGTCTTTGAAAGGATTCGACCTATTGGGAGATGATTTTTTAATTTGGATCACATACATACTTTTCTGACCACACAAGGACATGCGGAGCTTCCCTGAATGACTATCAGCTCAATCCCAATGTCACTTCCGATGCAACAAACACTTAAGACTCACCCTCTCTTAGGCCGTTATTCAAGAACCATGCTTGCCGCGAAGAGCGACTCTCAGCCCGTCTCTCCGTGGTTGATTATACTCGGACCAACGGATCTGTGCCCCTATAGCGCTGAAATCGTTCTTAGAAAAGTACACGTATATACTCGCACTATTTCACCGCTCCCCCCCCCCCCACAAACAGCTGCCTCGATAACTCGCTGAGTAGGGATGTTGCCAAACTTCCCCCAGTGCCATGGCTCTTGAATATTGAATAATGCAAGGTTGGAGTGGAGTTGACAACACTGGAGTGTAAGCGCAAGAGAGATATGAATGCAGGGAGGAAAATTATTTACCGAGGCAGAAAAGGAAGTAGGCTTTAGTTCGCATATCTTACGAGGGCACAGATCCGTTGGACAGACAATAAGTGGGTCATGCAGAATCTACTCTAACTGGCTCACTCTATTCAACATCATGTGCTAACAATATGTTTATTTTTTTTAATCCGGGAATAATTGAAAGATGAGAGCCTCAGCTTACGGAAGACGGAGATTACATGACCTAGAGAGGTTGGTTTTTAAATATTGGCCTTAATCATTCACATGAAATTGACGATTATTATGGCAATACGATGTTCGGGGACTATTTGGTACTGAAGTTTTCAGACATTTGACTTACAGGTGAGGAAAATTCTTGAAAAAAACCTCACCCAGGAAACTTTTCCAACCGGAGTTTGAACTCGAGTCCGTTGGTGACGTTACCCCGACAAAACAGAGCAGAATTAATATATCAGGCCTACTTGGTATTTTAGTAACATACAATGTGTCCTGACCTCTAAGATCAGTAATGGTACTGTGTGCGATTAATTTGGCTACAGATAATTCATAATTGAACTGTTACCATTTATCAGCCATCATATTATCGGAGTAACGTAGCTCCGACTCCAGGCGCTCCAACCTCAGAAATGTGTTATAATTCCGCCAATGTCAGGAGAGAATAGCACAAACATCGTAAGACAACCTCATGGCATATATATATATATATATATATATATATATAGTCCACCGCTGTGGTCTCGAGGTAGCGTGCTGCCTTGTCACGCAGCGGGCCCGGGTTCGATCCCCGGTCGAGGCAGTTTTTCTGGGTGAGGTTTTTATCGGGGTTTTTCCTCACCTGTAAGACAAATGTCAGGAAAACTTTAAGGCCCAAACGGTCCCCGAAATCATATGGCCATCATCCTTATCATTATCATCCTTACCATTATCATCATCACCCTTCACCGGTGTGGAAAGAAACGGGAAGCTACTACACCTACACAATTCCCTAGTAAAGCTGCAAGCATAGCATGAAAATGCTATGATTGCGGTGAAGGACCTGCCTTCGGGCAGAATTACTATGGATATATATATATATATATATATATATATATATATATATATATATAGAGAGAGAGAGAGAGAGAGAGAGAGAGCGAGCGCGCTAGCGTATAGAGATCTCGGGTTCAAATCCCGACTTAGGCATTTATTTTTCTTTTCATGTCATAATGAGCCTTCATTGCCAAATGTCAAAAATATAGTTATAACATCATAAATATACAAGCGTTTCTGCTATAAAGTAAAAATTCTCTTTAAAACGCTTACTTGTTATAGTAGCCACTATATGGCAGTTGAAACGATATCCCACTGCCTCTCGTGTAAATTGAGAATAAGATATATAAAAGAAAAATAAATGTTTGTGTTAGGATTCCTGAGTAGCTCAGTTGGTTAGAGCGCTAACGTATAAAATTAGAGATTTCGTTTTTATGTCATGATTAGCCTTCATTGCTAAATGTTATAACTATATTTTTGACATCTAAATATACAGGCGTTACTGCTATAGAGTATAAATTGTTTTTAAAAATGCTCATTTGTTATAGTAGCCACTAGATGGCAGTTCGAACGATATACTGCTGCCTCTCGTGTAAATTAAAAATGGTATACATAAAAGAAAATAAATGGTTGTGTTAGGATTCCCGAGTAGCTCAGCTTGCTAGAGCGTTAACGTATAAAGTTAGAGATCTCGGGTTCAAATCATGACTCAGGTATTTTTTTCCATGTCGTATATATATATATATATATATATATATATATATATATATATATTACAGGTTACGTAGGCCTATTGACAATATTTCATATCAAAAGTATGTCACGCAGGAACTGCGAAACCTAAGCGAATTCTCAGGAAGTCGAATTCGTGGTCCCATTTTGCTGGTTTACGGAATATATATCTGATTAAATTGAAGAAACTCAATTTTTGATGCCAGCTTATTTAAAGGTGCCTGACTGCAGTGAAAACATATCACGCATAACCATAAGTTATTTTATTACCTATTGTAAATTGTGACTCAGCCATGGAGACTGAGAAAGGACGAGGGTAAATGGCTGGTATATTAAGTCTCAGGGGAGTTCTAATGTAGAGTAGAAAATTCACTAAATTTTGAGGAATGCTCTTGTTCGTAGTTTATAGCTATGCAATCCTACTCTCCGTACAAGGTGAATTTCCGGCGCCTAGAAATAGAGACTTCTCGGCTAAGATATGGAAACCCTTAAAGAAGATTCCTTGGTCCTCCAAGTTTAGGCGTAGGACTGACAATTCCACTGTTGTAAAAAAAATAAAGGAAAGAAATACGGACGGATAATAACAGAGATGGAGATATTTATTGCGAGCAGGCGAGGACCAACAGGCTGTTATCCTGACTATTTAACTTATGTCCCAAATGGGAGTCAATGACCAATCACGTATCAATGAATTTTGCTTTACAACCAATCACAGACGTGTTTCACCTCAATATTTATCTACTTTCGTTTAATCATATTAAAAAAAGCTCCTCCTTTTTAATATTCTGAACAAGTCAGAGAATTATTTTGCTAACGAACAGATTCCTTCGAACTACACATTTGATAATTGTGTGTTCAATAATAGTGTTTTTAAATAATGATTTTACGGTGTTGTTTCCTAAAAAAATAATTAATAACCTATAATGTTTGTTATAATATACACTATGATGTGTTTAATTTTTTCTCTACTAGGGTGCATTCTTACAATATTGCGATCCTATTTGGCAATAAATAATATGATCTAGTTCCAGTGGATTAACAAAAGAAGCATAACCATTTCTCATTTGTTTTCAAACATCGCCATTTATATTAAATATATACATATTTTAAAATGACTATATTTAAATAAGTCCACCGCTGTGGTCTCGAGGTAGCGTGCTGTCTTGTCACGCAGTGGGCCCGGGTTCGATCCCCGGTCGGGACAGTTTTTCTGGGTGGGGTTTTTATCGGGATTTTTCCTCACATGTAAGACAAATGTCAGGAAAACTTTAAGGCCCAAACGGTCCCCGAAATCATATGACCATCATTATCATCATCATCCTTATCATCATCATCCTTCACCGGTGTGGAAAGCAACGGGAAGCTACCACACCTACAATTCCCTAGTAAAGCTGCAAAGCATTGCATGGAAATGCTATGATTGCAGTGAAAAACCTGCCTTCGGGCAGAATTACTATGGATGGATGAATATTTAAATAATGATTTGTGAGTAAACAGCTTATTTTTATTCGTTAAATAGTCCTAACAAATGCCACTCTTGACCAATTGGAAATCACTCGTGGCATTACTTATGATAATGAATATTGCATATTGTATAATATTGAGTATCAAAAATATTAATTGTTTACGAATCCAATTCGGTAGGATCGTAGGTGACGGTTTATATTACGCTTAAGAAGTGATAGAATGATTAGCGCAATCCAAGGCCATCTCCAAGAAAACACAACATTTACTTACACATTCATACTAAACATGGCTAAATGATGATAATGATGATTTTTATGGCGGGCACCGTTTGAACCTTAAGATTTTCTAACATTTGTCTTACAGGTGAGGAAATACTCTAGAAAACCCATCACCTAAGAAACTTCTCCCAACCGGGAATCGAACCCGGGCCTGCTGTGTGATAAACAACGACGTTACCCCGAGACCACAGCGATGAACATGATATAATAATAATAATAATAATAATAATAATAATAATAATAATAATAATAATAATAATAATAATAATAATAATAATCTTCTTCTGCCAAAAACAGAGGTTTGGATTTATTCCCGTCTGTGAACTACAACTAGTACTAATTCGTCCAACGGCGATGAGGTTGACCTAATTCTCTGTTTGCTGCAGGGTGATAATTTATCTTTTTTTATAAACGATGTTCTATGTTAATGAAGCTGGACTTTCGCATTCATATAATAATAATAATAATAATAATAATAATAATAATAATAATAATAATAATAATAATAATAATAATAATAATAATAGTAATAATAATAATAGTAATAATAATAGTAATAATAATAGTAATAATAATAGTAATAATAATAGTAATAATAATAGTAATAATATTAATAATAATAATAATAATAATAATAATAATGTTTTATTTAAGCTGGCAGAGTTAAGGCCATAAACCTTCTCTCCCACTCAACCAGCGAATAATAAACTTATACAAAAATGAAATACTTTTTTAATTGACTTTATTCAGTATGCCCCATTACATAGCATAATACTACATACTATGTTTGAATTTACATCATATTAATTTGACATTATGGTTCTTATTTACATGTTGGTAATTACTTTAACTTAATCTGATATCTGCCTATTTGGTAATACAATATTTACAATATATACAATGATTGTTTATGGTGATACAATTTGTTTATAGGGTGCTAAAGTCTATGTTTCTGATAAATTTGGAAAAATGCTTTAGGTGTCTTGATAGTAGTTGCTGCTCAGGTACTGGCCATTGTACTTTTTCCAGTTCAATCGACAGTTTCATCTCGACCCGTTGTTTTCGTAGTTTTGGACACCTGTAGAGTAGATGCTGAATGGGTTGTTCCTCTTGCAGACAGGTACAAGTGGGCTCATCTATTGCGCCAATCCTGTAGTGATATGCCTTCGTTTTGCCGTGTCCACTTATAATTGCTGTTGTTGCTGGGTTAATTCGGATGTTTAGTTTCATTCTGAGGATGACAGAAGGAAGGAATCATTTGCATTGGGAGCCTTTGGTTGTGTTGTCCCACTGTAGTTGCCATTGCAGAAGCCCTTCTTCCTTGACAGCACTCACGATTGAGGTTTTGGGTTGTTTGGTATATACTAGGTTTGTGCTGTTTTCAAGAGCAGCTTCTTTTGCATATTTGTCAGCTAGATCATTCCCGATGAATCCTGTGTGCGCTTTGATCCATGAGAAATGTATGACCCATTGTTGTTGTTTAAGGCTTCTGGATTTGTTGTGCATTTCCCCTATTAGAAAATTATGTTTGGAATTGTTTCTTAATAAAGCTAATGTTATTAGGCTGTCTGTATAAAGGGTGATATTTCTTTCCCAATGCATGATATCCAGTTCGGGTAGGGTCCAATGCTTTTAAAATTGCAATCCGTTCAGCCTGATTGTTGGAGCACTTATCGTGCAGTTTGGCTTAAATTCTGTGTAATAATACACCTTGTTTGTAGAATACTGCTGCTGCTCCAACCGTGCCTTGTACCCTACTTCCATCAGTGTATATTTCTAGATTATACATATTGTTTTTATTTATTTCCTCTATGATTATTCTGTCGGCTGGATGGGGACAGGTACTTTTTTAGTGGCGTGTCAAAATCCACGCCGTCTAGTGTCATTTCATGTGTGATTCTGTGAATTTTTGTTGCTTCGTTAATAGTTACGTTAACCAGCAATTGCACATGAAGCTTCAAAGGACAGTGTTTTGTAAGCCTGAGCTATTTTGACGTTTATTAATCTCTGAACTCTCTGCAGTTTATGTAAGTTCTTAATACAATTTTAAAATGTTGTTAAAATGTAGATTAAACACAATGCATGTGTGGCCTAATAATAGCTAATACTGACAAAACATCGAATAGAAATAAAATAAAGTAAGAAAGGCTTCCCAGATAAATATTTATAGATATATACAAAATGCTGAATTGTTATGCAGGTAGTATTTTCATTGTGTGGAACATAAGATATCGTTAATTTGGGTTTTAATAATGTGTCAAATCAGCCAAGTCGGACATAAATTATAATTGCTGAGGAATTCGCTTCGATTTCTCAGTTCCTACCTGATGGTTTTTTATGAAAATATGTAAATTATTGCAATGGGTAGCCGACCACTACGAAGGACATAATTACATTCTTACACAGTATTTAACGTCATTGTAAACATCAATATTTGTATAGATAGCAGTGGTGTAACGCTGTGAAAACAACAGCAAACACTTACATAAGCTGTGAATACAATTAGGGCTACGTTGATAATGATAATAATCTAATGTAGACACATCTAAAGAAGAAACCATCTTATCAAGATTCGTTAAAATGGATATAACACACCAGAAGTAAGTTATCTAATAAAAATATCTTGGCCACACCAAGAAAAGATAAGACAGCATTACGCAGTTTTTTCGTCCAGAGGAATAATAATAATAATAAATAATAATAATAACAATAATAATAATAATAATAATAATAATAATAATAATAATAATAATAGTACATCCACGAATTTAGGCTATTTGTTGACCTGTTTCAGCCTCAAGAGAAACACCACCCAAAAGTATTTTGAGTGGACGTCCTGGTCTTCTTCCTGCAGGTTGATATCTTAACATTTGTTTGTGTATCCTGTGATCTTCCATTCGATGAACATGTTGCAACCATCTTGACTTATAATCAGAAATTTTGTTTTCTAAAGGTTCCATGTGTAATTTTTCTAAGATGTCTTCATTTTTTTTTGTGATCTAGTAGTGTGTATCCTGCAGTCCTCCGAAGATATCTCATTTCAGCGGATCTAATTCTCCGTATATCCTTCTGTCCCCAATGTCCATACTTCGCTACCATACAAAAGAGTTGGAAGAACCAGTATATTATACACTTTTAGTCTTGAATGTTTTTGGACTAACGGTGGCTTGAAGATAGAATTTATTAACCATAAAATCCTTTAAAATGTTGATATTTTTGCATTTACATCCTTTTCTTCTTCATGTGATATATTGCATCCTAGATATGTAAAATTATTCACCTACTCCAAAATTTTGTCGAGTACAATTTTAGTTCTGACAGGATCTACACCTTAAAATGTCGTAATTTGTTTTGTTTAATAATAATGATAATAATAATAATAATAATTTTACCAATGTCACCAGGTTGTTTTTATGACATTTTGGTATTCTTTTCTGGCATGGCGGAATTTTAATGGGGAGCTCTGAAGCTTGTAAGTGCATTGATTTCAATTTCCTGATAAATAATAATAATAATAATAATAATAATAATAATAATAATAATTATTATTATTGTTATTATTATTGTTATTGTTATTATTATTATTATTGTTGTTATTATTATGTTATTATTATTATTATTGTTATTATTATTATTATTATTATTATTATTATTATTATTATTATTATTATTATTATTATTATTATGTGTCAACCGCTATGGTATCGAGGTAGCGTGCTGCCTTGTCATGCAGCGGGTCCGGATTTGATTACCGGTCGGAACAAGTTTCCTGGATTATGGATTTTTTCGATTTTCCTCGCCTGCAAGACAAATGCCAATAAACTTTTAAGGCCGAAATGATCCCTGAACATCACATGGCCATCAATATTATCATTAACATATTCATTAAGTTTTAGGATTAAGATCCCTCCTGGCGCATCATTACCATCATCACCTATGATATATCATCGGGTGCCCCAACCTCAGAAGTGGGTTACTATAACGCCGTGCCGAGAGAGTACCAGAATGTCGATAAGACAATGTGGTGGCATTGAATAAAAATAATAACAGAAACAATAATAATACTAATGAATATTAATATAATTCTGTCAAAAAAGTTAAACTGAAAATATATGGAACTGCTATTCTCATACTTATATGGATGCGAAACATGGAATCTTTGTTAAGGGTAGCTATTGATGAATTATTTTTTTTTAGTTTTTATCTGATTATTTTAAAATTTTTATCACAAATATTATGTGCTTATAGTAGCGTTTCTGTAAAGTTGGTGTTTATAAGTAGAATAGTTTCAGAATTATGATTTTTTAAAACTATATTTCTAATATTTTCTAAAAAAAATGCTCCTTACGATGCATTTTTAAATATTTTCTGATGAAATTCGTGATTCAGAGTCTTTATGATTCCATTAAACACATTTGCTATGCAAAAACATTCATAAATGGAAGATACTGCTTAATTTTCATTTTTTGAAAAACAGAAAATATTTAATTAAATAAAAATAAAACTTAAAATTTTATGTGATTTTCATATTTATTAAAAAACATATAAATTAGTTACAGCTGTTTCGGTACTTTGTACCACCTTCAGACATGATTAATTAATTTGTTATCATGTTTGAAGAAGGTACAAAGTACCAAAACAGCTGTAACTAATTTATATGTTTTAATAAATATGAAAATCACATAAAACTTCAAGTTTTATCTTTATTTAATTAAATAAGTTATGGATTTTCATCATGTAAACGCCAATTCAATTGATTAAAGAAATAATTTTTTTTATCACTCTCATTTTTTCATCTCAATTTAAAAGAACACATGTATCTTGGACTAGTAATTACACAGCAAATTTCAATTAGCATATATTGGGCAGTCTAACCTCAAAATTTCACTTTGATAGCATAAAAATTGCATCGTAAGGAGCATTTCATGTTTTGGAAAATGTCAAAAAAATGGAAACAGAAAAAAAAAACTCATATTAAAATTCACGTAATAATATGGAAGGGTATTTAAACCCTTATGTCACGGATTCAATTTTTCTCCTACAATAAAAATGTTCAGATGAATATGATCCTAATGAATCAGTTATTAAAAAACAAAAAAATGCATTTTTTGCCAATTTTTTAACATTTTCACCAGTCGGCCCCCTTAAAGGGAGGAAAAAAAAAAAAGATTACAAGTATTTGAGAATAAAGTTGTTAGGAAAAATTCTGGACCAAAGAGAGATGGACAGACAGGGAGAAGACTACTTAAGTGACCTACATGATCTTTATGGGAAACTAGATATAATAAGAAGTTATGTCTTGTAGACTGCAATGTGCAGGACATGTGGCACGAATGGGGAATGAAAGAGGGGCATTGAAATCCTTGTAGGAAAAACAGAGGGAAATCAACCAATAGGTAGGCCAAGAATGAGGTGGGATAATAACATTAACCATGATTTGAGAGAGATAAATTATACAAGGGATGATAAAAAACCATCAGCTCATTATAGGTATGTATGGAGAGCTTATGTTCGTGTTGTATAATGCCAGTGAGTTATTTTATGTATTATATAATAATAATAAATAATAAAATTTATATGTAAATAATAAAATTGTAATAGACATGGGTTTTAAATCTAAACAACAAAAAAATGGTAATAATAAATCGTGGTGTCAGACAAGGGTGTCCTTTATCACCTTGTCTTTTTAATTAATTTATATATATATATATATATATATATATATATATATATATATAGACGAGGTTATGTTAAAGTGGCAGATTCATTTAAATCATCATCTTGTATCTTGTAAGCCCATGTTTCCCTTAACAGAGATTTAGGCGCTCTCCCCTACAGGGAAGCATTTGAACCATACTAATTTTGTTACACTTGTTTTCGTAAAGATGTCACTTGACTGATCCGTGATCAGTCGTACTGACATCTAGGAAACCAAGGTAGTACTAGGGCGGGAAAATTCGGCAAATTTTGCTTAGAGGCCTTTTCATTCAGGCTTAAGGATCTTTTACGGGCCTGGAAATCTTCAGACTCGGGACCCACGGCTTAAAGTCCTTCCCGGAGGACTTGCTCCTTGGATTTTTCCATCCTAAAAATCCATCGACCCGAGCTAAACATTTTAAAATAAATAATAAACTGTTGGATACAATATTATTCGCCGATGATCAAGTAGTGATTTCCAGTTCAGAAGAAGATCTACAAAGAGCTATTTTTAATTTGGAAGAAGTGCCAATTACAATTTTAAAATTTCAAAGAATAAAAGTAAAATTTTAGCATTTAAAGGACATGATACATTAAGAGCAAAAATAGTAATTGATAATACAATTTTAGAGCAAGTGAACAGTTTCAAATATCTAGGCCTCAATTTATCATATGTTAAAACTGAAGATATTAATGACAAAATAAATAAATTTAATCTAATGTGTGGCACTATTAAAATAACCCCTTTTTTTTTCATATGTTTCTTTGTTTGTTTTACCTGTTTGTTAACTTTCTTTAATTCTCACATAGACACAAGGACAGAACACACACCCAGACCCAAGGTGGAGATTTAAAATCCCCTACCCGCCAGGAATCGAACCCGGGTCGCCAGAGTGGAAGGTAGGGACTCTACCGACTACGCCACCGCAAGAAAAGAAACAAAAATGAAATTTTATAAAGTAATGGCTATTCCTGTACTGATGTATGGATCAGAATGTTGGACGATCCCTAAAAGAGGAGAACAAAGATTGGAAGCAGCTGAGATGAGATTTTTAAGAAATATAGCAGGATATACTCTGCTGGATAAGAAAAGGAATGAAGATATAAGAAAGGAACTAAATCTTTTCAAACTTACAGACCGAATAATTAAATACAGGAACGACTGGAAAGAACATATTGATAGAATGCCAGAGGAAAGATTTCCAAAATTATTGCTAAATTATAAACCGCACGGAAAGAGAAATGTAGGACGCCCACAGAGAAGATGGGCTGGACAATTTGAACAATTCTAGCATTCATGAAATCGGAACAAGCCAACAGGCTTAATCTCCGGATGAATAATAATAATAATAATAATAATAATATTGTTATTATTATTATAATATTAATTATATTATTATATTAATTATAAATATATTATATATTATATTTAAATAATAATAATAATAATATTGTTATTATTATTATATTAATTATATTATTATATTAATTATAAATATATTATATATTATATTTAAATAATAATAATAATAATATTGTTATTATTATTATTATATTAATTATAAATATATATATTATAAATAATAATAATAATAATTATTATTATTATTATAATTATTATTATTATTATAATTATTATAATTATTATTATTATTATTATGGGATTTTGCAATTGAAACCGTCTACGCGTTCTAAATCTCCAAATTCTCGACCAAGGGCATCATTTTCTTGAAGTTTTTTTTTTGAAGAAATAAGTTATATAAGTTATGGTACTAGGGTCTTCTTGGTCTTTCCAGAATATCTCATCCGGCTGGTGTCTACTGAAAGATTTTTCTAGGTCAACGCTATTGTTGCATCCTCATTAGAATGTCCAAACCATTTTAACTCCCTCTTTTCAACTCTATCACATTTTTGTTTCTGTTCCCAACCATCTCCTAATTTCTTCATTCCGGATTCATTGCAATCCTGATACCTCATCGTGTTTTCTCAAATAATCCATTTCAATTGCTAAAAGCTTTATTTTATATTTTTCATTTACAACTCATATTTCACCTGCACAGATTTGAACATTTTCAAATAATGCCTTTCCCATATCTAATTTGTTGTGCTCCTGGAAATATTCTAACAATACTCGCAATGATAATAATAATCTTGTCTTGTAAGCCCATGTCTCCCTTAACAGAGATTTAGGCGCTCTCCCCCTACAGGGAAGAATTTGAACAATACTAATTTAGTTACACTTGTTTTCGTATAGATGTCATTTTGAGTGGTCAGCGTTCCGCCTCATATTGACATCTAGAAAACCAAGGTAGTACTAGGACAGGAAAATTCGGTAAATTTTGCTTAGAGACCTTTTCATTCAGGCTTAAGGATCTTTTACGAGCCTGAAAATCTTCAGACTCGGGACCCACGGCTTAAAGTCCCTCCCGGAGGACTTGCTCCTTGGATTTTCCATCGTAAAACATCCATCGACCCCGGCCGGGTTTGAACCCGCGACCCTCGGGACCAGAGGCAAGGAGCATAACAATTAGTCCACCTCGGCCGATAATAATAATAATAATAATAATAATAATAATAATAATAATAATAATAATAATAATAATAATAACCACCTCCTTATCCTTAGGTATCATATATGATACCTTTGGTTTATTTTTTCTCGCTTTGGGTGTAACTCCAACTCTCTGTGATAGGTGGTCTATATTCGAAACCTTCAGACTTTCAAACTTTTATTTTTCTCTTGTTTCAAACTGCAGTATTTAGATGGTAGAATCATTTAATGAACAAAAACTTGGTTGAGATCAAAGATATCACGTATTCCTTTCATAAAACCCCCTTATAATTATAATTTTTGTTTCTTGAAATTTTGTTATTCTGACCTCTATTAACCCATTAAAAATGAAAATAAATTCATAATTGACAAAATATCAATACAAGACACCCATAGAAATCACCCAAAATTTGGAACCCCTTCTCCCCAAAATGTTAATTGTTTCGCCAGAAACTCGTTAAGCAAAAAAAAATCTGCTTAAACTTTCCTTCGGGATGCAGGAGGATAAATATAAAATACAATCTGGAAAAAAAAATAATATAATATAATAATTCTTATTATTATTATGTAACAAAAGTCCGGCACGCGAGGAAACTGCGCAAACTAGGAGGAATTTCTCAGCTAGTCGAATTCATGGTCCATTTCCCTGGTTCAAGGAATATATGGGCCAATTAATTTTGTTAAATTGGAGAAACTCAATTTCTGGTGACAGCTTACTATAGAAGTGTCAGAATTGAGTGAGTGAAAAACAAATCCAGGTCTAACGGTTATAGTTATTATCTAGAGAGCAGTTTTATATATATATATATATATATATATATATCTATATATGATGACTTAGAACTAGCTACTGGAGAAAACCGTTAGTTAGGAACAGTGATATTGAAGAAAGAAAGAGGGATAAACCACGAAACAGAGACGCCAGTACAAGTATTAGTCAGTACATCCACGAGCACAAGAATATTTCCCTACAGATATCGTGAATGGCATGTGATCAACATAACCCAATGAGACATCTAGTAGAGAACTAAGGTGGTATTAGGATGATGAAAGTCGGTATATTTTGCTTTCTTTATTCAGGCTTAAGGTTCTTTTACGAGCCTAAAAATCTTCAGACTCGGCACCGACGGCTTAAAGTTCCTCCCGGAGGACTTGCTACTTGGATTTATTTTTCATACTGAAAAACCCATTGACCCCGCGACTCTCGGGACCACAAACAAGGAACAATCACTAGTCAACCGCGGGCGACCACTTATGTATGTACATAGTCCCGCGCCGCAGCCGAGTGGTTCAGGCAAGATGCCTTGGCGCAGAGCTAGGGGACTTGCGCTGGTTCGAGTCTCTATGAGGGAAGACTTTTCCATTTTTTCGTGGAATTTCGGCTAGTAAGGGACCGGTGCCCACCCAGCATGGTGAGTAATTTGGGTAGCTACTATAAGTAGCGGCACCAGGTTGAGAAAACCAGCTAAAACGGCTGGGGGACCTGACACGCTGACCACATGTCACCCCTACACTGGCTGGATGATCATCTCTGTGATGAAAAAAAATATATATAATTAGATTGTTGGCATTGAACAATGCAGACTTAATATGATATGAAAACAAAAATAAATGTCTGAACCGGGATTTGAACCCAGATCTCTGAATTAATACTTCGGTTCGCTACCAATTACTCCATCCAGACAATCCTAGCACAAACTTTTTTCTTTATATATATATATTCTCTATCACGAGAGGTAGCGAGAATTCAGTCTCACTGCCCTCCAGTGGCTACTGTATAACAAGTGACGCTTCTTTATTTAGATGCTATACATTTTTGACATTGAGCCATGCAGGCTTAATGAGATGAAAATAAAAATAAATGCCTGAACTGTGATTTGAACCCAGACCTCAGAAATGATACTTCAGTGCGCTACCGATTATGCCATAATTGGGCAATTATGACGTAAGCGATAGCGCACTGAAGTATCAATTCAGAGGTCTGGATTCAAATCCCGGTTCAGGCACTTATTTTTCTTCTCATGTTATGTTTCATATATATATATGTTATAATTAAATCTTTAACATTGAGCAATGCATTTCTCTTTAATTCTCATAATTCTCATATTCTCTTTAATTTGCTTACTTGATATAGTCAGCTGCTAGATGGCGGTGAAGACAGAGTTCTCGCGACATCTAGTAACAATGGAGAGTATAATACATATATAAGAAAAATAAATGTTTGAATTGGATTCGCCTGGTGGTGTAATGGATATCACACTGAGGTACAGACTCAGAGATCCGGGTTCGAATCCCGTCCAGGCATTTATTTTTCTTATCATTCCATATATATATATATATATATATATATATATATATATATATATATACTAGCTGGCCCGGCGAACGTCGTATCGCCTTTAAATATTTTTACGTTAATTTTTCCGATGTTTTAATAGTTACCTGCTATTCGGGGCGGAAACAAATCCAACAAATCAAAAATCACAAAAATCGGTCCAGCCGTTCTTGAGTTATAAATAGTGTAACTAATCCGACTTTGTTATATATATATATAAAGTCCCGGCCACGCGTTGCTGTGGCTAAGGTATACGTTAAATTATGTTGTAGTAAACTAAGTGAGAAATCTAAATCAGAAAGTTTTTGTTTTACACATTTTTTTAGTTCTGGTACGTTAACTACACCCGGTATAAATATGGGTGGTGGTTTATGTGGAAGTGGTTTTGTTGATTGAGATGAATTTATGTTGTCTGCATTCTCAGTAGCATCCATAAGTGTATCATAAGGATTATATACATTTATTGATGGAATATTTTGAGGAGGCTTGCTGATTTTATTATACTTTCGTTTTTTTTCTACGAACTTGTTGGCAGTTTGGATTCTCATCATCATCATCAAGAAGTCTCTGTATAGTAATATCATCTTGTGATATATTATAGTCATCTTGTTTTTCATTTAATTGGGGCATGAAGATTGTTTCTGTAATATTAGGCATATTATTATAACTAACAGGCTTATTTACAATTCTATTATTCCGTTCCTTAGGACCTTCATATGTTTTTGAATTGACATTCTTCTTAAATGTAAGATTTATGTCACATAGGCCTATATCAATTTGCGGAAATTCACTTGATATCTTATCATTCATGGTCTCTAGAACTGATTCGCCATATTGTTCAATGTCCCTTCTCGGTCCAGTTACATTTAAATTAAGTTGCTGTCTTTCAGCCAGATTACTTAAAACTAATACTTGCACACGAAATTATTATTATTATTATTATTATTATTATTATTATTATTATTATTATTATTATTATTATTATCAATATATTGAAAATAAAATAAACACTGAACACACTTAAATTATGAAATAATCAATATTTGTAATTCAATTGAAATTCGCGGTTGCAACAAAAAGCACAGCCACCAGGTTAAATAATAAACCAATTACCTTACACCGTCATCTGTTAGAATCGTATGGAACTCACAGATAACTCTTTATTAAATAATAAACAAATAATTTGCAATAAAGAATAATGCGACTATACATTTAGTTATAAACAACCGTAGGTCTCAAGTTGGATCAAACAGCACACAGTGAGCAAAATTTTATTAAAATCGGTTCAGTAGTTTAGGATTCTATCGCGGACAAACAACGTGACACGTAATATATATATATATATATATATATATATATATATATATATATATAAAATTTTCGGTGTCTACTAAATACAATCAATGAAGATCTGTGATTTTTCCTAGATTTCTTATAATGAGAAAACCCCATTGAACAAAAGCTTCATTCATTCGAAATTCGCTGAAAGTAATGTTAATTACAATATGCAATTATATAAGTCTGCACGTCACTGGTGCTGTGTGTAACATGTCTTATGTAAATGTTAACATTAGGATAGCTATTATTTATTTCACCATCAGACCTGCTGCAAACACACTCATCCTGTGGCTAAAACTCGACTCGCATTCCCATTCTTTATTCAGTACATTGTATTATCATTCTGACACGAAAGTAAACCGCAGTTTTGGCCCAAATTCCAATGTAAAGAGACAGCTAAACTCATTACTTAGGTTTTTACCTAACTTTGCTATAATAAAATATCATTTGCAACAATACAAATAGTACCTGTAACCGAAACTCGTGTCATTTTATCATTGCAAAAATATACAAATTATTTTTTTTATATTCGCTACTGTGGTTAACTAACTCACTGGCACTACCGAACCCCCAGGTTCATTGCCGCGCGGACAAAAGCTCTCCATAAATCCCTATCCTAAGCTAATGTTTTCCAATCATCCTCTGTATAATCTACAATCTACTTTCCTCAAATCGTGGATAATGCTATTCTCCCACCCCATTATTGTTCTACTAATTGGGCGTTTTCCCTCTAGTTTTCCTATAAGAAGCCTCCACACACTTCTTTCATCCCCCATTCGGGCCACATGTCCTGCCCATCGCAGTCTATGGGACTTAACTATTATTATATCTGACTTCCTATAAATACCATGTAGCTCACTATTATGTAGTTTTCTCCATTCACCTGTCTGTTCACCTCTTTTTGGTCCAAACATTTTCTTAAGAACTTTATTCTCAAATGCTCGTAATCTTCTTTCCTCCCTTAAAGTAAGAATCAATGTTTCGCATCCGTATAATTTAACTGGGAGAATAACTTTTATATATTTTCAGTTTAACGTTTTTTGAAAGGAGTTGGGATGACGAAGAGTCCTTGTAATGCATAATAGCATGAACTCCAGAATTGAGCCTTGTGAATCTCATTTCTATGTGTAATTATTGTTCCTCGATACTTGAAATCAGCCACTTCTTCAAAATTTCCTTCATTAGTCATAATTTGTCCATTTCCATTATATAACACATTTCTATGTGTGAACATATATTTAGTTTTATTGATGTTTACTTCCAGTCCCAAATTCTTAGTGTTAACAGTGTGCGTGTTGTCCCTTAGTATCTCCTCGCTATCGCTCAATAATACTACATCAGAGGATGTCTTGTAGATATTAGTATATACATTCTATCTCTGTTTTCGAAGTTACAATATGAAAGTACCATTAATAAAAGAAAGTAAATCAATGAATATAAGTAAACTCCCTGTAAGATGTTAAGTTAGAAATAGAAGGAAATATAATAAAACATGTAATGATAATAAAATATCTGGGTGTTTTGATATACCCACCTGAGAAACTCTGGAGAATGGGGTTGCATTCCAAGCTAATAAAGGAGAGAGAGTAATGGGATGCACGAATAATGTATGGAAAAACAAATACTTGAATAAGGATACCAAGACAATCTATAGAGCTGTCATACGCCAAATATCGACCTTCTGAGACAAGAGCGGATACTTTTAGAACGAAACAGATTCTAGACACAAATTAAATGGATATTTTAAGAATAACTGTGCATAAAACTAAAAGAGACCTCGTGCCCTAAATGGGAGTCAGTGACCAATCACGTTTCAATGAGTTTTGCTTTACAACCAATCACAGTCGTGTTTCACCTCGATAATTATCTAATTTTGATTACCAAAATAAAGAAAGCTCCTCGTTTTTAATATTCTGAACAGGTCAGAGCACTATTTTGCAGTGACTGATTTTCTAAGAAATACGTTGAATATAGCAAGTAGTGAAGAGATTCCTTCGACCTACACATTTGATAATTGTGTGTTCAATAATTGTGTTTTTAAATACTGATTTTACTGAGTTGTTTCCGAAAAAATGAATTAATAACCTATAATGTTGGTTATAATATACAGTTTGATGTATTTCATTTTTTCTCCGGTAGGGTGCATTCTGACAATATTGTGACCCTATTTGGCAATAAATAGTATGATCAAGTTGCAGTGATGAACAAATGAAACATAACCAAACATTTGTCATTTGTTCTCAAACATCGCCGTTTACATTAAATATATAAACATTAAAAAATAATGATTTGTGTAAACAGCTTGATTTTATTGGTTAAATAGTCCTAAGAAATGCCACTCTTGATTTCCAAATCCTCTAGATAAATTGAAAATTACTCGTGGCATTACTTATGAAATTATGATATAGTAAGAAGTGAAAAGGTTAGAAACCAGTTAAATATTCAAGCAATAGGTGTTTGGATGGATAGAAGAACAGAATAGAACCAACATTATATCGAATGCCATCGTACAGAATTGTACATGTGAGAAGGGACAATCTACCTGCAGAGGGGAACAGATCGCGTGGAAAGGCCAAGAGGACAAGAAAGGATTCTTAAAATCTGGAAGGAGCAGGCTGTGGGCCTAATATAGCGAGAAAAAGAAAAAAATAGCAGTTTAGCTGTATGATCATTTTTTAATACTGAAGCCAGACATGTATAAGGTAATAATGCATTTAGAAAATTTTGTTGGTATTGCGTTCTAGGTACCTCTCGAACAGCCACGCCATCTCAGCTAATTCATTGTGTTCTGTTGTTAAATTGTTAATTTTTTAATGGCAAGAGTTGTTAATTGTGCTTCAATTAATCTAGCAGATGAACATCTGGCGACGTGCACAGCTGTAGTGACGTAAAATCAATAACTGAATGTTATCAGTGGCGTGCAGGTCACTATAAAAGAGTTGAGATACTTAGAACCGTAAGGTCTATTATAGCGCAGAGTTAAGGAACGCTCGTCTCCATAACCAACTAACTAACAAGCTCACTCACTGGCACTATCGATCCCAGTGATTAATGATCCTGAGGATATAAGCTCTCCATACATGCCTATCATGAGCTGTTTTCCATTCATCCCCTGTATAATTTACCTTCCTCAAATCATAATTAATGTTATTCTGTGACCTTATTCTTGGCCTAACTACTGGGTATTTGGTTTTTCAAGAGTTTTCATTTCCCTCTTTCATTCCCCATTTGGACCACATGCCCTGTCCATTGCAGTCTACGATATTTATCTATTCTTACATCTCGCCTCCAATAAAGTTCACGTGAGTCACTTGTGTAGTCCTCTATTCACCTGTCTGTTCGTCTCTCTTTTAGAAATTACATTTTGAATGTCTGCTAGATATGATCCGTGAATATATTTAATTTTTTTGATATTTTCATGAGAAAAGCCTCAATAGCGTAATTTCTTCGGAATTCGCTAATAAATAATGGTGGAAAACGTTGAATGTTGCCTGTAAGTTACAACAGTTGTAATAATTGCATTATAAATCTAATGGCACCATCCAGTATACAGCGTGTGTCTGACAGGTTTGCTGTGAATCAGGTCATTTCAACAATCTGTGTCAAATCGCTTTGCGCATGTGTGATGTGCTCTAAATATAAAGCACTAAAGGTAAGTTTAAGCTTACACGTTCACACTTAAGTGCTTCTGTGAAAATGTTGCACAAACCTGTGACACCCTGCTGTCTCCACTTGTCAGCTGTCATAACTAAGTCCCTGATTCTAAGGTTAGGACATATTCTGTTCTTTTCCTACCTCCCCTCTCTTTCTCTTCGTCGTCATCTGTTGATCCCTCTTTATCCTCCTCCTCTTTTCTGCTCCACCTCGTCAATTTTTCTTCCTCTTTCTTATTCATCATTATTTTTCCTACTCATCTTCTAATTCTTCTTTTTGTACTTCTTCTTTCCCCTTTTCTCCTACCAACTCTTCATCTCCTTTTCTCGTTCATCCGCTACATCTCCTACTCCCCTTCATAACCTTCTTCCTATTTTTCTTCTGTGCTCTGTCTTCATCTCATTGTTATTCCTCTTTTCTTCATCTGCTTTTTGTCCTCTTGTTATTCCTCTTTTTTGTACTTCTTCCTCCTCTTCTCCAGCTTCCTTTTTTACCCCTTCCTCCTTCCTCTTTTTACTTCATCCTCCTTCTCCTGCTTCCTCTTCATCTCCCTTTTTCCTGTTCTATTTCTTCTTCTCAATCTACATTTTCTCATTCTCCTTCCTACTCCTCCCTTGTCATTTCCTCCTTTCCTTTCTTTTTATCTATTTTCGCTCCCTCTTTATTTCCTTCTTCCCTTCTTTTTCTTCTCAGTCTTCATCTCCTTATCCTTCTTCCTACTCCTTCTTCGTTATTTCCACCTTTCCTTCCTTTCTTATTTTTGCTCCTTCTTTATCTCCTTTTCAGTCTTCATCTCATTGCTCTTCCTCCTCCCTCGCTATTTCATCATCCTCCTTTTCTATTTTTGCTCCTTCTTATCTCATTCTTCACCTTCATCATCTTCTCCTCAGCCATCATATCCTTCTTCTTCCCTCGTTGTCTCCTCATTTCCTTCTTTCTTTTCTATTCTTGATCCCTCTTTATCCATTCAGCCCTTCTTCTGCTCTATCAACTATCCTGAGCTAATGTTTTCCAATCATTCCATGTATAATCTACTTCCCTCAAATCATAGTTATTCTCCCACCTCATTCTTGGTCTACCAACTGGATGTTTTCCCTCTGGTTTTCCTACAACAAGCTTCCATGCACCTCTTTTATTCCCCATTCGTGCCACATGTCCTGCCCATCGAAGTCTACGAGACTTAACTGTTATTATATCTGGCTTCCTATAAAGACCACATGGTTCACTGTTATGTAGTTTTCTCCATTCACCTGTGTGTTCATCTCTCTTTGGTCCAAAAATTTTCCTAAGAGTTTTATTCTCAAATACTCGTAATCTTCTTTCCTCCCTTAAAGTAAGAGTCCATGTTTCACATCCATATAATATAACAGATAGAATAATCATTTTATATATTTTCAGTTTAACATTTATTGAAAGAAGTTGGGACGTCAAGAGTCTCTGTAATGCATAATAGCATGCATTTCTAGAATTGAGGCTATGTTTAATTTCTTTGTGCATCTTATTCCTATTTGTGATGATTGTTCCTTGGTAGCCTATTTGAATTCAGGCATTTCCTCAAAAATTCCCTCATTTGTCATTAGCTGTCCATTTCCATTATATAATATATCTATATGTGTGACCATATATTTAGTTTTATTGATATTTACTTCCAGTCCCAATTTCTTAGTATTACTCAGTGTGTGCGTGTTTTAATTAATTTATTCATCAGTTATTGTTCTACACAGCTTCCCCACCCCAAAAAAACGTTGTTTCAAGTGGTTAAGGCGTTCATATGTGATGCAGTTAGTGTGACAGAAGACCATCACATAAATCTCATGTATTACAGGAGATCGCTCGATGACGTAATATTGGTCGCGCGCGCACAACGTGAAATGAATATAATGCGAGTGCGTGACTTGCATGTATTAACGAACACATTCTACAAAACTGTTTTTAAGAGATCGAAAAAAAAAATCATGTCAGTGGCGGATCTAGTCATAAAAGAATATGATCCAATAATGGGTGATCATTCGTTGTTAGTCATTAATACAGTAAAACTTGTTTATCCGGAACGTGAATAATGCGGAAATCTGTCCAACGTGAACAAATTTATTGGTCCCGGCAAAATAATAGTAGTATTATGTGTATTTATTTTGCATAAAACGGAATATGTCCAACGCGGAAATGGAAGGATATTTCTACACAATTCATGAAAAAAATTATAAAGAGGCAAGACAGAGAAATAAATCAGTTTCCACTTCATTGAATTCCTGTTAGGCAAAAAAAAAAAAAAAAGGAATGATTCCTGTCGCCGGATAAGTAGAGATTCTATCTGTACCTGAAATTTTATTTCGGCCTCACTGCATACTCGTTTTGCGAAATACAGATACCTGTCTTAGAGCCGTTGCACTGTAAAATCTTAAATTGGTTTAAGTTCCGAGACCGATCTTGAACAGGTAGCGTTCTGAATTTACGGAATAAAGATGGCTAAGACATAGGGTAACTGCAGGTAATAACGCCACCTATTCAGATATTGAGCTGTAATTTGGAGAAATATTGTCCGGGATGTCTCTTATTTTTATATAACATTACTTGAGGTCCTAACTACCTTACATCCAAATATAATTTAGAAAAATATAATATTTTATGAAGGAAGGGAAGAAAATCAGGAGGAGGAGAAACTGGCGTTATTGCCAGCAATGAAGGTAATAACGCCACACTGAATTATTTCAAAGTATAACACATTTCTGCTGTATTTTGATACACTATTCAGCTTTAATACTAAAAATACAAGTTAAAATAACAATCTGTGTATATAATATTATCATAGACATAACAAAAATATACATAAGAGTCCTCATGTAACGAGCACAGGTATAATTACCTGATGTGATTTACCTTCACTCATCTAAATGCGCACATCCATCCTCACACAGTGAACAAAGACCCGTTTTCAGCACAGATTTTCTATCACAGGTCTCGTGGTACCAAACTTCACATTCTGTGCACTGAATCCAACTTTTCTTACACCTTTTATCAAAATAGTAACCTCCACAATCACCACAATACAGATCTTTGTGCAAACTTTTTCCTTCTTTATTAGTTGTTGCGGGTTTGGAAACACCTGATGCTGATGGTGTTTCCTTATTGAAAAGTTTCTTATTCATAAGTGCAGCTTTTACATTCACTGAACGTCTTTTCGCTTCTTTTCTGATGATCTTCGGAGTTGACAAAAGCATCTGGACAGATGCTTGGACAGGTGTTTGGGGTTTTTTGTTCAGAATGAGGTGCTATCACTTCTGGATTTGGCCTCTCGGACACACTGCTTGGAGCAAAAGCTGTGTCTGAAAAAAATGTCCGGATTCTATGGGTGGATGCCAGTTGCTCTAAACCCAGAAGCTGCATTTCCAGGAGTTGCAGCACGATACCAGGCTTCCGAAAAAAGTTTAGGAAACTGCAATTTCCATAATAATGGCGTTATTACCTGCACACCCCACTTTGTATTTAAACTAAAATATTTGTAACACATATTTTTTTTAAATAATAACTTACTACTAATAATGAATAGTATCAATACATATTAAGATAAAACAATAATATTGACAATGGTACTATATTGTAAGACACAACGCTTACCTAACTTTTTTCTAAACGAAAATTCAAGGGTTTTCTTCACCAGAGATTAACACCACTCTTCACAACACGACTGTTCAAACGACACTAATGTTGCAGAATGTTTCAAGGCCGTTACCAATCCATAGGGGAAGCTTCCCTCTACTAATCCAGTAGCTTGTAAGATGCTGACACCATCGGAATATTTACAAACTAACGTTTCTAGAGAAAATGGCGTTATTTCCTTCATGGCGTTAATACCTGCAGTTACCCTATGTATCATTGCATTAAACGAAAAAGTGAAAGTGACTGAAGATAAATCTGCAAATTTCCGGACCGATGCTCTAGCTGTTGCTAAATCCCTAGGGAATAACGATTTCAAGGTATCTTTAGGTTGGCTGGACAGTTTTAAAAGACAACACAATGTAGTGTGGAATGAAATTTGCGGGGAATTAAAGGATGTTTACGAAAGTGTAGTTAGTGAGCGGAAACCGAAACTGTATACTTTAATTTCAGGATCCGCGCCTAAGAGATACTTTTAACGCTGACGAAACTGGACTGTTTTTTCGCGCGTTACCGTCGAAGTCGCTCATACATACTGTACTTCAGTTTTCAAAAGAAGTGGAACTACAATTAATCCAAGGTACGTAAAAAGACATATACGACATTCTATAATCTAAGATTATTAATAAGTTTTAGTTTTTTTATAAAGCTGAATTTTGTCTAATGTGAAAAAAAAGTCCCATGCGATTCCGCTTTGAGCAAGTTTTACTGTAATAACAAAAATATTTACCATAAAATAATCTGTCAGTATATGCCGATGATGTAATATTAATAGGCGATGAGGGAAGTAGATTATACAGGGAATGATTGGAAAACACTAGCTCAGGATAGGGATGTATGGCGAGCTTATGTCCGCGCGGCCATGAACCTACGGGTTCGATAGTGCCAGTGAGTAAGTAAGTAAGCGTAAAGGTACTAAAGGCCAACACGCACACACCATTGAGAAACATTAATAAATTAAGGCTGGGATTAAACATCAATAAAACTAAATGTATGTTCACACATAGAAATACATTATATAATGGAAATGGACAGTTAAAAAAAAGAGGGAAATTTTAATAAGTGGCTGAATTCAAATACCTAGGAACAATAATAATTACAATAGGAATGAGGAGCACAAATGAGCATAGGCTCAATTCTGGAAATGTGTGCTATTATGCATTATAGGGACCCTTGTCGCCCCAATCTCTCAAAAAATGTTAAAACTGAAAATATATTAAACTGTTATTTATCCAGTTATATGGATGTGAAACATGAACTCTTACTTTAAAGGAGGAGAAAAGATTACGAGTATTCGATAATAAATTTCGTAGGAAAATACTCGTATTTGGAACAAAGAGACACGAGCAGACAGGTGAACGAACAATACTAAATAAACAGTGAGCTACATGATCTTTATGAGAAACCAGATGTAATAAGAAAAGTTAAGTCATTACACTGCGATGGCCGGACTGTGTGATGAAAGGGGAACGAAAGGACAATCATGGAATTTCCTTGTACGAAAACAGAGGGAAAGCGCCCAGTCGGTAAGTCAAGAATGGGGCGGAAGAATAACATTAACCAGGTTAAGGGGAGTAAATTATACAGGGGATAATTGAAAAATGTTGGCTCAGGAAAGGGATGCATGGAGAGTTTATGTCCGCGCGACCATGAACTTACGGGTTCGATAGTGCCAGTTAGCAAAGGGACTTTTACAAGGATGTTTTTATCCCCGATAGTTTCTAAAATATCTATTCATGCCTGTTTACGAGATTGATCTAGAAAATGCAATATTATCGGAACAGCGAGGGTAAATAGATAGTAATTTAATGATTTATGACTCAATTAATTACATTTTTGCGCTATAGTGCGTTTTGTCGTACTTATACCAATGGCGACCATGACTGAAAGTTCAACTTCCTACATTTAGGTAAATAACTATACTGTAATATTACATATTACAAACACTCGTGTGGGAAGTAAAACCACTGCCCTCTATGTATACTATATACAATGTATATACAAAAATATCCAAAATGTAGTGTTAATATACATTATACCAAACAAATTACTGCATTTTAAACGAACTGAACTTTATTTGAAACAATATAAAACAATAAATACGTACTTGCCGCCATTTTATAACTAATTGGTCTCACGGCCTCCTGTTGTTACAACTCGTAAACATTGCCCACATTGTTAACGTTAGTCAATTGTTTATAATGAACGCAAATATTCCCAACAAAGATGCTATTATTTTACTATTATTTATTACTTTGAAAACATAATCACGCAAAAAATAATGTACAATGCACGTTTGTGAAGTGTTTTGTAGAATGTCGGTTTCCTAGATTCTGTAAAAACTACTTTCCAACCTCGCATCGTAATATACTATTACACCTCCGAACATTCACTGATTTCGTGACAATGTCCAATGTTAAAGGAAAAATAAAGAAACCACTTTGTCACTCTAAGAATAATGGATTGTTTGTACGCAAACGAACCACACTTCTATATTGTACTTATCCATTACTACAGCGCTTCGATGTCGAACACCAAGTTCGTTACATGCATTGTATCATGTTATGGTACATTAGCTTCATCTTATTCTTAAACTGATACAATAATTTTTATTTACTTTTTCCTTGATATTGGGCATCGTCGCAAAATCAGTGAATGTTAGACTCTGTAAAATAATTTAATTTCGTCATAGATAATTAAATTAATATAGATTTATTCCCGGCAGAAGCTGGGGATTTAAAAAAATTAAACGAACTTTTTGCAGCAAGAAAATGGTACGTTTACGAACAAACGTTTCTATTCAAAACGTTATATCCCTACAAGTCCTAGAAGTATGTGATGGGAATTTCCGAACATTCTGTATATATATTTTTTGTAGTTCAAAATACAGAATCAAGTCCATCGCTGTGGACTCCGGGTAGCGTCACTACCTCGTACGCAAGCGGGCTCAGATTTGATCCCGGCCGGTACAAGTTTCCTGGGTTTGGTTCTTTTCAGGGTTTTTCCTCACCTGCAAGACAATTGTCAGGAAATTATAAGTCCCAAACGGTCCCCGAACATTATCTGGCCATCATAATCATCATTATCACATTCGTCATGTTTAGTATGAATGTATGTGAATGGTGTGTTTCGTCTTAATGTTGTGTTGTCTTGGAGGAGGCCCTGGCATTGAGCTGATCCCTCATTTGGGGAGGTCCTCCATGTCTTTGTACAGCCAAAAAAGTATATGTGATCCAGAGTTAAAAATCCTCCCGACAGCTCGTGCCACTATAAGACCCGGGTGGGGTGTGGCATGTAAAAAGTACCTATACGATGAAAGATTAAACTCGAAGAAAGAATATCTATCATAAGTAATGCCCACGAGTGATTTCCAAATTATCGATAAATTCACGACTCACGAAGTGAGGAGTGAATTTATCTAGAGAATTTGTAAATCAAGGGTGGCATTTGTTAGGACTATTTAACAAATAAAATTAAGCTGTTTACCCACAAACTATTGTTTAACTGTAGTTATTTTAAAATATTTAGGCCTAATGTAAACGGCGATGTTTGAAAACAAATCAGAAATGTGAGGTTATTTAACTTTCACAGGGAAAGAAAACTATGAGGTTTAATTTAATAATTAAATTAATGTTTTTATTACCTCACCTCATATTTTTTTTTATGAGGTGAGGTAATAAAAACATTAATTTAATTATGTGAGGTTATGTTCATTCACTGCTGCTTGATCATATTATTTATTACCAAATAAGATCGCAATATTGTAAGGGTGCACCCAAGTGAAGAAATAATGAAATACATCAAACTATATATCATAATCAACATTACGGGTTATCCATTTATTTTTTTAGTAAACAACTCAGTAAAATCAAGAAATCTTTTCATTATTTGCTATATTCAATGTATTTGTTGGAGAAAAATAATGCTTTGACCTGTTCAGAACAATAAGAAAGAGGTGTTTTCTTTATCACAAAAGCAGGAGCTGATAAAGAGGTGAAACACGACTGTCATTGGTTGTAAAACAACATTCATTGAAACGTGATTGGTCATTGACTAGCATTTGTGGCATAAGTTAAATAGTCAATATTAATCGCCCCATTACTTAATAAAAACAAAGTAAGAATACTATTGGTGATGTATACTTCGCGCACTGTAAACTTTCCGATGGGGACTGTTACTTACTTGTCGTCTTATAGACAAAGGGCTACCTCCCACTCTACATCCAAACCCCTAGTATAGACCTGAAAGAAAACATCTGTTGTTTGTATCAGTGTTGAGATAGTTCCTGTCGTGTGCTACATGCGATAATTTTACAGTCAGTTATAAGTTTAGGTTTAACTTACATATCTAATTACGTCTAAGTACAAATTCAGTAATAATAGACGAGTCTCTCTCTCTCTCTCTCTCTCTCTCTCTCTCTCTCTCTCTCTCTCTTCTCTCTCTCTCTCTATATATATAGTAATTCTGCCCGAAGGCAGGTCCTTCACTGCAATCATAGCACTTTCATGCTATGCCTGCAGCTTTACTAGGGAATTGTGTAGGTGTGGTAGCTTCCCGTTGCTTTCCACACCGGTGAAGGATGATGATGATAATGATAATGGTAAGGATGATAATGATAAGGATGATGGCCATATGATTTCGGGGACCGTTTGGGCCTTAAAATTTTCCTGACATTTGTCTTACAGGTGAGGAAAAACCCCGATAAAAACCCCACCCAGAAAAACTACCCCGACCGGGGATCGAACCCGGGCCCGCTGCGTGACAAGGCAGCACGCTACCTCGATATATATATATATATATATATATATATATATATATATATCAGTTAGTAGTATCAACTTACATAGTTTCCCCAAATACAACAACGTTATTAAACAAATCAATTTGTTTTTGAACGATTGTATTACAGTTTGATTATCATTGACATAGGGCGAAAAATAATTCCACGTTCTGGAAAGTGACTGTAAAAGGCAATATACAGAATGCAACTAAATTCCCGATACAGGCTTTGAGGACATGTAGTGGGGACCAAGACGGTTACGTTTAGCATCAGAACTCATATCCGGAAACGTACTGTTTTCCCGCTACAAGCAAAATGCCACAACACACGTTCCTCTCTCTGACTCCTGCTGCTTGTCGTCTGCATCCACAAGAAGGGCTTGACGTGATGACCATCTACGTCAACACAGATACGATAATATCTTGGTACCATGTTCTGGTACACACGATCACAAATCATTGTCCTGTAACATCCGCCGCAGCGATAACCAATGCCAGTAGGTCTTCCGCGGATGCTACAGGAATCTCGTAAAACAAATATTTTCATGTGACTCCACAGGTAGTAGTCCAGCGGGGTCATGTCGAGAGAACGTGCAGGGTCATTGGAGCCGAAAATGCAGGAGAGTTGAATTCGTATTGTGGTATTTTGCGTGCGTGCAGCGGGAAACCGGTACGTTTCCGACCGTGAGTTCCTATGCTAAATGTAACTGTCTTGGTACCCACTACACGTTCTCAAAGTCTGTAATGGGAATTTAGTTACACCCTGTATGTAGTGTGATGAGGAGGGGTATAAAGGGTAATATGCTGATGGGAAAGGGATGTTAGTTATGTGCACTCTGTATAGTTAGCAATGAAAGTAGATACAGAATATCACCCCCTAGATTAGCAATAGACGTTTGAAGAAATAAAGAAAGAAACCTACATAACTGAAGGTATGTGGGGAATCAGGTCTTGCATGACATTCCATAAAGGCAAAGCGAGCTGACAGCTTTCAAATTGTCTAATCAAGTGTTAGGATTAGTGACCCAGTTGTATATTGTGTAGAAATCACAGCCAGTAACTCATACAGTATGATCGGTGCAGAATACAAACTGCAGAACCAATTGTCACTACCTTAAACACTTTTATTAGCGGAGGCTGGAATGAAAGGTGGGACAAAATAAATAATATCTTATTTTAATATAATCGATTTTAATTATTGAGTAAAAAAGCTTAAATGATTTTAGTTGTCCCCAGGCTGGTTCAATATCAAAGAAGATAATAAAAGCTATAAGAGTGACATGCTAAATACTTAGTACGCAATGGGCCCAGTTCGTTCCACGATCTGGACAAGTTTCCTGGGCGAATTTTCTTTTCGGGTCCTTTAAGGGTAGGTGACATTTCAAGAAAATCCTTGAAAAATGCATTTTTGATGTTTTTTTTTTTCCTAGTAATTACGTTCGAACCATCTAGTTCCATAATCTATTATCGTTTTTATAATTGGAGCATACAAAATGCATCACGTGGTATTTTAAAGTGCCGTGCGTGAGTGGTTTGGTTGCCTTTAAATTGATTTTTCTCAGTTTTTTTTTACATTTTTCAGTCTTCAAAATGCTCCTCATGATGTAATTTTTAACAGATTAGTTTTAAAATTTGAACAGAGGTACAGAAACATTCAATAAATAAATTTATCATATACATTTTGTATAGATTAAGTACTTTTCCAGATATTGATTTTATAATATTATGTACTTTTTTAAAAATTAAAAACGCAAATTTATTATTTTTTTCCTCAGTGAATAAACACTGTAAATAAAAATCATATGCCACATTCATCTATTATGGTTAGGTGAATAGAAATGTATTTTTATAATCTTAAAAAAAATTAATTTGCATCATGAGGGACTTTTTTTAGAAGTCGCTGAATTAAAACATTTTATAATCCATATCTCCGTAAACATTGAAGATATTTGCATGAAATTTTGCATATATGTATAAGTAATTGTTGGTAATTTGTGTATAAAATTTCAAGTTAGTAGCAAAAAACCTATAGAATTGACAAATTTCACCTACGGGTTCCCTTAAAGGTCAAACGGTCCCCGAACACCATGTGGCCATCATCCTTATCATTATCATCATCATCCCTCACCGGTATGGAAAGCAACGGGAAGCTACCACACCTATGATTCTTTAGTAAAGCTGCAAAGCATAGCATGGAAATGCTATGGTTGTAGTGAAAGACCTGCCCTCGGGCAGAATTACTATAGAATATACATTGTGATGAACCAAACATTGCGGTTGCTAGAGTCAATTTTTAATTTTGGGTTTCACTCCTAATGCTTGGATTTCGCTGATTTTTTAAGAATACGTTCCTCGTTTTATTCCAATAGCACATATTAAGTTTCGCTGCGAATAATTAAAAATTGCGAGCGATACAGCAAATTTTAAATTTTGGTTTCATGTGAACTCCAATCCCTAATGGTTCGATTTTGCTGGTTTAACAAACTCGACCTTAGCTTTTTAAATGTATTACTATAGGTCAAGTTGGATTCTGATAAAACAATAATTGCGGCCATTAGAGCGTTAACAGACAGACACACTTGTATGAGTGAATGTGTGTGTCAATTTTTAATTTCGAATTTCAGATAAACCCATACTTCTAACGGCCGGATTTTAATTAGTTTTGGCCAATACTTTCCTCGGTTTATTTGAATATAATATACTGGGTTTCGTTGTTGAACATCGAAAATTGCGACTGCTAGAGCGATTTTTTAAATTTTTGTTTCAGGTGAACTCCTACACCTAATAGTTTTAGCGGGTCCAATTGTGAATCTAAACCATCCAAGAAACCACTAAAAAAAACCAAAAAGGTTCAGCCGTTTAGGAGGAGTTCAGTGACATACAGACGAGTTTTGTGTGTGTGTGTTAGAACATGTGGAGATTTGTCATTTTTTTAATCCGTCCACTGTTGTGGTCTCGAGGTAGCGTGCTGCCTTGTCATGCAGCGAGCCTGGGTTCGATCCCCGCTCGGGACAAGTTTCTTGGGTGAGGTTTTTTTAGAGTTTTTCCTCACCTGTAAGGCGAGGTTTTTTCGGAGTTTTTCCTCACCTGTAAGGCAAATGTCAGAATACTTTAAGGTCCAAACGGTCCCTGAACATCATCTGGCCAGCATTATGATATTCACCTCATTAGATTAAGTTTAGGTTTAAGGCCTCTCCTGGCGCATCATTACCAATCGTCATCACCCATCATATCATTGGGGCAGCGTAACCCCGCCTACTAGGCGTCCCAACCTCAGAAGTGGGTTACAATACGCCAAATGCCAGGAGAGAATAGCTGAAATGCCGAATGACAAACAGGTGGCATTAAACAATATATATATATATATATATATATATATATATATTTATGTGAACAACCTCAAAAGCTTCATTGCTTCGGAATTTACTAATGCAGCTGTTTTCACTGCAGTCCGACACTTTTAAATAAATGACACTAGAAACTGAATTTCTCTAATTTAAGGGTTAAAAATATAGGCCTATATTCCATAAATGAAAAAAAAAATCGGACAGTAAATTTGACTTGTTGAGAGATTCGCTTAGTTTACGCAGTTTGTGCGTGACGGACTTTTTTGTTCCCCTTCTGTTACTGGTTTAAAAACTTACTTCATTGTTTTATTTTCGGTCATTTTCTTATTATCGTGTACAGCAATGCCTGGGCAATTTCCAACATTTCATTTTTTTAATAAATTTAAGAATACATAGATCGTTGTACAATTTGAACAGCTCGCGATTATATATTTCTCGAGACTTAAAGATTAGTTGCATAAATATGTTTTAACACATTGTCACGACAAACTGGGGATTAGCAAGTTGAAAGGTTTCGCTAGCAACAAGTGTCTGCGCCACCTGATGCGTCTCCCTCTGTTACAATCCGCTCAGCTTAATTGTTTGGTCCCTACCTTTCATCAAATTTATAGAAGCACTTTCTTTTTATAACTCGATGTAAATTTTGATAACTATTTTAACATTCTTAGTTACTATTGAGGCTGCCTAAAACATTATCTTTAAGAACTTAAGTCTTCAATCGCAACTAAGACATTACATGGAATAATTTGGAACAAAAATATTACAAAGGAAACTAAAATTAAAATTTATAAGAGCATAATACCGAATATTTCGGTCAGTGACGGAAGCAGAAACTTGGCATTGTGACGGAATTACTAATAAGAAATAAAATTAGAACAGTTGAATTTGATTATCATAGAAGAAGCCATCAAAAAATCAAGGACAGGATAACATGAGCATGGAATTACTTTGCGAAGAAATTTAAGTCACCACAACTTTAGTTATGACGATTGAAAATCAAAACTCGACCCTTAAATGGTATGGGCATGTACAAAGAAGGGAACATGACCAAGATCGGCAAAAAATATATATCAATAGTCACCACCTGGCCGAATTAAACGCGGGAATACAGAAATTGGAAATGGAAAAATGTATGTCAAAACTACATGTTGCGTCCCACATAAGACGGCCGTCCCTGGCAGACACCATGCACGCTTCAGCGTAGATATAATTCTTCGATTACAGGACTCTATACAGGACTCTGTTTTGACGTATGTGTAGTACAAAAACACTTTTTGTTCAAAGCGTGTTTTTTTTTTTTGTTGGCATTTCAGGGTGTGCAACCAAAGCCACACAAGCAAACACGACTTCACTCGACTAGCAAACTCCTCTAACTGGCTATGCAGTGAGTGAGTCATAAATACAACAGCGCATTGTTGTCTGCCAAGCCCAGTCTTAAGTGGGACGAACGGTATAATGGATGATAGGAATTTGGAATAGGAGTCGAGATTTGAATCGAAGATTTTAGTTTCGTCCTGGGTTGTAATTCCCGTTTGGAGCTTACATGGCACAACTCCTTCATTTCTCTTCCAAGCATTATCACATTCATGTGATTTGCTATTACAGAGTCAGCACACACATTTATCAGGTAATTTATCAACGCGTTTTCAAAATGTATCGGCTCATCATAATTTAGGCACAAGATACTTATTTACTTTCGATACTTTCGATACTACAGCGAAGGACGTTTGAGTCTTTCATACCATCTATGATTAGTGCATGGAACTCACTTCCCAGTCATGTCAGGGACTGTCAAATCACTATCTTGGGTAAATCCAAATTAACGACATTTTAAGTTCCACATAATGAAAATACTACCTACATAACAACTATATTATAACTATGTATGTATAACTATTCATGTAGGAAACTTTTCTTATTTTATTCTATGTTGTGTTAGTGTTAATATTAGTCAATATTCCGCATTGTAAGTTTTCAGTCTATGCTTTAATAATATTTTAAGTTGTATTAAGGTGAATTTCACGGCAACTGACGTAACAATTGCAACAAAATTTAACAATTTTCCTTAGCCATGTCGTAGCAATACTCTACAAACCAGAAGGTGGAGTTTTTAAACTGACCCAAATCTTCTGGTGGCAACATAGCCCTAGGGTCAACTCAGCCTCTAACGGATATGAGTACCAGACTCTTGTTGTGGGGGTAAAGACGGCCGACATGCAGGTTGAAAACCTGGCTGTCATAAAGTGCCGATTGTCTAGAAAAAGTGGGAGCCTTAACCTTTTACTACCCCAAGGGTCTTCTATGGCCGTAGCTTTACGTTTATCTTCTAGACAGTATGACACTACTTTTCCTCTTCAAAACATTTATGTGGGCTGTAAGTTTCAAGCTCTTTAACAAGAAACATGGGATTTATATCTATTCATTTTACTTAAAACGTACGCTTTAATAACTAGGAAGCAATTTAGGTTCAAGGCTCTTTTACGAACCTGAACATTTTCAGACTCGGGACCCATGGCTTAAAATCCCTCCCGGAGGACTTTTCTCTTGGATTTTTCCATCCTAAAAATCTACTGAGCCCGGCCGGGTTTGAAACCACGATCCTCGGGATAGAAGCAAAGAACATAACCCCTAGACCACCGAGACTCAAACTGCGTTAATATAGCAGCATATAAAATCCATGCTTCGACTTACAAAACCGTTGATGTGTTTCGGCAGCAATGCCGTCATTCTCAATATGATTATCAAGATTTTAGTAGCTACCAAAACACATCGACGGTTTGTAATTCGAAATTTCGTGTATGGGTAGAATACAGTGCTATATTAAATCAATGCCAAGTTAAAATCTCCACCAAAATGATTCCATAAGTAGATAAGGATTTTAAAGGGCGGATAAACATATTTGAGTGAATACGTGACTTCAGACTTGACAAGTCTCCAGTGGGTAGTTTCAACACTTTTTTTTTCAGTTGTAACACCAATTCCTAAATTATATAAGGAAATTTTTGAAATGGCGAATTTCAAATATCTAGTAACAATAATTACAAATAGGAATGAGGTGCAGAAAGAAATCGAACATAAACTGAAATTTAAAAAGTCGTGATATTATAAATTACACGGACTCTTCTCAAAAATAGTCAAGTAAAAATATACGAAACAGTGAATCTTTTAGTTATATGATTCTGGAATATGGTCTCTTACTTTAAGAGGCGTGGAGCTTGCGAGTATGTGAGAATAAAGTAATTAGAAAAAAATTACTACAGAAAGAAGAAATAGACGGGGAATGAAGAAAACTATATAGCCCAAATCAGCTACATGATCTTTATGGCAAAATTGCTGTAATAAGAACAGTTAAGTCTCGTAGAGTGAATTGTTTAAGAAGATCTACACGATGCTCTAAATTAGACACGATCAGAAACAGTATTACCGAGAAAAAACGAACTTTAACGAAACAATTATACAATTTGTAGGAAATAAACAATTACAATGGTTTGGGCACGTGAAGAGGATAAATTAAGATAGCTTGCCAATTAGGAGTTTGGAGTGGGTTCCAAATGGGAGGAAAAGAAGAGGAAGGCCTAAGTAGACTTAGATAGAGGGAATTATGAATTTGACAAAGGACAGGGGACTGCAGAACAGGGCCTACTACCCAACCTCCTGCTTAGATTCCTCTTTTAACTTTCTTTAATTTCATGACTACTTAAATATGTTCACTAAATAATAAGAGAAATAAAAAAAAGCTTAAAACGTATAAAAAATAATAAATAATTTAAAGACAATGGTAAAAAATTCTTCCACGCCAAGTATATCAATTTATCCCAAAAAACCCGAGCGGGTTCTTTTTAAAAAAAGAACACTTAAAAAAACCCACCCAACTACCCAAAAAAATCCAATTCTGAACTTACTTTATTTTTAACACTGTTTGTAAAAAATCCCTCCATGGTATCTTTACCTTGTCGTGGTGGAGTGGCTTGCGTGCTTAAATGATCCTGAGAGCTATGCCGGCGGTAGCATTGCTGCCGATAGGGTTACACATGCCGGACTGCTCGAAGGTGATAAGCCAGACGAAAAAAGTACCTTGGTCGAAAGAGTGACGATCTTTCGCCGTAAAAATACAACTGTCAAGAAATGCGGATGTGGGTTCTACTGGGGTAAAATTTTCCGGAGGTCAAATAGCCCCCCCATTCGGTTCTCCGGGCGGGGACTACTTCAGGAACCCATGCCAAAGGCTCAAACACAGGGACATGTTCCTAGGAACATGGAATGTTAGGACTTTATACAATAGTGGGGCACTAGAGATATTAACGCGGGAACTAGATAAATCGCTCTTGTATATAGTCGCTTTACAGGAAGTTAGGTGGCCAGGAGGAGGTAGTCAGGAATCAGGAAGCTTTGCATTATACTATGGGGGAGCAGAAAGACCTGCATTTGGAACGGGTTTTTTTAGTCAGAAGGAGGATCCTATCCGCTATCCGAGATATTAAGTTTGTTAGTGATAGGGTATCATACATAATTCTAAAGGGTAAACAACATTATTTTATAATTGTAAATGTACATGCCCCCACAGAAGGTGAAGATGACAAGATCAAGGATGAGTTCTATGAAGAATTAGAATGCTTATTTGATAGCCTTTCACAATATCATATGAAAATTGTCTTAGGAGATTTTAATGCAAAAGTGGGGCGGGAAGATATATTCAAACCAACAATAGGCAAATTCAGTCTTCATGAAGATAGTAACGACAACGGGGTTAGATTAGTCACATTTGCCACATCAAAGAATCTCATTGTTAAGAGCACAACATTTCAGCATAAGGATATTCATAAATATACCTGGACGTCCCCAGATGGAGAAACTCGGAACCAGATAGATCATGTATTAGTGGATAAACGCTGGCACAGTAGCATCATTGATGTTAGATCAGTTAGAGGGACAGACTGCAATTCGGATCATCATCTGGTCAGAGTGAAAATCAGACAACGGCTATCGCTTATGAGAGGAACAAACGCTAAAGATGATTCTGTAAAATTCGAATTAAAAAACTTGAAAAATGATGAAATGCGGCAAGAATACCAAATCAGAATTGCTAATAGATTTGAAATACTGGAATCTTCCGATGACAATGTGGCAAACGAAGAAGAAACTGATATAAATAAAGAATGGGAGGCTATAAGAGATACTATTAAATTGTCAGCATCAGAAAGCATTGGTTGTTTAAAAAAGAGGCAAATCAAGAAATGGTTTGATGAGGAATGTGCCGACATTGTAAAGAAAAGAAAGCTAGCAAAAATGAAATGGTTACACGAGCCAAATGAGGTAAATTTAGAGCAATTGGGTAGTATTAGACGGGAAACCACCAAGCTACTAAAGAGTAAAAAGAGGGAATATTTGAGGGAGAAGATTAATGATCTTGAAATGAATGCAAAAAATAGGAACATTAGATAATTATATCAGGGAATTAGTATAGAGAAGAAAGGGTTTCAGGCTAGAACAAACATAATTCGGAATCAAAATGGGGATATGATTGCAGATTCCAGGAGTATATTAAATAGATGGAAAAGTTACTTTAATCAGCTATTAAATGTACTTACAGAACAGGACATTGTGGAGGATAATTTACAGACGGCAGAAATGCTAGTCGCAGAGCCAAGTGCATTAGAGGTTGAAACGGGGATTGAAAAATTGAAGATGTATAAAGCATCAGGTTCAGATGAGATCCCAGCAGAACTGATAAAATCAGGGGGAGAAAAATTGATGGACAAGATACGCTGGTTGCTTAGTATAATTTGGGAAAAAGAAGCTCTTCCAGATGAATGGAAGGAATCAATTATCGTACCAATTTATAAGAAAGGAGATAAAACTGATTGCAACAACTACAGGGGCATCTCATTACTTTCAACTTCGTACAAAATTTTAACAAATATATTAGTAAGCAGACTTACTCCCTATATTGATGAATGATGACATTCTAGGAGATCATCAATGTGGATTTAGAAGAAACAGGTTTACAACAGATCAGATTTTTAGTATAAGACAGATTTTAGAAAAGAAATGGGAATATAATGGTACTGTACATCAACTATATGTAGACTTCAAAAAAGCATATGATTCAATTAAGAGGGAGAAGTTATATAGTATCCTGCTGGAGTTCGGAATTCCTAAAAAGTTAGTTAGACTTATACGAATGTGTCTAAATGGCACAAAGAGTACGGTGCGTGTAGGCAAACAGTTTTCGGACACTTTTGAAATCCATAATGGGTTGAAGCAAGGAGATGCACTATCTCCTCTACTATTTAATTTTGTACTAGAGCATGCCATTAAATCTTTAGAGAATGAGGAAGGCTTACAACTCAATGGTATTAATAAGCTTTTAGTTTATGCTGATGATGTAGTATTGCTGGCCGATAGCGAGGAGATACTAAAGGACAACACGCACACACTATTGAGTAAGACTAAGAAATTAGGACTGAAAGTAAATATCAATAAAACTAAATATATGGTCACACGTAGAAATTCATTAAATAATGGAAATGGACAGCTAATGACAAATGAGGGAAATTTCGAGGAAGTGGCTGAATTCAAATACCTAGGAACAATAATCACAAATAGAAATGAGATGCACAAAGAAATTAAACAAAGGCTCAATTCTGGAAATGCATGCTATTATGCATTGCAGAGACTCTTGATGTCCCAACTCCTTTCAAAAAATGTTAAACTGAAAATATATAAAACTATTATTCTACCAGTTATATTATACGGGTGCGAAACGTGGACTCTTACTTTAACAGAGGAAAGGAGATTACAAGTATTTGAGAATAAAGTACTTAGGAAAATTTTTGGACCAAAGAGAGATGAAGAGACAGGTGAATGGAGAACACTACATAATAATGAACTATATGGTCTTTATAGGAAGCCAGATATAATAAGAACAGTTAAGTCTCGTAGACTGCGATGGGCAGGACATGTTGCACGTATGGGGAATGAAAGACTTGCATGGAAGCTTCTTGTAGGAAAGCCAGAGGGAAAACGCCCAATTAGTAGACCAATAATGAGGTGGGAGAATAACATTAACTAGGATTTGAGGGAAGTAGATTATACAGGGAATGATTGGAAAGCATTAGCTCAGGATAGGGATTATGGAGAGCTTATGTCTGTGCGGCCATGAACCTACGGGTTCGATAGTGCCAGTGAGTAAGTAAGTAAGTTTGTAAAAAATAATTATTAGTCAAGATACTAAAAAGAGAAACAAATAGTGCAACCAAATAATAAAGACAAATTATGATGATGATTATTGTGATGAACAGAAAAAGCAAATGAAGTGTACAAATCGTTTCTCATTTGTTTTCAAACATCGCCGTTTACATTAAATATATAAATATTTTAAAATAACTATATTTAAATAATGATTTGTAAGTAAACAGCCTAATTTTATTCGTTAAATAGTCCTAACAAATGCCACTCTTAATTTCCAAATTCTCTAGATAAATTCACTCCTCACTTCGAGGTTGTGGATTTATCGATAATTGGAAATCACTCGTGGCATTACTTATGATAAATTATTCTTTCAACCAGTATATTTAATTCACAATATACAACTGTTATTAAAAGTAGTAACAAATACTTAAATTTCTAAATCAGAATCACACTCTTCAACATAATATTGTTTTAATTCGTCCTTATTATTAAGATATCTGTGCACTTTTACTATTTTTTTAACTTTTTCACAACCCAACCTGTTATGCATTTTCGACTATATTAATTCAAATGTTGAAAACACTCGTTCTATTGATGCTGAATGAGCTGGGCAACTAGTCAGTCCATTCAAAAAGTTACAGAAGGCTTTCATGTTCTCATTTGCAGAACGTTTCTCCAAAATACTCCACCACTGGGCAGAACTAAAGCTCTTTATTACATCATCCGCAAATATTGATGGTGGATATATTTGTTTATCTTTAATTTTAAATGCTGAAAATGGTACAAGCCATCCAGGGTGTTTGCTTGTCAACCAAGACACAGCCTGATTTTCTTGTTAATAAGATAGCATTTTCCTACATATTTAGGATTCATCATATTTGCAAGATAGTGTATTGGCAAAACAGCTTCACTCATCCTACGTTGAATACTGCCTTTATGCGTTTGAACATCAGACATCTATTAAGTCTATCCAAAGTTCCACAGAATCAGAAATATTATTTTTTTCAACTTGCTTACGATCAAATATTTTTTCCAATAAATATCAGCTGTTTCTGCATATGCAAAACATTTTTGTAAATAAGTACATTTTCGAAAATTAGGGTAATATTTTTTGGGGTTTCAGAATGTTCGTCTTGATGTATTTCTACATATTTAGGACTGGTTTAAACAGGTTTTTCCTTTCATTTTTCACAAGAGCATGTATATAATTATTTTAATATAAAAAATAAAGTAATATTATATTTAAACTTAAATAGTAAAACATTATTATTTTATTCTAAATATGGATTTAATTTAATATAATGCATTATATTTTTTAAATTATGGGAGGGGGAATTCATTTTTTTTTTGTTTTATTAAAATAACCCATATGGGCTGAGTTTTTAAACCCTGCTGCAGGATGGTGACTGGAAGGATAGAGACGAATGAATGAAAAGGATCAAAATTTAAAATTGGACACAGGAAGATGATGTATACATTTAATAGATAATAAAAATAACACAAGTAGAGTGAGATGTACAGGATATAATGCAACAAAGATAAATGAAAGAGGGAAACGTTTTTGTAAGATAACCAAAGGAAAAGCGCCCAATAGAATGAGGTGGCAGAATAACATTTAATATCATTTGAGGGAGGTGAATTATACAGGTAATAAATGGAACATTTTACCTAAAGATAGGGATATAAGGAGAGATTAAATTCACGTGACCACGAACCTCTGAGTTCGACAGTCCCAGGATACGTTTGTAAGGTAAAATTGGCAGGTAGAAGAAGGTTAAAGCGAAAACGGTTGAGAATCACTTACCTCCCGTTCATTGTTACCGAAGCTGATGCCGAGGTTAGGCATGGCTCTGAGGATGGCCACCAGGGACTGTATTGTGTTGCTGTACACTACAGGCCGGTACTGCTTGAAGTCCTCTGACGTGAACCCGCTCTCGTGGATAATTCTGCAAACACACGCATCACTATGATTAACAATAGAACGAGAGTAGACAAAAATAAGTAACGAAAGAAAATATTGTGATAGAAAATAAAACGGGCGAGAAAGTTAAAATACATGTGCTTACTTATTATAAGTGGGCGCATTCCTATGACATAACTTTTTTTTTATTTCGAGTTAAGAGTAAGTAAATAACATTTTGACAGACAAAAACAAGTAATGAAAGAAAATATTGTGATAGAAAATAAAACAGGCGAGAAAGATAAAATACATATGCTTACTTAATATTAGTGGGCGAATTCCTATAACGTAACATTTTTTAAAATTTTTGTTTCGAGTAAGTAATTATAATTTATACGTTTTATTTAAACATATAAAAATTGGATTTCTATCAAGTAAACGCCAGATCAATTGATAACATTTATATAGGTAAAATACATATGCTTACTTAATATTAGTGGGCGGATTCCTATAACATAACATTTTTTTTAAATTTTTGTTTCGAGTTTAGAGTAAGTAATTATCATTTATACGTTTTATTTAAAAAAAATGGATTTCTATCAAGTAAACGCCAGATCAATTGATAACATTTATGTAGGTCTTCCGATGAAAATGTGATTTTACTGTTTCTTAATAGTGTGTTACAATGCGAGGTTGTGAAGTGGTTTTTACAGAAGCGAGGAATTGGTTAAAAACCGAGCGATAGCGAGATTCTGTAAAACACTTCACAAACGTGTGTTGTACATTATTTTTTGCACGATGATGTTTTCAAAATAATAAATAATAATAATAAAATAATAACATCTTTGTTGGAAATATTTGCGTTCACTATAAACAACTGACTGATCTGAAAAATGTATACGCTAAATGCCGAAAATAATTTTGTTGAGACTACAGCAGACCGTGACGCCAATTATGCATAAAATGGCAGCAAGTATGAATGATGGTGATCGAAATGACGAAATTGAAGAAGCAATATTGTTTCAAATAAAGTTCAGTTCATTTAAAATGCAGTGATTTGTTTCGTAAAATGTATTAACACTACCTTTCGGATACTTTTTTTTTTTTGTATATACATTGTATATGGTATACATCAAGGTAATGGTTTTACTTCCCGCCATAGGTAAGTAATTTGTAATATTAGAGTATAGTTATATAGTTGTTTATAGTTTGCCAATCTCAAAATTTAGGAAATTGAACTTTCAATCATAGTGGCCATTACTGCAAGTACAACAGAACACACTATCGTGTAAAAGAGTCATATTCCTCGCGTTTTTAGATTTTTGGTCACATTTGTTCTATTTTTTGTAATAAAATAATATTTTAGCCATATTTCGGAGTTTTTTTATAAGTCGTTAGCCAAGTTTAAATAGCCAACATAACGCATTTAAGTCGCAAGCTGCATTTTCATTTGTGCGAAGGTCACTTTTTATTATTTTGGAAATTCCTTGAAAGACAGGACCCTTACAATCCCGATTATTTTGGAAAAATTTATATGGATGAACCAAATATCCATCCATAGTAATTCTGCCCGAAGGCAGGTCCTTCACTGCAATCATAGCATTTTCATGCTACGCTTGCAGCTTTACTAGGGAATTGTGTAGGTGTGGTAGCTTCCCGTTGCTTTCCACACCGGTGAAGGATGCTGATGATGGTGATAATGATAAGGATGGCCATATGATTTCGGGGATAGTTTGGGCCTTAAAGTTTTCCTGACATTTGTCTTATAGGTGAAGAAAAACCCCGATAAAAACCTCACCGAGAAAAACTGCCCCGACCGGGGATCGAACCCGGGCCCGCTGCGTGACAAGGCAGCACGCTACCTCGAGACCACAGCGGTGGACTCCCTAATATATATATCCGCCCTTTACTTGTTATACACAGTGTCTCTAAAGAAAGTTACACATGCTAAATTTATAATTCAAACACTATCATACCTAAGTTGACGTTTGATGGCACATATGATGCAGTTGATACTGTTATAAGCTGAGCAGAACAACCCGCTGTAGGTGAGGGAACGAACGAAAATAAACCAGGTGGTGTAGCTAGTATAACTGGACGAAAAAAAAATTGTATTCATTAAACCAGAAACATAGACCTTCAGGCCGCCGCATCCAGTCTTACTGTTTTCAATAACGTAAAGAGTAAGTTTTGCACATGTAGATGTGAGGCCAGTAGCCGGCTGGTAGGCCAAGTGTCTTCTAGACCTGTCACGCCGTGAAGTTTACTTTCTAAAAAGTATGTTTTGAAAATGTTAAGTACTTCTGACTGAAGACGTTTACCCCACCCTTGACGTCACTGCAACAACATTACCCCTACAAGGGCTGTTCAGCTCAGCATCCAACTATCTACAAATCCAGCTGCTTAAGATGGAACAAGTTCTGAAAGACATTCACAATGTTTATGAATTTTAATTTTGAGGATGACTTATCTCAGGTACTAATTTTATATACAGGGATATTCAGAAAGAAGGAACAGACTTCAAACATTTATTTCTTCCAAACTACAAAAAAATAGAAACACAATTCCAACATTCCTGGAAAGAGAAAAGTTTGAAGTTCCGATCACGGCCGCATTTCTCTAACCACGCCCGACGTTACCTGAATAACCGGACGTTGGATTGGAAGAGGAGGAGCAGAAGATCAATTTCATCGCCGGTGGCCTTCCAGGTCACCAGACCTAACCCCGTGTGATTTTTATCTGTGGGGTTAGGTAAAAGACCGTGTTTTTATCCCCCCCTATGCCTGACACACTTCAAAATCTGCGACACCGAGTTGTAGAAGCTGTGAATTCGGTAGCCAGAGACCAGCTGAATTGTGTGTGCCAAGAAATGAGTCACCGTTTTGACATTTGCCGTGTAACACATGGTGCTCATATTGTGAAATTTGAACTTTTCTCTTTCGAGGAGCATTGGAATTGTGTTTCTATTTGTAGTTTGGAAGAGATAAATGTTTGAAGTCTGTTCCTTCTTTCTTAATAGCACTGTATTTCAACTTATTACAAAACATCAACGGTGCTTCAGTATGAATGTTATCACATGGTTTGGGCAAATTGTTCTGTTCCGACATCACGAAGTTTTAAAGCAATCTTCCTGTAGGTCTTCCTAACATACTTCCTTTTGGGCTTATATTGTACAAAATGACTTAGGGAGTCTATTATTTTCCATCCTGTTAAAATGCTGTTAAATGTTTCCTGTTATATTGAAAATATTTCATTCTTCCCCTTTGATGGCAATTTTCACCTAGGCACCTCCGTAATATGCAGAATGTATCAAAATTAACAGCGCAAACTGTCCCAACGGTTGAAAATGTACGATAATAGAAGAAAAAAGTTCGCAAATGAGCCATATGTGAAATAATTGCAAACATGTGGTTACAAGCCGCCACTGACTTCGTTAAGATACATCGTCATAATTAGTACAAATTAATAATTAAAAAGTAGACTTTTCGTTTAATTGCCATTCTATTTGCCTCAAAATTCACTCGTAGCTTAACCTACCAAGAAATAAAATTATTCCTTTACGTATTTTACAGTAATACTTTACACTCGCACCTGATAAAGGAGGTGTTCAAAGTGTCGTCTTTACATCTGGTTGCATTATTGTACCTGTCTCTGCAGTAAATTTCGATATGATGTTAACAACGTACCAAGTCAATGGCGGCTCATATATTCGCAATAATATTACCGTATAGGCCTACATTCAACCATTTCAGTTTACGCTGTTAATTTTGATATGCTCTATAGATATGGTCGTTGTCAGGGTCTACTAGGTAGAATAGATGATATGTAGAAATTAAAAAAAAATCTGAGAACAATCACTGTAGCTTCATTCCTTCCGAATTTGAAAAAAACAATGGTACATGATCCCAAATTGTGTATTTGACATATGGAACAAATGACGGAATCATTTTAAATTCAACGAAATATCATTCGATAAATAATATTACGTAAAATATAATTTATTTTATTCAATTACAATTCATATCAAACAAAAAGCAATCCGAGTGATTCATGAAATAAAACGTAAACTGAAAATAATGACGGATGTAGTAAAATACGCAGTAAATCCTAATATAAAACCTTCCTTATTGTTCAGGCAACCCACATGGCATTGGTAACGTGTGGGAGGTATTTAATGCTTCTGCAGGCGGAAATAACGGTTCTGGAACTCAATAGCAAAATTAAAAACAAAGCAAAGCAAATAGCATATATATATATATTTTACTATTATTATGAGTAGGGCTTGGAAATTGAGACAATTTTTTAAATTTTATGTCTGAAGACGAGACCCAACATAATATATATATATATATATATATATATATATATATATATATATATATATATATATATTCCACCGCTGTGGTCTCGAGGTAGCGTGCTGCCTTGTCACGCAGCGGGCCCGGGTTTGATTCCCGATAGGGGCAGACTCTTGGGTGAGGTTTTTAAGGGGGGTTTCTTCACCTGTAAGACAAATGTCAGGAAGCTTAGGGGCCAACGGTCCCCGAAAATCATCCGGCCATAATCATCATCATCATCATCCTTCATCGGTGTGGAAAGCAACGGGAAGCTATCACACCTATAATTCCCTAGTAAAGCTGCAAAGCACAGCGTCAAAATGTTATGATTGCAGTGAAAGACCTGCCCTCGGGCAGAATTACTATGGATGGACCTTCTTTTGTCTACATTTATACCATTTTTATAATTCAAGAATCCGCAGAGTCTAGTCTCAATTCTAACTTCTTTTAAAAACACTACCAAGTTTTACTTTCTAAACACTTTTCACATTGCAAACACTTTTGTTCCGTGAGAAACAATTGAACCCTCACAAAATATCACGTTATTTTTAACCACCTGCCAACTGACCGCCTGAACTATTTATTATATTTCTACTTCAAATTTTCGAAGAAGTAGCCACTTTCTGAAAATTGCGTCGAGCAGAATGTGAAGGCAGTGGGGTTATCTTTATCCACTGGTTAGCAACTGCAACGCTTTTTATGTCCTTTCTTCCAGTTTTTAGGTCTTTTTAAGGTATTTTTAAATGCCTTTTAAAAGCATTTTATAGGTCAACTTCCGAGTCCCATCTATCAGTATTACCATTACCATTATTTATTTATTTAGGAGATTTCACAACATATTCCTACGTCCAATTAATCAAATGTTATTCTCTTCCACATCTATCATTCCAATCTCCCTCGTTGAATCCTTTTTCAACCATGCTGCTCAAAACACTATCAATCCACGTTATTATCATTATCATTATTGTTATTATCATTATCATCATTATTATTCATCCAGGGATTAAGCCTGTTGGCTCGTTCCGGTTTCATGAAAGCTAGAATTGTTAAAATTGTTCAGACCATCTTCTGTGCGGGCGTCCAACATTTCTCTTTCCGTGTGGTTTATAATTTAGCAATAATTTTGGAAATATTTCTTCTGGCATTCTATCAACATGTTCTTTACAGGCGATCCTATATTTAATTATTCGGTTTGTAAGTTTGAAAATATTTAGTTTCTTTCTTATATCTTCATTTCTTTTCTTATCCAGCAGAGTCTCTCTCGTATATTTCTTAAAAATCTCATCTGTTTATTATTATTATTATTAATTATTATTTATTATTATTACCAGGAAATAGTGGATGAAGTGAGAAGAAACATGATCAGCAGAGACCTCAAAGAAGAAGATGCTAAGGAAAGAAATATGTAGTGGAACATACATTTGGGCTGAAGGATAACTACTGTAATGTAGAGAAAATCTTAATAAAAAATTATCATTATCATCATCATTATTATAGCACCCAAATTCTTCACGATTCTAAGTGGGCATCGGTCCCATACTGGCCGAAATTCTAT